>OY720450.1:33983445-34245945 GCA_963082715.1 Harpalus rubripes
GTTTGTAAAGAGAATTTATGACGAATGAAAACGAATATAAATGTATGTCAAATTCACTTGCACTAAAAGTACACTAAATACTGTCAAATATAACTTAAAGAATGTATTAAGAATGTAACTAGGTGCAAAAAATGCAGAATAGAGTGAACTGCAATTTATAAATAATATATAAATGTAGAGTGGAATATATTGCACTCTAGCACAAAGTTAAGAATAACTCACTTGTAGGATAGTATTTTAAATAATAATGACAAGTACTTACTGCGTAAAAGATGGTTATAAACGTGTACAGAATACCAGATACTTGTGTACTAAATGTGTGTGTGAAGTGCAGCAGGAGAATGCAGTTAAAAAGCAGTCAAAAGTGCCAAGTATACCTGGTGCTAGTTAAGATGACCTAGATAAGTAGAAAATATTTATATGTGCTGTAAAAGCTAAATACAGGCTGAAATAAATAAAAAAGGACATATTCCTGTTAGTGTGATGAATATCACATGTGAGAATGTCCTAGAAAAAATAACACACACGCGTAGCGAAATTATAAATAAAAATGCACTAGTTATACACTTTAGATGCGTAAATATAAATTGAAATTAATGTAAGTGCAGCAATAATTGAAGAATTATTGTGCAAAAAGCAATCAGATAGCAACAAAGTATAAACGCGCGTACAGTTCACTGGTCGTGCAACGAATGAAAAAACGTGTTTTGGGAAAAACAGTCAAACCCAAAGAGAGGAAGTGACGTGGCTGTGCGAGACGGCAGCGCGCAGCTCCAACACTCAAAATGACCGCTAGATGCCGGAGAAAATCTGAACATGCCGCCCGGCCAAAAACGAAGTTTTTAAGGTACACAATGCTAATCTGGAAGAGGGCAGAGTTTAACTACTGGTCTAGTTAAGATACCAGTTGAAGTCTTCACTTGTGCTACTCGAACGATATTATCATCTCCTGGGTGAACTTGTAGAATTCGTCCCAATTTCCATTGAAGAGGTGGCAGTGTATCATTTTATATAAGTACCAGCTGATCTGGTTTCAAATTTAGTGCAGGTCTCGTCCATTTTGTTCGCTGTTGCAGTGTGTTATGATATTCCGACTTCCATCGTTTCCAAAAGTCTTGGAGCATTCGTTGAACTAGCTGTTATCGTTGAAGGAGACTTGGGGATATATCGAGATAGTTTCGGTCTGGTAGACAGACAGCGGCTTCTTGCATAAGAAAATGATTCGGGGTTAAAGCGTGTAGGTCGTTAAGATCTGAGGAGATCGGACACAGAGGTCTCAAATTTAGAACAGATTCAATTTGGCAGAGTAGCGTGTTAAATTCTTCAATGGTTAGAATTTGTGAGCCTACTACACGAGATAGGTGAAATTTAATGGATTTAATACCGGCTTCCCAAAGTCCGCCGAAGTGAGGAGCTGAGGCTGGGTTGAAGTGCCATTGAATACTGTCAGAAGCGAGTTGATTGGCTAGATTAATATTATATTGCGTCGACGATACAAATTTCTGTAGATCTGTGAAGTAGCTTTTTGTACCAACAAAGTTGGTTCTGGAGTCGCTATAAATATGAGAGCATCGTCCCCGTCTAGCTATAAAGCGGTGTAAAGCCAGTATAAAAGCTTCGGTGGTGAGACCAGATGAAGTTTCTAAGTGTACTGCCTTGGTAGCAAAACATACAAAGAGGCACAAATAGAACTTGGTTGCCTGTACTCCACGTTTTTTGTACGGAGTGACATAAAAGGGACCCCGTAGTAGATGCCCACAACGTCAAAAGGCTTTAATTGTTGAACTCGGTGTGCGGGTAAGTGTCCCATGGAAGGGTTAGTTATGGTAGGATGGCACCGAAAACATTTCATGCATTTCAGGGTATAGCTTCGAATAAGTCGAAGGGCACCTATGATCCAGAATCGTCGATTTAATATTGCTTGTAACGTTCTGGGCGAGGGGTGGGGATAATTTTTATGGTAATGATCAATTACGAGATCAGTAAAGTGATGTTTGGATGATAAAAGCAAAGGATGTTTTTGCGCAAAACTCAAATTTGTGTGACAGATTCTTCCTCCAACTCGTAAAAAATCTTCTCCATCTAAGAAAGAAGCGAGGTTTTGTATCAGTTTGGAACATGATTTGTTTCTATTGAGATTACTTATCTCGTCAGCAAACGCTTCATATTGTACTAATTTCATCCAACCTAGTAAGGCGTCATTGAGTTCGGAGGCTGAGAGATGGACCTCAGGGTGATGTTCTTTAAATTTTGTGCGTTTGAAAAAGCGAATGCATAATGCGGTGGTTCTTAACAGGCGACTTAAATCGGAATATCGCTGTAGGATGGCATTGTTAGGCTCAACATTGACTGGTAGCGATATGTTTGCTTCATGCGTCACTAGGGGGTCTAGTGTTATCTCATTCTGGTTTGTAGATAGCGGCCATGAATTTCGAGGTCCTTTAAGCCAGATAGGGCCTTCCCACCATAAAGCGTGTGATAACAGCTCTTGTACAGAGATGCCACGAGAAGCGCAATCAGCAGGATTATCCTGTGATGTAGCATGGTGCCAATGAGAAGGCGAAATGTTTTGCTGGCTTTCAGCAACTCTATTACTTACAAAAGTCTTCCACTTGTAAGGCGGAGCTCGAATCCATGAAAGAGTGATGGTAGAATCTGACCACGCGAGGATATGAGAAAAAGATAGTTTTAATGTTACTAACAAATGTGCCATAAGACGAGAAAGTAGCAGAGCTGCACAGAGCTTGAGTCGGGGTAGAGAGATGCGTTTAAGTGGAGCAACTTTAGTTTTGGACGCAATAAGGTGCGATGTACCAGACTGCCCCGGTGGGGTTTCGATTTGTATATAAACAACAGCGGCGTAACCTGATTGAGATGCGTCACAGAAGCCAATCAGACTTCGTGTGCCTTAAGATATGTTTATATGACGAGGAATGTATAGCGTGGCTAGATTCGCTAACTGCGACTTAAAGAAGTTCCACGAAGGGCTCCATAATATTTTTTGGTACATACGGTGATCTTCACAAATTAGTATTTGCCGGTACATTTGTCTAATATCGGCTGCAAATATTATTTTATGAAAGCGTGATCAGTGAATGATTGACGTAAGATCTGTCTGCAAAGCTGGACCAGGCAGGAGGTAGTCATTCAAAGATTTATTTAGCGGAGTTCTTTTGGAACCATTAAACACAACTCTAAGTTTGGTCACAGAGTTAGATTCACGTAAGACACCGTGATGGGGTAGATAAAATCCTTCATTTGATTGATTAACATCTGAAGGTAGAAGAGACATATGATTTTAATCTAAATAATCTGACATGAATTTGTGATACTCGAGATTTAATTTGTCGTCCGATAATAAGCGGCGTTGTAGAACGTTGTAACATAGAAGAGCGTTGGTATATGAGGTTCCTAATTTAAGAGGATGTTGTTTCAGTAACAGCGGAACAATGTAGCGTCCGGACTCCAATTTTTTATGTTGTGTGACAAAAATATCTTTAGCGAGGCGGTCTTCCTGAGATATAGTTGAATGTTTTGGGATATCTTCAAGTTCCCAAAATTTTGACAGCATAGTGGCAATCGGATTTTGCACCGTTGTTAATGTAGTAACTGGCAAGACAGAGAAAGCGGGGATTGGTCCAAAGATAATCCAACCTAACGTAGTTTCAATAGCAAAAGGACCGTTAGAAATTTGGCTCTTATTACCAGTTATTAAGTCGAAGTAAAGTTCCGCGCCGATCAAGAGATCGATAGATGAAGGTGTAATGAAATCCGTATCAGCTAACTGAAGATTCTATACTTCGTGAAGTAAGGTCGGAGGCAATTGCGTTTTCGGTAAACTCTGTGTGATTTGTGAAACGATTATTGCTGATATTGTATAGGTAGGTGCCTCATAATAGGTAGGGCGCATCTGAAGATGTGTGGTACCTCTTACGTTATTCTTAGCGGTAGTATTCCCAAAACCTGAGATGCGAATATCAGCAGGGCGACTGGATAATTTAAGAGTACGTGCGCATTCTTCGGTAATGTATGAGGATTCACTTCCACTGTCTAATAGTGCAAGAACTGACCGCCAGGAACCGAGAGAATCCTTAATATGAACGATAGCTGTGCCTAGAATGACCACTGAGGAAGAAGCGACGTGCGATAAAAGGGATGTGAATTGATTGTCAGCATTAGAGGCCTGGTTGCCATTAGAGGCTTGGTTGGCGATAGAGACAGTTGTGTTATTCGAATTTTGCATATCGCTGTTTTCAACTTCAGATGATTTGTCGTTAAAGTGTAACAGTGTGTGATGACGCTTGTTGCATATGCGACAATTAATCTGTGATTGACAGTTGAGTGTGACATGCAGAGGTGATAAACAATTTCTGCAGCAATTATGTTTGCGTACCAACTCATATCGTTCAGCAGGTTCCATATTTTGAAAAACGAAACATTTAAAGAGCGCGTGCTGTTTTAAGCAGGCGACACAACTGTTTGTATTCATTGTGGAAGTAAATGTAGAAGTTCTAAATTGTTTGTTAGTCTTCTGATATGATTTTTGTTGAACAGTATCTGATGAATGGCGCGGTTTGCTAATACACTGCCACTGCTGCGATTGAATAAACTTATTAAGAAAATCTTTCAACTCAGTTAGCGTAGGTAACTTATCTTTAGATAATGTATGCTCAAAAGCATTTCTAGTCTGCATGTCCAGTTTGTTGATTAAAATAAAAGTTAAAAGACAGTCCCAGTTGTCAACAGGTTCATGATTAGCTCTGAGAGCTTCTGTGTGCTCAGTAATCGAGGCAATGAACTTGGTAGCATTATCGTGAGTCATAGGTATAGGTTTAAGTAAGTCAATCAAAGTTTGAATGTGAAGAGAGGAGATCAATCTCTTCTGAGCGTAGCGATCTTTCAGTAGCTTAAGAGCAATAGTGTAATTACCATCAGATAGACTTAAGTTTTTTTATCAATGATGAAGGTTCTCCGTTCAGGATAGATTTAAGATATTGGAATTTTTGGACAACTCGTAAACTTTCATTCTCATGAACAGAACTGTTAAAAAGGTCCAAAAATGAAGTCCAATTTGCGATGTCACCAGAAAAATGTGGTAAGTTTAACTTAGGTAGTCTTGCGAATGTATGAGACTGCGAGGATTGGAATGTCTGCGACATGAATGCTGTGTTGAAAGCATCAGCATTTGATGGTTCGCAGAATGGCGGATTTTTAAATTGTGTTTTTATTTTGCATACAGATGTGAAAAAGTCATCGTGTTCAAGGAAAAGTTCTTCCTGTTTATCAGCGTTACTAGGATGGGTCATAATTTGAACATGATTGGTTTTAAAATCATTGATGTAGTCTGGGAGCATTTCATTACGTGTGCGCGCTTCATTTAATTTTGTAGGGTCCTTTTCAGCTTAAGCCATGAGACATTCCAAAGTTTCGATAAACCGTATGCAAAAATTAAAGCTGCTGATATATCGGTCATGATGACGGTTGGAGAGCAAAATTATAAATTATGAGAATAATATGAAAAATAACTGACCAAAAAAAGCGACACGACGAAGCATAACACCCTATCCGGCTCGAAGGACCAAATGTTAAGACGCAGTGCAAATAGGAAGCTGGGGCCTAATGAGTTCGACTCTCAAATAATAATTCGAAGGACTAATGATTCGTGAGAGTCCTGATCCCCAATAGCTGGTGATGAAAACTTCTGACGCGCCTGCTGGAGATGGTGAATTGTAGAATTGCGCTGGTTCAATAACGTGTCAGTTGTGTTGGACAGTAGCGATGCGGTACGGCGGCGATTTCTACATGAGAAAGCGAGTGCGAACGTATAGTGTGTGATGATGACTGTTTAGAGTTAATGGAGTGGTAAAGCGAAGAGAAAATAAATACGAGGAGGAAGGCAATAAGGTAAAACAATCTTCGCCTGCTGGAGCGATCAACAGGGCTCACACAAGACACTAGCTCTTTATGGAGAGATAGGATAAGGATACAGAGGTCCAAAAAGTCAAGTAGGATAGCAAAGCTAAAAAAAAACTCTTATTCCTAACAGCACAGAAAAAAAAGCAAAATCCCAATAAATCGAAAACTAGATGAGTATCTGAACTAACTTTTATGTAATAGCGTAGTATATTGTAGGAGTAGCGACTGTGGTGCTAAATGATAAATAAATACATAAATATAAAGTAGTATGTAACTAGCATATAAACTTGATTTTAATGTAAGCGATATGAACCAAAACTGAAGTGTGAGTTGCTGAATCACTAAACAATACCCTAATAATAAATAAGATAGTCCCAACAACAATTGAAAACTATAAGAGAATAAGTGCTCTTTAAGTAACTTAAACTTAACCTACAAATAAATACATCTTAAACTCAAGTGAAAATAATTAAATATTATTCAGAGTTGACTTGTAAGTCGAAAATAAATATAAATATAGTGAATAATATAAACAAACGTGTCCTATAATCGTACCAGTAATGATGCTAAAATCATAACAAATAAAGCGGAGTTATATAAGCGTTTGTAAAGAGAATTTATGATGAATGAAAACGAGTATAAATGTGTGTCAAATTCACTTGCACTAAAAGTACCCTAAATACTGTCAAATATAACTTAAAGAATGTATTACGAATGTAACTAGGTGCAAAAAATGCAGAATAGAGTGAACTGCAATTTATAAATAATATATAAATGTAGAGTGGAATATATTGCAGTCTAGCACAAAGTTAAGAACAACTCACTTGTAAGATAGTATTTTAAATAATAATGACAAGTACTTACTGCGTAAAAGATGGTTATAAACGCGTACAAAATACCTGATACTTGTGCACTAAATGTGTGTGTGTGAAGTGCAGCAGGAGAATGCAGTTAAAAAGCAGTCAAAAGTGCCAAGTATACCTGGTGCTAGTTAAGATGACCTAGATAAGTAGAAAATATTTATATGTGCTGTAAAAGCTAAATACAGGCTGAAATAAATAAAAAAGGATATATTCCTGTTAGTGTGATGAATATCACATGTGAGAATGACCTAGAAAAAATAACACACACGCGTAGCGAAATTATAAATAAAAATGCACTAGTTATACACTTTAGATGCGTAAATATAAATTGAAATAAATGTAAGTGCAGCAATAATTGAAGAATTATTGTGCAAAAAGCAATCAGATAGCAACAAAGTATAAGCGCGCGTACAGTTCACTGGTCGTGCAACGAATGAAAAAACGTGTTTTGGGAAAAACAGTCAAACCCAAAGAGAGGAAGTGACGTGGCTGTGCGAGACGGCAGCGCGCAGCTCCAACACTCAAAATGACCGCTAGATGTCGGAGAAAGTCTGAACATGCCGCCCGGCCAAAAACGAAGTTTTTAAGGTACACAATGCTAATCTGGAAGAGGGCAGAGTTTGACTACTGGTCTAGTTAAGATACCAGTTAAAGTCTTCACTTGTGCTACTCGAACGATACTAAAATCTCCTGGGTGAACTTGTAGAATTCGTCTCAATTTCAATTAAAGAGGTGGCATTGTATCATTTTTTATAAGTACCAGCTGATCTGGTTTCAAATTTAGTGTAGGTCTCGTCCATTTTGTTCGCTGTTGCAATTTAAAAAATAAATGTTTGATTGCCACCTTTTATTAATACATTATTGTGCAAAATATATTAATTAAAAAATTGTGCAATATAAAATTTTGCAACAAAGGTAGAGTTAATGTATAATAAATGAAAATTAAAAAATAAGCCAATTATTTCCCTGTTTTTTCCAATTATTTATTGATTTTTAAGAAATTAATATTTTGATGATTATATGTTATGTAAATTTCACAACTACTGTCATTTTGAATGATTATTTTTCACTATTTCAGATGTGTTTAAAAAAAATGTTAATCGTGGAACGCAAAGGTAAGTATAATTCTTAAATTTACATGTTTTTATTACATCTAATAATTACAATAAACGGCGTCTGTTTTGACAATGCGACCATCAATAAACGGCAGGCGTTGGGATTTTAAAATTAGTAAAGTTTATACTTATACTGTGCAAAAAAACGATTTCATATTTATATGGCGGTGGCTCAGTACCAAGTACTTTTTTAACAACTTTAAGGTCGTTTGTTGGATAAACGTGACTGTCTGCCGACGTTTACTTTTCACTATTTAGCTATATGTATGATCAATTAATTTCCTCTAAAAAAAAGTGAAGTTGGTACAATGTCAAACCTTTAGTATATTATAAATCACTTGATTTTACTCCCAGCTCTTGGACTAACAGTATACTGCCGTATTTATTATTAAAATTTAGTAATTAAAAAATGATTTAAACTCAAAAGTTTAAGGGACAAATTCGAAATATCCCACGTCAGCGCAAGCAAATGCAAACAATGTGTGCGTTCAATTCACTTAGCGTTAGCTAGCACTAGCGACTTTTTCATTCTGAATTTACTGCTAAGTTCACTTTTGCTCGAGCATCTAGCGGAAGCCTCAAGCGCTTCTGATAGACGCTAGATACTTTTCCTAAGTTGAAAACGCGGGATTTATGAAAGATGACTGAGTGTTTACGAATAGTAGAGTAATGGAATTTTATTTATCTCGCAAATACTGATGTATTGTTATATGTAAACAAAAAAGCATGCCTATAATGGCTTAATTTGATTCCATTTTGGCAAATTTTTAAAAAAATATTTTTATATAAATTCAGTAATGAACCATTCATTTGAAATGTTGAGCCTCCTTCACATATTTTTATTTTCAAATCCTTTTTTAAGAAATGCTACCTAGTTAGCAAATGTCAAAATTATGTCGTTCAATTCTGTCTAGCATTTTGCTACAACTTAGCGCTAGCAGTATATGCTATTTTCGTGTGTTGAACGTACCCATTGAATCAGAATCAGTACAAGGTGGCCGATGCTTTATTCCCCTTCCGGCACTAGGCATTAAGGTCATTGCCTACAAACATGCTTCACGCTCCCTCCATATCAATTCTTAACTCTACATATTTTACTCTTCCTTAAAAAAAAATATTTCAAATGAAAGACCAAAATTTGGAAATAGTAGCACTTAGTAGGCCGTATCGTATTCTGTATTTATAAATAATTAAGGAAATTGTAGTGCCCTTCGGGTAAATATACGTAAAGTTGTATTAACTCATTTCTTAAAAAAATTATTTATTTCAGATGAAAGCTCAAAATTTGAAATTGATAGCCCTTAATTGTCTAAAATATTTGGTGCTATTTCCAGAGAGAAACATTCTTTTATATTACTCAGGGTGAATACACGTGAAGTCAAATTTACCCAGAAAAATTTTTAAATATTTTTTTTTAAATTGAAGTCCCAAAATATATAAGTAGTGGCCCTCAATAGTCCACGAAAAGTCCACAAGGAATATGTTTATTTAAATAGTCTATGAAACTTGGGTATCGTTAACTTCACGCACTTGTTGACATTTGCATTTGGCATCATCTCTGTGTCAAGCCGAGAATTTTTCGGGCTACCTATCATCGTACTCGTACCATCATTGTGCTTATTTTAAATTGAGTATCATTATTTGTAAGGTACCTATGTATGCTCCATGGTTCAATTCTATAAGTCCAAGTTAAGAATGGTAAAGAGAGTATTTTGCATTAATAAACTGGTAAAACAACTTGTAACATTTTTTTTATAAATTTAAATTCTAACTTGTAATAATTTTTTTGAATGATTTACAATGTTTTTTTAACTATTAACCGATAAACGGCTGTATCATCATGTAGCACAACGCTTATATTAAACACTGTAATTAAATATTTTGACAAATATAGGAACAAATGTAATAAGTGACATTACGTTTTTTTTTCAACACAGCCACATATTTTGATTGGATAACTTGTTAGATACGTCGTTTAATATAAGCGATGTGTTACATGATACAGCTGAAAGTCTGCCGAAATATGTATATAAGCATTTCATGATTCAACAATTTCTTATTGATATTTCTTGCAAATAATGTCTCCTTTCTTATTACGTATTGTATTTTGCGAGTATTGTTCACTTAAAACTTCCGACAAACTCTACAAATGTTCGAGATTAATGTCATCTTTCAGCTATAAATAAACCGGGACGCTCATCTTACTTACGTAAACTTTATAAACTCTGAATTTTTATTTATATAAATCTGTTTCTTATTACAGTCCGTTTGTGAATATAAATCGGTATATTGTTGAGCTTTGTTTCAAAGAGTAATAACTTTCTTGAAAATAACATGCAAAAAGTCAAATAAAATAACTTGCACGCAAATACTTTGAAGTCAAGTAGAGAGTCACTTTACGTACTCGACAAAGTTCACAAGAAGTCTAATTCGTAATGGTAAAAGTAAGAGACATGTTCCAAGAAAGTGAAAAATTGGATTAGTTAATTTAAAGTAATATGGATTTTTTTATTATAGAAGACATATTACTGCAAGAAATAGACGTAATAATTAAAAATAAATTCCATAAGGGGGGGGGGGTTCGAAAAAGCGACATGAAGTAATATCGTCCAGGCCATGAACTATTGTATTTTTTCTTATAAAATGAACCAACAGATGGCAATTGGATGGTTCTGGTCTGTACTAAGGTTCGTGCTTGAGATGAAGGAAAGGAATGAAGGTAAACAAAAAGATAAAGTTATATAAAGAGTTGGTTAGATTTTGGGTAAAATTAGACAACTGGAAGTGATACTTTACTTGAAGCCCATAACAGTTTTTAATGAAAAATTATATTAAAATATAATCCAAATCTTCTAAATTTTAGTATTTAAGACTATCATATTAAAAGGTATAATATATAAGATTTTGGCAAAAATAAATAAACCGGAAGTGATAGTTTACTTTAAACTGTGAACAGATTTTCGTGAAAAATATATCATAATATATTCACAAATTTATTAAATTCAGTATTTAAGACTTTTATATAAAAAGGTAACAACATATTAGATTTTGGCTAAAATTGATAAACCGGAAGTGATACTTTACTTGAAGCTCTAAACAGATTTTCGCAAAAGGTATATTATGATATAATCCAAAACTTTTCAAATTTGGTATTTAAGACTTTTAGATTATTGAGAACGACATATTAGATTATTTCTAAAATTGGTAAACCGGAAATGATATTTTACTTGAAGCTCTGAACAGATTTTCGTAAAAAATATTTTATGAAACATACCAATATTTTTCATATTTGCTATTTACAACTTGCTCTGAACAGATTTTCGTGAAAAAATATTATAATATATTCCAAAACTTGTCAAATTTAGTATTTAAGACTCTTATATGAAGGGGAGCTGCATATTAGATTTTGGCTAAAATTCATAAACCGGAAGTGATATTTTTGAAGCTCTAAACATATTTTCGTGAAAAATATATTTATACAATCCAAAACTTTTCAAATTTGGTATTTAAGACATTTATATTAATGAGGACGACATAATTAGATTTTTCCTAAGATTCATGAACATGAAGTAGTACTTTACAGAAAGCTGTAAACAGATTTTTTTAAAAAAATTTATTAAAACATGTTCCAAAACTTATCAAATTTGGTATTTAAAACTTTTATATAATTTGAAACAATATATTAGATGTGTTGAGGACTGCTGCTAGCAGTTACTCTTCTTTCAATGTACCCTTGGTGAGGGTGCGGACAGACATTTAACAAGACATTAGATAAGAATATACTTTTAGGAAAAAGTCACAGATGAAATCCAGTTGTTAAGAACACCTCATAGTGTAAGGTCGAACCACAGTATAATATCATATCATTTGTAATCGTCGTCACGCGTATTTACCCATTTATCGTTTTATAATAATAAATAGTGTGTATGTAACCAATATAAAAATTATTTAAATGCGAATGCGACCTCATCCTAACTCCCACCTACACATCTCCGGGTTCGCGTCTCTGCGAGGGCTTGACTAAGCAACGCGTCCCAACATAATTTTTGGTCCTTCGAGCCGGATGTCGGATGAGTGACAACATCGCTACATACTTCGAGTTCCTGTTCAGCAGCATCAGCGGAATCAGCGACGGCAACAGCCTCA
Organism: Harpalus rubripes; assembly: GCA_963082715.1. NCBI lineage: Eukaryota > Metazoa > Arthropoda > Insecta > Coleoptera > Carabidae > Harpalus > Harpalus rubripes. The sequence goes on from OY720450.1 coordinate 33,995,486, forward strand.
GCACCGACGGTGGCAACAGAATGACAACAATCAGTGGATAGCTTCAACATAGGGTAAAGGTAGGCTTTCTTTCTTTGCATTACTTTGACGTGGGTTTACCTCAGTGTGAGCAATCATGAGCACGGATAAAGAGGAAATTAAATAACTCATTGAACAACGCGGCCTAGTAAAAGCATCATTAACAAGAATTGTGACGGCAATAGACAAATTCGATAAAACTATAGGCAACATCAATCAATTAAAAATTCGTATACCGCATTTGCAAAAAGCCTATGAACAATTTGATACAATTCAAAATCAACTAGATTTATTAGATACAGGTAAATTAGATAAACATGCTCAAGAACGCGACGAATTTGAGTCAAAATATTACGATACCGAGTGTAAGATATTAACAATAATTGAAGAACTTAGTAAAGTCAATCCGGTCAATAATAATACAAGTTCTAACAATACCTCGGCTGAAACAAATGAACGCACATCTATACAGCCGGGAAGCAATGTACGAGTACCACAATTAAATTTACCGACATTTGAGGGAAATTATCTCGATTGGGTAGCATTTCACGACACTTTTAAAGCTCTTATTCATGAAAACAAGCTATATAGAGAAATAGAAAAGTTCCATTATTTGCGTTCTTGTTTGAAAGGCGATGCATTCAAAGCCATAGAATCAGTCACAGTTTCAGAAATTAATTATCAGACAGCATGGGACACCCTTAAAAAACGATTTGAAAATAAGCGGCTCATTATGCAGGAGCATGTTTTCAAAATTGTAAATTCCCCACAAATTCAAAAGGCGTCACATGCAGCTATGCGACAGTTATTAGATGATATCAATATAAATCTAGCGGCACTTAAATCTCTAAAGCAACCAGTCGATCAATGGGATACGGTACTAGTACCTGTTATTATGCAAAAATTTGATTTCCAAACAAGAAAGGAATGGGAGAGTACATTAAATACGGAAATGCCAACCATTGACGAAATAAAAATCTTTTTACAAAAGAAATGTTTACTATTAGAATCAATGAGCGCATCAAGTAAACAAAATCAAAACGGTGGTAAACCTAACAATATACCTAACCGAGAGCGAGCTAATAATTATTGTTTATCGGTAAATACTAACTTTCAGTGTCCTTTATGCAAAAGTGAACACACATTATATAAATGTGAAGAGTTTTTAAAGTTGTCTGTGCCAGATAGAATCACTAAATCTAAAGCACTTAAACTATGTTTAAATTGTTTCCGATCAAACCATAGAACTGCCGATTGTAGGTCGAGAACATGCAAATTTTGCAAGCGGAAACATAATTCACTGTTACATTTAACAGAACAAGTTCCATCGAGTAGTCATAATCATCATATTCATAATAATATATCGATTAATAATCAAATTATTTTATGCACTGCTCAGATATTAATTAAGAATAAATCTGGAGATTGGCAAACAGTACGCGCATTACTTGATGTCGGATCTCAATCAAATTTAATTACGAAAATAACATGCCACGATTTAAAGTTAGCACTCCAACCCACAAATATCTCTGTATGTGGTACAAACAATTCAAGTAGTAATTTAAATTATAGCACAGATATAACATTCAAATCGCGATATAGTTCAAAAGAACATAATATTTCATGTTTAGTTATTCCAAAAATAACGGACGATTTACCCACAATTTTCTTCGAAAAGGATAAGTTGAAAATTCCTACAAATTTGAACTTCGCCGATCCAAATTTCCATACAAGCGGGAAAATAGATATTTTATTAGGAGCAGGCGTCTTTTGGACCTTATTACGCGATGGTCGTATACCTGCATCCCGTGATAACCCGCATGTCCAAGAAACAGAACTAGGGTGGGTTGTCGGCGGCAACATGCCTTCACCGCAGGCCCGCAATAAATCACTCTGCCACTTAAGTACCCTAGACTCACAAATAGCTAAATTTTGGGAGATTGAGGAATGCACAAACAATAACATGTATAGCAATTATTCAGCTGAGGAAAGTAAATGTATTGAACATTTTAAATCAACTTTCAAACGAGACACAGATGGTTGTTTTATTGTTCACCTTCCTTTTAAAGATAATTTAGCAGAATTAGGTCACTCCAAACAAATGGCAATTAATCGGTTTTACAGCTTAGAACATAAACTCATGCGAGACAATACGTTAAGAATAGATTATTGTAAATTCATAAATGAATATATAGAACTCGGTCATATGCAACTGTTAGGAAATGTAAATGAAGAATCAATACAACAATCAATGAATTATCTACCCCATCACGCAGTACATAAAGAAATGAGTAGCACGACAAAGCTTAGGGTAGTGTTCGACGCGTCCGCGAAGACAAACTCAGGTTTAAGTTTAAATGACACATTAATGGTGGGGCCGAAATTACAAGAAGATTTATTTATGATAATGATTAGATTTCGTACCTATCAATATGTTTTAACAGCCGATATCAATAAAATGTTTAGGCAAATTTTAGTGCATCCTGACGATAGAACGCATCAATGTATAATTTGGCGAGACAATAATGCGGAAGAAATGAAATGTTACCAATTAAACACGGTTACATACGGCACCGCATGTGCACCCTTTCTAGCGGTTCAATGTTTACAACAGTTGGCCGAGGAAGAAAAAGCATATTTTCCAATAGCCTCAGAAATCGTGTATCGCGACTTCTATATGGACGATTTAATTTCAGGAACGCATACATTCGAAGAAGCTCTCCAATTGCGTAACGATTTACAGTTATTATTATCACGAGGAGGATTTCAGTTAAGAAAATGGGCATCTAATGAATCTTCATTGTTACCAGATGCTCATCAGTCAGAGCATATGATCAATTTTGAAAGCAATGGTAATACAAAATTGTTAGGACTCTGGTGGAACTATAATTCAGACCAACTAAATTATGTCATTAATACATCCATCATAGATGCCAACGCACCATTAACAAAAAGATCGTTATTATCTAAAATTTCACAAATATTTGATCCTTTAGGGTTGTTAAATCCAATTATAATAAGCGCGAAACTCATGATGCAACAATTATGGCAAATAAAGCAGGATTGGGATAAGCCGGTTCCAACTAATTTACAATTAACTTGGATGCATTTGGCAGAACAATTAAAAGATATAAATTTACTTAAAATACTCCGTAAAGTCATTGAACTTTACCCCTCGAAATCCATACAGCTACATGGTTTCTCAGACGCTTCCGAGAAGGCATATGGAGCATGCATATATGCTAGATCGGTTGATATCCACGGTGAAGTACATATTCACCTAATGTGTGCCAAATCACGAGTAGCTCCCTTAAAAACGCAAACAATTCCGCGACTAGAATTATGCGCGGCTTTATTACTTAGCAGGCTAATGAAAACCGTGACCGAATCACTAAGTATTACCATTAACAACATTTTCTGTTGGACGGACTCTAAAATAGTTTTGTCATGGCAATCGTCTCCTCCAAACAAATTAAAAACCTTTGTCGCGAATCGAGTGGCTGAAATACAAACGCTAACAAAAACGGAAAACTGGCATCACGTTCGCTCAGCAGACAATCCAGCTGATTTGGTTTCTCGAGGTTGTACTCCCCAAAACTTACTTGATAACATGTTATGGTTCCATGGACCCACGTGGTTAAAAAATAATGAAGACCTTTGGCCTATTACTGAAACGCCAGTACCAATAGAAAATTTACCAGAAATACGTACAACATCTTGTGCTGTTCTAATTCCAGAGATCGACTGGATGTCAAAATATTCATGCTTTTCAAAATTACGCAGAGTTACTGCATATTGTTTAAGATTCATCTACAATTGTCGCAATAAGTCTAGGCCAAAAACAGGAAGCTTAGGTATAGAAGAATTTCAAAACGCAACTACTACAATAATAAGATCATTGCAAAAAATATCGTTTAAAACAGAATGGCATGAATTGAAATCAGGTGACAAAATTAGAAATAAAAGCAAATTGATCAATTTAAATCCATTTATGGACTCCGGCGGACTTATTAGAGTAGGTGGTAGACTGCGTCATGCGAATATAGGATATAATCAAAAACACCCAATAGTTATTCCAAAACATTATATCACAAAATTAATTATTAGAAATACTCATAAAAATAATGTACATGCAGGCACGACAGCAACACTAGCTGCTGTTCGTGAGACTTACTGGCCCTTATCGGGTCGCAGTCAAGTACGTCAAGTATTACATAAATGTATACCATGCTTTCGGGCAAATCCGAAATCCATACACCCAAAAATGGGTGATTTACCTGTCTCGCGTATACAACACTCCCGACCATTTGAAAACTGTGGTGTTGACTATGCTGGTCCAATTTTTATAAAAGAAAGCACGGGACGTGGTAAACGGAAGCTGAAGGCGTATATATGTGTATTCATATGTTTTACAACAAAGGCTATGCATCTTGAATTAGTGCATAGTCTAACAACTGAAGCATTTTTTAATGCCTTAAAAAGATTTATAGGCAGACGCGGAATGATAAAAAATATTTACTCCGACAACGCGAGTAATTTTGTAGGCGCGCAGCGAGAGTTAACATCTCTAAATGAATTATTTCAATCTCAACAATTTCGAGAAAATATAATAGAAAAATTATGCGAAAACCATAATATATCGTGGCATTTTATTCCGCCACGGTCTCCAAATTTTGGCGGATTATGGGAAGCGGCAGTCAAACGTGTTAAATTTCACATTAAACGCATAGTAGGGGAGGCATTGCTCACATACGAGGAAATGTGCACGTTCTTGGTCTGCATTGAAGCCTGCCTGAACTCTCGTCCACTATGTCCGTTATCCAACGACCCAAACGATCTCGCAGCCCTTACTCCAGGACACTTCCTAATCGGAAGTTCCATGACAGCGCCATGCGAGCTATCTCTGCATCATTTAACGCAGAACAGGCTCTCTCGGTACCAACACGTGGAGAAACTGCGTCAACAGTTCTGGAGCCGCTGGTCTAGGGAATACCTTGGACATTTGCAACCTAGACCATCTGAAAACGTCACCGACACAACACATATCCAGCCAGGTGTCCTTGTCATCGTCAAGGACTCCAACATGCCTCCGCTCAACTGGACGTACGGGAGGATCGTGGAACTGCATCCAGGCCCTGATGGCATCACCCGGGTAGTGACCGTGAAGACGACCCAAGGTGTAGTGAAACGTGCAGTGTGCAACCTTTGTGTGGTGCCAATAGATAAAGGTGATTGTGAAGGTGATAATTAGTTTAGTTGCAGACCTCGTCTTCAACGGGGGCCGGGATGTTGAGGACTGCTGCTAGCAGTTACTCTTCTTTCAACGTACCCTTGGTGAGGGTGCGGACAGACATTTAACAAGACATTAGATAAGAATATACTTTTAGGAAAAAGTCACAGATGAAAACCAGTTGTTAAGAACACCTCATAGTGTAAGGTCGAACCACAGTATAATATCATATCATTTGTAATCGTCGTCACGCGTATTTACCCATTTATTGTTTTATAATAATAAATAGTGTGTATGTAACCAATATAAAAATTATTTAAATGCGAATGCGACCTCATCCTAACTCCCACCTACACATCTCCGGGTTCGCGTCTCTGCGAGGGCTTGACTAAGCAACGCGTCCCAACAAGATGTTGACTCTACTTTTATGATAAACCGAAATTGGTACCTAAATTGAAGCTCTTAACAGATTTTCGAGGAAAAACATAATAAAATATACTCCAACATTTCGTATTACAGACTTTTCTATCTATTGGAACAACAAATTGGATTCTGTTTACAAACGATCAATCGGAAGTAATACTTTACTTAAAGCTCGTTGCTATTTTAAACTTGGAATTGACGGGAGGTTATGTGCTGGCCGCATCAGATTTTATTTATAATCTAGCTGCATCATATAATGTGGTATTTCTGTAGGCAAGGCATCTGTCGTGTATTGTTATTGCAGTATTCCGGCAACACAAGAAGATAAACCACAGGTATCCTTATTTCGGTTTGTCCTGCACTACGGACGGGTAATGATGTGATTAATTACGGTTACAATAATCTTTCGAGCAATTATTTGCCTTTTCATATTTTCAGTTCGTTGTGCTTATTACTAATGAATTCCGATTAAGTTAATCGGTACCGTTTTATAATTGTAACTCACTAGTTATTTCCTTCAGTAACAAACTGGTTAAAAATTTGGACCAATGAAGTATGTTGTTATATGTACCTATATGTACAACAAAAACATGGATTTTAAGATTTCATATCCAAATACAGGGTGAGTCTGGGAAAACCCCCACCCTTTAACTTTTTTATTATAAGTAATAGAAAAAAATGGCTCATATAAAAGTATTATTATTTTACATATGCTATTTGATGGCAGATGTAGGTATTTTTTATAAAGTCAGGTTTACAAGATACGACTATCAACTTTTATTTTTCAAATGGCAACCTATAATTATTTTAATAAAATAGAAACCGACATTTTTTTCTCTTTTCAACGATGTATTACTTTTGATTAATGTATTTGAAAAATTTTGAGAAAAATGTGATAATTTAGAAATAATTTTTAAACAAATATTATAGGTGGCTATGTGAAAATAAACGAAACCTAACAATGTAAAACAATTAAATTAATGTCAAAAAAGTATAGATTTGTTTGTTACTTAATTTAACTTATTTTGTAAACAAGAAAAAAAAACATTTTGAAATGTTTACGAAGAACGAATTAATTGATATAATTCTAATAATTGGTGAATTGACTGGAATCATAAGAAGAGCAAGAACAATTTACCGGGAGCGGTTTCCTTGACGTCGGCAACCGAGTTTAAGAACACTTAGAAGGTAATGTAATGTTCGGAATTATTTAAATAATCATTTGAGGGAACAATGTATAGGACGAGGTGGACCTATATCATGGCCAGCAAGATCTCCTAATCTCACGCCTATGGATTTTTTTCTTTGGGGATACGTCAAAGATCTTGTTTATCAGAAGATACCTGCAGATGCAGAAGACATGAAAGAGCGTATCCGTAATGCTTTTCAGAATATTTCGCGCAACATGCTGGCAGATGATCGAACACATCACGTTAAACTTTTGAATTTTTGTATTACAGAACATGGTCGTAATTTTGAACATTTGTTTTCAGTTGTTTTTGTTACTAAATTTTTTGTTTTAGTTTTCTAAGTTGTATAGCACTGTTACGTTTTGTTTATTTTCACATAGCCACCTATAATATTTGTTTAAAAATTATTTCTAATATTTCTAAATTATCTCATTTTTCTCGAAATTTTTCAAATACATTAATAAAAAATAATACACCGTTGAAAAGAGAGAAAAAAATGTCGGTTTCTATTTTATTAAAATAATTATAGGTTGCCACTTGAAAAATAAAAGTTGATAGTCGTATCTCGTAAACCTTCCATCAAATAGTATATGTAAAATAATAATACTTTTATATGAGCCATTTTTTCTATTACTTATAATAAAAAAGTTAAAAGGGGGGGCGTCTTTTTTGTTACCGCCAATAAGACATTAAATTTATTCTCGTTCATTGTTCTCTTCTACTGTCAACGAGCACTTTTTGCAGGGTTGAACTGATTAATTATTCTGTTAATTGTAGAAATTGTAGGTATAGGACGATGGTGGTATACAGCACTAAGTATTTAACTTCAGCTTGGGAGTTTCTTTCATAAAACCATTTTATGCACTGATTTTTTTCTTGAATGTTGTATATATTAATTTGTATTAAAAAAATTACCATAAATAAATTAATAAGCTTATAGTAATTACTTGCGCGAACTGTCAAACTACTGGATATTATTTTGCATTTGTTTGTAAAATTGTTTAAAATTCATGGCTATCGCTATATATGAGCAATTTTATAAAAAAATTAATCCCAATTTTACTCGTTGTAAAAATTTGTAAAATAAAATGTGATGAGTGATTTGGATGCAGAATTCAATTATCTACAAATTTTATTTGAAGCGTTTTGCTCTAAAATAAATAGGGAACGAAATATCGACATATGAAAAAATTTGCATTGAATTCCCTATATTGCATAATTCAATTCACCACCCGGTATATATATGTATATGTATATATTTAACCAGTAATATAACTCATCGAGAGCAACAATATTTCTTAATAACTTTTTCTTGAAATCGCATATTTTTTAGCATTTTACCACCCCGTAAATTGACGAGTCGTTTCAAATATTTTTGTGATAATTGAATGCAGTAGCAATAGCTATGAAAAAAATTGTTTTAGCAATTGACAGTTCTGTCAATTGTTGCAATTAAATTTTGACATTAGTAATAAACTTGTTTATAAGGTAAAATTCTGTCAAAATGCGAGTACACAGACATTGTAATTACTTACCTATGGGTTGTTTATTTATTTTTCTACTCGTATCTGTACTACATTTTACATGACATCAGGGTTGACATAAAGACAGTGTCATGGAGTTGCCAACGCATTTACACGCAGAGTTTCCAAATCATCACCTAATATTCGCACATTTGTTAATCTTGTACATCTTTACCACATCACAATACGGAGTGTCACATATGACAATTTAAAAAAATCTGATGTGGCCAGCACATTACCTTCCGTCAGTTGTATGTATTTTGTACAAATTTCATACGGAAAGTTCCTTGCTAAATTAAATATTCTATTTCTTGTACATTACCTTCCGGCAGTTGCATGTATTTTATGCAAATTTCATACAGAAAATTATTATTTTGTGACGTTTTCTATATACTGTGTAATGTATCTGCAGAAATAAAAGATTTATTATTATTATTTCTTGTACATTACCTTAAAGCAGTTGTATGTATTTTATACAAATTCCATACAGAAATCAAAAGATCCTATATTTTTAGTAAAATTATAAGACAAACACACTATGTCAATTTCACTTGACACTGACATCTTTCAATCAGAATTTTCTTAATATAGTAGCTGTTTCCATAGCTATGGCTACTTTATGAAATTTAATTTCTTTATAATTTTTTAACTCTATATCCATTTAATATTAAGTATAAAATGTAGTCAAATCGTATAGAGAATAAAATATTCTTTAATATTCATAATAACATATTTAACATAGTTTTTTCAAGAAAAACTGTTAAAATCTTCAAATGAAGGTACTTACGGTTGTCCAATTCTAACCAAAATCTAATCAGCTCTTTACATTGATGTAACGAAGAGAAATACGAAAGAATTATAATTTTTAGGATTGTAGTGTCGAAGTTATCGTAGACGAAAATTTTGTTACACACACACACACACACACACACACACACACACACACACACACACACACACACACACACACACACATACAGACATCATCGTAAAAATAGTAAAATCGTATTCTAGGGACCCTAAAACTCATCATCGAATTTTTTGACCAAAGACAATACCTTCCTTACCTAAAGGTGACGGAAGGTAAAAAATATAAATAGGAATTAATTAATATAAGTTTGCTGAACTGAAATTGTCAGCATTATGATTAAAGCTACACACTGGACGAGTCAAATCGAGTAGAGAATAAAATATTCTTTAATATTTATAATAACATCAAATGTGAAAAAATTATATTTAACATAGTTTTTTCAAGAAAAACTGTTAAAATCTTCAAATGATGGTACTTCCGGTTGACCAATTGTAACCAAAATCTAATCAGCTCTTCATATGGATGTAACGAAGAAGTATACGAAAAATTATAATTTTTGTAACTGTAGAATTAGAGTTATCGCAGGAGAAAATTTTGTTACACACACACACACACACACACACACACACACACACACACACACACACACACACACACACACACACACACACACATACAGACATCATCGTAAAAATAGTAAATTCGTATTCTAGGGACCCTAAAACGTGCTTATTGATTAAAAACTCATCATCGAATTTTTTGACCAAAGACAATACCTTCCTTACCTAAAGGTGACGGAAGGTAAAAAAGCAAGTTATATCCATAACATGTGCAAAAAGTTTTATGTTTTCAGTACATACCAAATTTCAATTTTGGAAATGGCTCATAATGTTCATTAATGAGACTGAATTTACTTGGGAAGGTGTATTTATTATGCACAATACCCATCTCGACAGACGAAAATGCTGTGAAAATTTTTATTAATAAATGTTTGGGGAACAATAAATAAACGACTAATTATTGGTACTCATGTACATAGATTAAATGGACAAAAGTTTGTACTTACATTTTTTGAATAACGTATTTAAACTATTATGATTTGTCGACGATAAATAATCATCTCATAACCTAATAACTATGCTCTTGCTCTTCTTCTCGTTACCTCGTACTCCTTGTCCTCCTCTATTCACACTATTCACAGGTGATTAAAAGCCTGTTTTAATACACAACTTTATAATTTTGTTATCCAAAATTTAAATTTATTTATTTTAAAAATTGTATTATTACGTATTAATTAATAATAATGTTATTTCCCTTGATTCGTTTATTAATTATTGTGACTGTAAGTGTAACCGAGTGCAAAATGGCGTCGGATGAAGTGCTTAGTAACAGCTGCGTGAATAACAAGTGCAAGAAATGTAAGCAAAATGCTGTAAGTGGTGCTAAATGTGTAACGTGCGGCACTATTTCTCATAATAGTTGCGTTAAGTTATCTAAAAACATCAAAATTATTGATGGCAATAAAATAAATTGTTGTTTAACGGAAGATCCCGAAGACCTTGAAAACTCTTTCACAAGTGCAAATAACATTAACTATGATGCACTAAAAACAGAAAAAAAATATTTGAAAGAAATTATAAAAAATAAAGATGTCATAATTAAAAGCCAGGCCGATTTAATAGAATCATTGAAGCAACAAATATGTTTATTAAATTTAACAGTAAATAATAAAACACTTATTCCGCCATCTAACACAAAACAAAACAAACCGAAACAAGCTATAGAAAAAACAAAAGTTGCTAAAAAAATTAACGATACTACTTTACCGACAGACACATTGAAATCAGATGGTGTCAAAAATAGTAAACAATTGACAAGTAATAATAAACATGTGGAAATTATCAATGAAAAACAAAATGGAAATAAAAAAATGGTTGGAAATAGCAACCTACAGAATATACCACGTGACAAACCGAACAGGCTTTCCAGTAATGCAACCGTAAGTCAGGTGGCTAACAACAAAATTACCCTTAAAGCTTCGGAAGTTCAACCAGCTTTTCTGCATGTGTACAAGTTACATCCCAAAACAACTGTGGAGGATTTAAAATCATATTTACAACCTTATTTTCCGGAAGTATCCTGCAAACAAATGAAATCTAAATACTCAGATTACTATGCATCCTTTAAAGTAACTATATACCAAACAAATCTGGTAAAAGCAATGGATCCCTCCTTGTGGCCCACCGGAACCCATGTTAATAAGTTTTTTTTCAATTAAAAGCCCCTCAGAAATCTCTGTAGCACAAAATACAACAAACTCAGAGACTTTTCAGGACGATGTAAATTATAAGTACGAATATGTAATACTAAACTGCCAATCTTTAACTTTTGACAAAGTGAATTTAATTTATTCAAATTATATAGTTAAGTATGTCTTTAAAATTCCTTTGCTTAGCAGAGACCTGGTACAAATCTAATACACTTAATGTGTTTCATTATTACGAATATTCATGTTGTGCAAATTTCTGTACAAGTCAGTTCCAGTGCGAAGGTGTGGGAATTTGGTGCCACAATTCTATACTAAATGATATTGTATCAATCGCTTTAACTAAATATTGTACCGGAAAAGATTTTGAAGCATGTTCTATTCTGTGGAAACCAAAAACCTACAAACCTACACTCATTATAAATATTTATAGATCTCCCCGTTCTGACTACAAAATTATGTGCGAAAAATAATTGTAAATTCTAGAAAATGAATTTAAAATTGGCTATTATGTTATTATTTGTGGTGACTTCAATTTGGACTCACGTCGTGATGCTAAAGAATACAATTCCATATATGAAATTATGTCAACATTCAATTTATTTAATAAAGTTAAAGATCCAACCAGAGGTCCCAATAAATTAGATCACTGCTTTACAAACAATAAAGACTCTGTTGCAGTAGTTCAAGATAATTTTATTTCGGATCACAAAACTGTATTTTTAAAAACGAATATCCCTAAAATTAATGAAACAGTATTCTATAGGAGAATTTTTAGTAACAATAATAAAATTCGTTTTCGTGAACAGCTTTCTAATGAAAATTGGTTTTCTGTTTTCTCAAAAACATGTACTGATGAAGCGTTTAATACTTTTTTCAATATTTTTAAACATCAATTTGATCTAAATTTTCCTTTGATAAAAGTTAATCATAAAAACAGATATCCGAAAAACTGGATTCATACAAATATTATCATTTCTAGCAATAAACTAAAATTTCTTTTTCAGTTAAAGTCTAAGTATCCAGAACTAGTTCCTGCTTATAAGAATGCTAAAAAAAACACATTCGTTTGGTCTCAAAAACAAAAAAAGGAATTTTATCATATATAATATCATAAGTGGTAAATTTTTGCCGGAAAAATTTTCAGATTGTTACGAGAGCCGGTTGCCTAGCAATTTATTGAGTGGCATTGACAAAAAAATTACGAGTTGTCAAACGAGTAATTTTTGATCAATGTCACGAAATAAATAGGCAACAGGCTCGAGTAAAGCAATCGGAAAATTTTTCCAGGATAAAATTTAACCACGAATGGTATTAGGATGACTATTTCCAAAATAAAAATCAGGTAATCATTTATATAATTTATTTCTTGACAAAAAACTTGTAAATATTTATTGTGTTTCGAGGTATTATGTTTCAGTTTGCTTTTTCAACGTTTTAAATATACTCCTGTCCAAATCGACTCGTTTTTAATAAAAACTGATAACACTGAAAATATACAGACTTTGACAGGTATGTAAACAATATGTATCTAAATGTCAACATTTTTTCGCTTATCAAAACTCACTTACTTGTAAAAATACGACATCTTATTGGCTTAAAGGGTGCGAAAAAACTTTTGTGGCGGTGTTTTGTCGAAATGAAACTTGGTAACTAGGTAAAATCCTGAATTTGGATTGGTTTATATATTTATGAGTGAAATAGTCAAAATAAAATCTTAAACTCTGACAACATGACTAGAAGCGCTTGGAGCATTATTAATTCAAATAATAAAGACAAAAATAATGTTACAGTTAATAAAATAATCCATGAAAACACACAAACTGATGATCCAGAGAACATTACAAATTTATTTAACAACTATTTCAGAGATGCACCTCTAAATATTCTAAATCGTATTCCAGCTGTCAACATAAATTCAAATGGTCAAAACTATAACGGTAAAGTTTCCAACAGCCTTTTTCTTTATGCTATTGAAGAATTGGAATTATATACGATAATTTTAAACAGTTTAAAAAACAAGAATTCTAGTGGACCGGATGATATTCCAAATTATATTATAAGGAGTGTTGCTGATATCATAGCCGGTCCTTTGACATATATTATAAATCTTTCTTTCTTAGAAGGCACATTTCCACAAAAATTAAAATTAAATAAAATTATTCCGAATCACAAAAAAGTTGAAAATACAAATTTGGATAACTAAAGACCTGTAGCTTTAACTTCAGGATTTTATAAATATTTTGAGTACTGTTTTTTGAACAGATTCCAGTATTTTTTAAATAAAAATTAAATTATTAGTGATAAACAGTTTGGATTTAAAAAAAATAGTTCAACATCTGATGCTCTGTACTGTTTTTACAATAACATTATTCAAAATTTAGAAAAAGGGGAATATCCTGTTAGTATTTTTGCGATTTCAGCAAAGCATTTGATTGTGTTGACCATCCTCGATTGTTAAATAAGCTGGAATCGATAGGTATTCGCGGTGTTGCGCTAAGCTGGGCTTCATCTTTCGTAACGAACAGATCTCAGTTTGTTACTCTTAATTTTGAGGGAAGTTGTGTCAATTCGGCCGTAGTATATACAAATTTTGGTGTACCACAAGGTAATGTACTAGCTCCAGTACTTTTTGACATTTATATTAACGATCTTTGTACAGTTTTAACAATTGCACCCCCGTTTTATATGCCGATGACACTACTTTAAACATCTCAAATAAGAATGATAATGCCTTGAAAACAGAATGTAATAGAAATGTACAGTCACTTACTGAATGGTGCTATGAAAATAAACTGTTTTTAAGTGAAACTAAAACCAAAATTCTCCGTTTTAATAAGCATCCTTATAAAAATCAACGAATTGAAATCAACTTTGATAAAAATACAAAAAGTAATAATGCTTCAGCTCGTTACTGAGGATGTTGATAACCGAACATCTAAGTTGGAATCCTCATTGTGTTGAAATAGTTACGAAACTTAATACGTTTTGTTATCAGTTACGTCAACTAAGATTAATTTTAAATATTAAACAACTAAAGATGTTTTACTTTGCTACTATTGAATCTAGAATACGTTATGATGTATGTCTGTGGGGCAGTTCACATTCAGCTAAAAGGGTTTTTATTACTCAGAAGAGAATTATTCGTTGTATGGCAGGGTTAAGTTATAATTCATCATGCAGATCTGTTTTTAAAGAATTAAAAATTTTAACAGTTACTTCGATATACATATTGGAAATCTGTTTGTTCATACAAAAATATACAACACACTTTGAAAAAATCTCAGACGTTCATGACCATAACACCCGGCATAGAAACAATTTTTACGTTCCTACCTCAAGACTAAACATTACTAAAAAATTTCCTAATAGAATAGGCCTAGAAATTTATAATAAGTTACCTATTTATTTAAAATATGAAAATAATATTAAAGTATTTAAAAAGACATTAAAAGAATATCTTACGCAGCACAGTTTTTATGATTTTCATGAATATTTTAATACTTAATTACCTAATTTTTAATGTGATGTTATTTTTATTATTTTATGTTTTGTATGTTTCGACGTTTTCTATACACATGTAACTGTGTCTACAGAAAATAAAGTATTATTATTATTATTAACCGACAATTTTTGAGATGTTTGTATCCCACTTGAATACGGCAGCAGGCATTTGTTCTCCATGAGCGCGTAACGAAATATGCAGCAAAACTTTAAAGAATTTTAACTCAAAATCTAAAAGACTTAGAAAAAAAAGTTATTAAGAAATATTGTTGCTCTCATCGAGTTACATTACTGGTTAAATTTAATGCACTTATTTCATTTACACCCTGTATACTATTTGATGGCAGATGTAGATATTTTTTATAAAGTCAGGTTACAAGATACGACTATCAACTTTTATTTTTCGAATGGCAACCTGTAATTATTTTAATAAAATAGAAACCACCATTTTTTTTATCTTTTCAACGATGTATTATTTTTATTAATATATATGAAAAATTTCGAGAAAAATGATATAATTTATATATATTAGAAATAATTTTTAAACAAATATTATAGGTGGCTATGTGAAAATAAACAAAACGTAACAGTGCTACACAACTTAGCAAACTAAAACAACAAATTTAGTAACAAAAACAACTTAAAACAAATGTTCAAAATTACGACCATATCTAGGAAACCGCTACCGGTAAATTATTTTTGTTCTTCTTATGATTCCAGTCGATTAACCAATTATTAGAATCATATTAATTAATTCGTTCTTCGTAAACATTTAAAAATGTTTTTTTTTTTGTTTACAAAATAAGTTAAATTAAGTAACAAACAAATGTATACTTTTTTGACATTAATTTAATTGTTTTACATTGTTACGTTTGGTTTATTTATTATAGATACATAAGATTTGCAGTATCCATAGTAACTAAATGACAGCAATGTATAAGACCGTTCCGTTTAAAATAGAACATAGATTGTCATTGCCAAGTGACTAGTATCTGCAAATTAGGGTTGGATTGTTACTTCTAAGTTAAAAATAATGTATACTGTTCAAAAAGTGCAAATAATTCAATAGTATACATTAGCCTCAGACAGGTATCTAATTTATTTCCTAAATCATTTCCTGATCGACCAACACCAAGTGCTTCAACTATATTTTAATGAGAGACAATTTTTTTTTACACTGTGGGCACCAACTTTGTTATTTTAAATAGGATCGTATATTTTTTATTTACTTACTAGATAAAGAATTTTATTCTGAATTCAATGATATAATATTTTCATACAGTCACATAAAGATTTTTTTAAAGAAATATGCATATAAAGGCTTATATGATTAATATATGATTATAATAAGAGTACCTGGATGGAGAAAATTAATACAATATGTTCATTTTATTTTACATAGTCTTAGAGTGCCCTGGCAGAAGAGTGAATATTCGCTTCTGTCAATTGATCAGAAATGTCAACCGAGATGTCAACGCGCATAAAATATTCATTTATTTCTTTCATGCCATTCTAATTCTATGTAAGAAACATTCATTTTCTCCATTCGTGGTACTCTTATTATAGTCATATTTTAATCATATTAATATAAAACTTTATACGCATATTTCTCAAAAAAAAAATCCTTTTTGAGACTATGAAAATATTATATCACCGACTATTATTTGGAATGATTATGATAATAAGAAAAAGCATGCTATAACTTCAGATTTTTAAAAAATATACTACATTTATTTAAAACAATAATATTTGAACAATTTACTTAATTCAAAATGAATTAAGTTTCTAATATTTGGTCAGCGTTTGGTAAAATTAAAAAATAAAAGTGTGTAAAAACTAAACTATATTTATCTTTAAACTTATTATCCGTAAAGAAGTAAGATTTTCAATTTTTATTTGTTATTAATTAAGTAGGAACGCATTTTCTTTCACAAATTCACAATGATGATGCCTTTAAGATGAAAATTATGTTAAAAAACTTACTGAGTGCAAAATTTAAATCTTCTGAATTAAGATATAAGTCAAAATTTTATTTGAGTTTATGAATTTACATACTATGGAAATATTAAATAGGAGAAGCCAGGCAGAAAAGCAAAACCTTGAACGTCAATTTTCAAATATTTAAACTACTTTATCGCTACTACTACGCTGTTGACATCTATGATAGGAACGTCGAAATATTTCTTAAAGATTAGCCATTAAAAACCGCCGGTTTTGGTGTTATTTTTTGTAACGATTTTTAGCTAATATACAAAAATATCTACTTTGAAAATCGCATATTACACTATATTTTTGTGTTTTGCACAACTCAAACGTCCCCTTCGGCACATTCAATACTGAAGAAGTACAACACAAAATTGCCAACAAGTTATACAACTCCCAAATAAATGAGCAAATTATTTTCAACAACAACCTAAAATTATTAAAAGCAGCAAACATTTATTAGAAATAATATAACACAGATGTACTTATTCCTATCTAGAGCTACTAATAACCTCAGTAGTTAATGTATCTTTCTCTAAATAATAAAAAATACATAAAGACCAATAGATTCAAAATGCAAATATAAAATATCCAATCAATTGCATAACAAAATATGAATATTAGTTTCATAGGTAATTTTACGTAAATAGTACGTCCAAAGAAAGAATAAACAATTGTAATTATTTTATTTACAGTTCTTGTGCATTTAATAATTTGTAGTTATTTAACAAACTGGAAACATTTTAGTTTTTGTTCAGATTTAACGGACTGAAAACAATTTAATTCTAGGAAATTTGTCGCATTAATGAAAAGATGGAAAAAACTTCCGGATTTTAATCTGTGCGCAATGAGAATAAGAATACTATTAATTTCAGAAAAGTTTTTATACTGTAATTATTCTTAATAGTGACCAAAATATTTAATAAAATTTCCTTCGTCTAATTCTAGATTTCTGCTAATAAATGCCTGTTTTTATTATATGGTAATAAGAATGTTTCGAAATCTAACGTATTATCATGATTTAAAACGGCGTTCATTTAGTTCAATAACATGTAAATACATGACGTAAATCAAAATCACAGATCTGAAAATAATTTATTACGAAATAAAATTTATATTAGGACGGTCTTTTTCAAAAATTATTCAGAAAAAACATTTCTTTGTTTCCGAATTAGAATGTCTCATTCTAGCACGCATATTGATGTTAAACGAATTTTGTTAATATTTTGTTATTTGAGATTGGCATGACCAATAAATACATTAAATATCTAGGTAACGGACAGAATAAAAAGTACAAATCACTGTCACCAACCTAATGATTCACCAAAAATATCCCTTAATGGAAATTGTCAAATATTCTAATAAATAAATAATGTAAATGAAAACTTTGATAGAGAAAATAGTATAAAACACACGTTACAGAAGGCAATTCAGGCAATCGTTTGTTCACCCACACACCACTGCGCACTCGTGAGCGTATTTGTAACTCGTGTTAGTTTACATTGTCTTTTGAACTTATGTTTTAATATACTATTCTCTGTTTCGGAATTAGAATGATATATTCTAGCTTCATTCTTAAACGATTTTTGATGACAATTTATTGTTTGGGATTGGTATGACTGCAATAAATACATTATACTGAATAAACACTGAAAAACGTAACAGGCGTTTAACATGGGAAACCAGTTTTTTCAAATATCACCTGTCTTTTTAGGTGTCTCAA
The DNA here is from genome assembly GCA_963082715.1 of Harpalus rubripes. Classification (NCBI taxonomy): domain Eukaryota; kingdom Metazoa; phylum Arthropoda; class Insecta; order Coleoptera; family Carabidae; genus Harpalus; species Harpalus rubripes. Next base: position 34,014,157 of record OY720450.1, read on the forward strand.
TAAGCTTGCTCACTATTGGTAACTGTTTGATTTGAATAGATGCGAGTTTGCTTAAATGAGCAAAATTGTGCGATTTTGAATTACAAAACTATTGATATCAGCAAAACAAATTTATATCAGCGCTTCTCAGAATATTTTTGTTGACAATTTATTGTTTGAGATTGGTATGACTGCATTAAATACATACAATATTTTGGTAAGGAACAGAATAAACACATAATTTTTTACATAATGAAGAAATACTATAAAACACTCTTTACAAAATACTATTCAGGCACCCGTTCTTTCGTGTACTCGCTGCTAGGAGCTCGTGTTGACTTTCAAATTTGTGCTTAAATTGGTTGCCTTCTGTAATTTATATTTTAATTAATTGTAACAAATCGCAAATCTATGGTGGACTAGATTTGCAGTCGTAGGTTATATAATAGTTAAACACATAAGTAAACAAAAATAAATATAATATTTATTAACAAAAACAAAAGTAATAAACAAAAATAAATACAAATATATTTATTTTATATTACAATATAAACTAATTATATTTACCAATATATTTCTCATACCTAGGACAGACTACTACTAAAGGTATACAGTCTCATCTTCAGCTGGGTTGAATCAAATTGAATTGTAATCGGAACCTGAATGACTGACTATTGACTGATCTGCTAATTATAACTTAATATATTTATATAAATAAAATGCAATAGTGCAATAATTGTGTTGAATGACAAGTACAATACCCTCGCACATAGCCAAACAGGTTAAAACCTTAAACTGAAATAAATTGCAAATAATTTTGTTAAGATATTAATACTATGTTCCGTAAATACCCGAAAGTCACCAAATTGTGTTTTTCCGTTCCGTAAATATTCAATTCCTGAAAAGAGTTGATTTATGGAACGCGGTGACCTGAATTTGGTGAGTCTGGTTAGTCACCAAACTCATCGCGCTCAAACCATGATGACTTCGATTCCTTCGGTTATTTGCATCAATTGACAGATGGCATTGGCGCCATCTGAAGTTTTTTGTTTGTGAGGTTGTGTTGATTGTCATTACAAAAGTTCGTGATAATGGTAAGTATGTTTAAATTGTTGAAATGATTGATAATATATTTTTCTTTCTTTTTACAAGAGTGAATACAACATTGAATATAATTGTGCACACTGCAATACATGGTTAAATGATTTAAATAGTGTTGCGTATCATGAATGCTTTAAGAATTGTGAACAAATATATTACGATGAAACTAATAAAGTATTAACAAATATGAGTTTACCAAACCCTACTACACAATCAGAAGAAATCTGTACACAAATTCAGCAAGTAGATAGATGGACTGATGAACAAATAAAATTATTGATAGCCGTTTACCAAATGTGATGAAAAATGGGAAATTTAAAGTCAACATATAAAAAATTTCATAATCATAATAAATCTACAGGAAATAATAACAAAAGTTGGAAATTTTATGAAAGTTTAAATGACATTTTCAATAATAATCGACAAATGAATCCACTGGCTACTGCTAGCAGTAGTGGAGTATCAAGCTATAAATCGTCGTGCACAAATGAGTGCTCCACTCAACCAGCAAAATTAGATAAACCAGTAGCTCAAATACCAAAGGAAAAAAATACTGAGCATTTAGCAATTTCACTTCCAGAAAATATTTCAAACTCTGGATTGTCCCCAAAAAACTCTTGTGGCAGTAGCAGCAGTAAAGTGTACACACCAAAAAGACACTTAAAAAACCATGTTGAATTAGCTCATGAACTTGAAGCTAAGAGACAGAAAAGGCATGAAGAAAAACTTAAGCAAAAGCAAGAGATGTTCGACTGGTTCAAGGCCTATTTAGAGAAAAGGGAGAAATGATTTAAGTACAATACTCCTAAAATTTGTTTTATATTTTATTACTGTTGTTCTTTTTCATGTTTACGATTATTTTAGTCTTTTTTACTTATATAAGACTTATGTATTATACCTACTCTTAAAAATATAAGTAAAAAGTGTTATTAAATAAATATATGCTATATATTTAATTGCATTCTATTATTGAGATCCACACAAACAATAATTCGGCGTAATATGCCGGCTTGTTTCAAATTTCTTTCTTCATTTGCATTTGGCAACATTATTTTGTTATCTTCAAAGTTCTCCAATAATTCTTCGTCATATATTTCTATTAGGTCATTTTGCATAATGCAAATGTTATGTAAAACGCAAATAGCAATAATTAATTTCGGAATGAAAGCAATATTTCTTATATCCAAAAATTTCAAACATCTCCAGCGTTTCTTAAGCAAACCAAAACATCTTTCAATTGCACTGCGTGTAGCTGCATGCTGAATGTTATAAAATATATTTTGTGCCGTCAAGTGCCCGTTGTCCTTGTATGGCGTTAAGAGATTTGGTAAACACGGATATGCTTTATCACCTAAGATATACGATTCTTCAGGAAACTTTTCGTCCGCATGAATTGTCATAAACGACCACACTTCACTATTTCGAAATACTGAAGCATCATGAGAAGATCCAATTTCCCCCGCATAACAATGTCGAAATAATAAGTTATGATCGCAAATACCCTAAAAGATAAAAAAGTAATTAATAAATTTTACTCATAATATTGTCAAAATCAAAGCAGAATTGTTTAATTAATGTAATATTCGTATTTTAAATAAGGGTCAACCAAAAACAATATTACCTGTAAAATTATGGCGGGGAATTTTTTCTACAAATATATGCTGCTCCGTCATCTGTAGGAAGTGGAATAGGAATATATGTCCCATCTATGCAACCTATTACACTCTGCAGCCCAAACCTTGAAAATTTATTTTTGATTTCTTCAATTTCCTCCAAGGATGGCCAATTTATAAATTGCGGTACCAATTTGAATAACGCTTCTACAACTCTTCGAACAGTACGAAATCCCGTAGCTTTACCAACGTTAAATCTATTGCAAATGGATCTAAAAAAAGTCGTATTAGTCTATATAGAAAGTGTGCAATACTAAATTGTTCAATTTTCATATTGAGTATGCATTCATCGATTAATTATTACCTATAGCAATCAGGAGTGGCTAAGTACCAAATACATAGCAAGAATTGTGTTTTAGCGCTTATGGTATGCCGACCGACATCTTCTATTGAGGATGCAATTTTACTATCCAAAATATTTACAATAAATTCAAATGTATCCCTATACATTCTAAAATTTTCTCTGAATTCTTCTTCTGAATATCTTTTGACCACATCTTCAATATAATTTTCAATCTTTGGCCTTCTATTTCTTGGATCTGCAAAATAATGTTCAAAATATTTCATTCCTATTAAATTATATTTATTCTTACATACTATATTTTCATCATCAGTAGAATCCCCGGGTGAATCTGATGAAAAAAGAACAATGTTGTTAAAAAGCATGATTTCTTCAACTTCTTCCATATTGACAAATAAATGTCAGCTGTTATCTGACAGAACTTCAAGGTTAAGCTGTTCCAAAAATACTCACCACTTTTAGTAACCAACTACTCACCGAAATCACCGATTACGATTAGTCTGATTTATTTACGGAACATAGTAAATATTTAAACAAACCCGGGTTTGTTACATAATAAAGTTTTTTATACAGTATATAACAGAAATAAGTACGTTATATTTAACCAGTGACAGAACTCGTCGAGAGCAACAGCGCAGTATTTTTTTGTAAACATTTTAAATATTGTGTCAAAATTGCTCAAGGTTTTGTCACAAATTTCATTCTACCTGCCTTTGGAATCCATGGCTGACTAATAAACGACTAAACTCAATTCTAAAAAATAAAAATAAAAAAATTGTAATTTATCGTTTTATAAAACAAAGTTCGCAATTTTATGAATTTATTATTGTTAAAACTATGCAGAATGACCCAATTTCATATTATTCAGAAAGTATGAATATTTATGCAAATACAGCAGCATTGTAAAAAAATATAATAATTTATTGTTTAATTAAATAAAACGATTGGCGCCACAAATAGTCATGAAAAACAAAAATTACTCCTGTGACATAATATCACATACAGCACGTCATTAATAGCCAATAGCAAAATAGTTTGCCCATCAACTACCTTATTTATATAAATATACGTAGGTGATAATGTTTGACGACAGTATGCGCGAGATTATTTTTGATCGTCCTGCACTTAGGATTGCCAGGTTTTTTTAGGCTTGGGCCACAACGACGCACCGACATTCGCACAGAACGTTGCATTGCACCAACACAAAAAATGATTACGTGTATTCTAGTGAGCCTATCTATAACGTAGCCTGGCGCCTTGCACCGACCCTAGGTAATACCGCTCACTTTTTTCTTTGCTCGGTCCATCGCAACATAGACATGAAAAAAATAGTATATGTCGCATTTCAGAGAGGAGCAATATGATATAAAGTACTCATAAACTTCTATTATTCATTTATTTTAAATAAACATTGGAAAGAACCCCCCTTAAATTTTTCTTTTTTTATTAATTTAAAGAGTGGATTCCTGTTTTGCAGTAAGTAGATTTTTTTAGAAAATATAATAAATATGAAGTAATTATCAAATCTTCATCTGAGGATGATGACGAAAACATTTTTTAATCAGTGAATAACTTAGAAAATGCTAGGTGCGATGCGTCGTTGAAGACTCTAGTAGTGCGATGCTTTTAGAGCTATGGCTGGTGTTAGGGTTGGTGCAAGGGTTGAGGACTAGGATCGGTGCGCCGTTGAGGCCTTGGCCTTAGGCGCATTTATTAGTATTTTCCAGTAAGGTATGCGCTTATGCTATAGACGATGGCATGAGAAACGATTTTCACTTATGTGGAGTACATGACTGAACTACTTTATACGTTGCTTTATTATTAGTCCATCATAGCAGACTGTTTAAATCGGCGCATACTGATGTATTCGTTTCGGATGCGATCCCGTAGACAGACTCCAAGTATTCTCCGGAACACCTATAATTTACTTTGATCCTACTTTAAATTATCCAAGATTCTTCATAAAGTAAAATTGGCATGATTCCAAAATACTAAAGAGGCATATTTTCGTTTGGATGCTAATGTTGTTTTTCCTACAAACGCACATTGTTAGCGATTCAAAAGTTACTGCAGCTGAGCCTATCCGACATAATATTTCTTGGGATGAAGCAATTTTTGTTCTTTTATGATTAACTCCAAATATTCAAAATGCTGCACAAATTGTAAACTGCCCAAGTATAGAGACTTGCGATTCATCAGATGTGAGTACTTAGTTTTACCAGAAGTAATTACAAAGCTAAAGTGGCATGCTGCGCCTCGTATGCCTTAAAGAATGGCAGAAGCCGCTGATTCTATATCAGCTAGAATATCACTACCAACGGCATACATATGTTCTGTAAGATATTGGACCTTTTCGAAAACAAGCACCTTGCGTTCATGAGAATATCCTTTTAGATGATCGCACCAACAATTATATTAAATAACAATTGCGATAACACACCATACTTATGTACACCTGAAATCACTCAATATCTCTAGAATACTCACCATTGATGTGGACACGGCTAGTGGAACTTCATAAATTTTCATTAGGTTTATGATTTTATTGGGGACATATTAGCCTTTCCAGAGAGAGGGCAGATGAACACTGTCGAAATCAGCTACAAAATCAATGAAGACAATAGTAAGACGCAGATACGTTCTTCTAAGAGTTGCTTTAAACTGAATATTTAATTACAACAACCGCGTCTAGAACGGAAACCTGCTTGTTCGTCACGAGATATGCTTTTACTGCGCTCTTATAATCAAATCTCACTAATTCACATAAAAACCTTATCTACTATTGAGCACAAGCTGATACCACGATAATTTCCGCATAGATCGCTATCTCCTTTTTTGAAAGCTTGGACATTAATAGCACGTTTCCATGATGCAGGTATTTGTTATATATGTTAAATAATTGTTATCAGAGAATGGAGCCATTTCAAAAGAGAGTCAACGCCTGCTTTTAGTTATTTTCTGCTTGATACTATCCAATATAAATTTTGCGACAAATTAAACAAGATCTTGTCCCAACTGTAGGATAATGGAAAATAACCTTAAGTGAAGTAGAGAAGTATAAATAGCCTCATATTTCGCATATTCAGCTAAATTTACTCGTTGAACTTTGTTAATGTACATGATTTACCATAAAATAATTATTACGTTTTACGTGTCAAAAATATGTATTATCGTCAAGGCCGAATTAAGGGGGAAGATTTAAAAGCAGTAAACCTGGTTCTTACAAAAATAAAGTTCAAGTTAGAAATAATTGTAGTAAGAATGATTCATTTATGCAATTGTAATATTTAAGCAAAAGAAATAAATTTATTTCGAAATGAATAACAAAAGAAAGTTAAATTACGTAATTCTTTTATTTAATAAAGAACAAAGAAAATATCAAACTAAATTACGTATACCTTTATTTAACACCAAGTGTAGTAGGCCCCTTTAAATTAATGAAATTACATTTACAAAGACTACGTTCCCTGATAGGTTACTTCAGCAAGAAATACAGTTTATGAGTATATGAAAGTACTCTGTGAAATTTCATTAATTAAAACGTAATATTTTCTGCTTCTTTGTAAATCTGAAACGAGAAGAAATCCTGCAACTTTGTTACTAAGTATATCAAGGATATACAGCATTTAGCAAAAAAATTAACAATCATTTATTAACATCATATTAACAAACTATTGTTGTACTATCATTGATTAAATAATATCTATAAGAAGATTGGCAATGATGCACTAAGTAAAGTTCTAAATCGCTTGTAAAAAAATAGAAACATGATAATAGAAATAATATAATTAATTTAAATTTACTAATTATTTATAATTAACATTCTTATAAGTAATTTTCGTGGCTCACCTTTAGGATCTCGAAAACTATGATGGGTTTATGCTCAAAAACTTAATTTAATAGTGATAAAAATAATTTTACACATAACGGCAAGTGGTATTTATGCTGCCAGTTATAAAAATAAGTGTAAGAATAAGAGTATTGGCATTATATTTTGATGTTTTTTTTTTAATTTGTCAGTATGGAGTTAAAATCAAATTATTATCCACATCAGGTAAATCTGACGTATTATATCTTGCCAAATCCATATTTCTTGATCAAATGTTTCGTTTGATTGTATGAAATATTTGACAGTCGACACTCATGCGTACTTCGCTAACAAGAATAAGACTAAGGCATAAAGTTAAAAGTTAAGTGAGTTATTCCTTATTCTTATTTATGCAGCATAAGCCGACTCGTATGTTATAACTATTAACTTTATCACTCTTCTTATTTCTTATTCTTAAATTTTTGAGCATAAGCTCACCTTTAGAGATACGGCGTCGGAAAACTAGGTCGAAGTTGCCCTATTAGTAGATCCTTTTAAAGATGTATTTGTTTTTCGCGAAAAAATTTACTGCAAAATATTAAATTTTACTTTTTTATTTTTACAAAGAACTTCTAAATATCAAATAATATGGAATTTTAATTTGCACTTATTTAAGACACTTTTTATTTTTTGTCGGACAACGATGCTTATTTTTTTCTCATTTTTAGATTTTCAGTTAGGGGGTCACAGTAACGAAGACTTGTATATCACATATTTATAACATTCTTCTAGTAATTGATATTATTCAATATTTAACTTGTCGGTAGTTTACTATCACTTTATCGTCAAAGCAATTCCAACAATATACGAACGAAATCCAGTGAATCTTTGTTCTTTCTATGAAATGATCGTCCTACATTAACTACCATTCCAACAAAGCTGTATCTGGGATCAGTTGGCTTTGACAGCACAGAAGTTACTTAAATGTGTGACAAATTGCTGCGCTTCACTTTACAGAAACGCAGGGTTAGCAGCTTTTGCTGAATAGACTCGTACGTCTGATAAAGAACTTGTGAAATTAGTTTTAGCTACATAACTATTTAAACTTGGGCAATTACGAATCCTTTGAAGATGATTTAGACACGTAAAAAGTTTGTAATTAAGAGAAGCAAAGAGCAGATACAGATTTTTTTAAATTACTGAATGAACAAAACAATTTTTCATTTTGTTGTAATTTCTTAAAACATATTTCAAAATATTAGTACCTACAACTTTTAATTAACAATGTAATGATGTAAACGTTTAGTTTCGACATTTCGTAATAAATGAGAAATAAAATAACAAAGAATATATAAAACAAATAATAATAATAACACAAATAATTCAGCATATTTGTTTTAAATTTAAATAATTGTAAACAAAATTCATATTGCAAACAATATGCAAAATGTTAATAATTTTATAACCCATATCCGAGCCCATTACGGCTATATGGGATTGTACGAGTACCTCGTGTTATTGAACATTTGTGAAAATATACTTCATATCGATTAATTTATTGTAGATGAAAGAAATATTAATAGAATAAGTGTTACATATTGAAAGCATTCTTCGCTTCATTTGGGAGGATATTCTGATACCATAACATCCCAAATATTGAAGTGTTCTATTTACTCACAAAATAAGAATCCAAAACATTCAGGGAATAGATATCATAAAAGCTATAAATTTGTATTCGCAACCAACAAGCATCGAGAAAATTGTCATATATTTCAAATACTACTTTAAAATACAACAATGAAAGACGGTAAATTATAGTTTACAAGTAAAAGCAAATTTATAACAAAATATAAATCACAAGGGCAAACTGGTCAGAAGGTATAGTGGCCGGAAGGATTTGTAATCAATAATAAATGCTCATAAAATACGATTATACAGAGTGAACACTGATAAACGTGACAGGCGTTTAACATGGGAAAACAGTTTTTCTTAAATATCATTTGTCTGTATAGGTGTCTCAATAAGCTTGCTCACTATTAGTATTTTTTTTATTTGAAGAGATGCGAGATCGGTCAAATGAGCAAAATTGTGCGATTTTGAATTACAAAACTATTGATATCAGCAAACAAATGTATATCAGCGCTTCTCAGAATATGGGACCTAACTATTTTATTTTAAATAGAAACATATATTTTTTATTTGCTTATTCGCTAGAGAATTTAAATCTAAATTCAACGATATAATCGTTTTATACCATCACATAATGAATTTTTTGAGAAAAATTAATATTAAATTTTATATTAATTTGATTTAAATATGACTATAATAGGTGTTACACGAATTAAAATTTTTTTTTACTTTTTTACGTAGAATTAGAATGCCATGAATGAAATTAGTGAATAAATATTTTGTTTTGTCACTTGATCATGTTTTTTTATTAAATGTCAACACATACAAAATACACTTATTTTATTCATTCATGGAATTCTAATTCTACGTAAAAATAACAAGACGGTTTCAGAGTTGTTTTATAAATCAGTTGTAAATATATACACATATTAGTCAATCATATCCTTTATATTGATAAAATAACAATTATTGTAAAAAAAAATTATGTGATAAGTTTTTTCATTATTGTAATAAAATATATTTTATAGCAATTATTTATTTTTTATTGTACATAAAAACATTTTATTAATCAAGAAATATAGAGGGAATCACATTCGTCATATTTTTATATTGAATATTTAAATATGTTATAGCACAATTTAGAAGACGTTACGCACTGACAAGACTGTTACTCTGAATATGGTGACTACGTTCTACGTGATCGACTGGCCGGTAAAAGTGGGGCTGGATATTACCCGTAAGATAAGCTGTAAAAATAAAAGTAGCTGTACGCGCCTATGAATACGAAAATAATTTTACTTTGTATATAGTATAACGTAGGTATATTACATTTTATATGCCTTGTTTTTAATGCAGGTAAGAAAAACAGTATAAACTTTATTTATGCGGTCTTGGCCTCGTACAAAAGTTATTTGTACCTGTACCAAGACACTTAAGTATAATTTTTATTATGAATATGTAATTTATTCTAAGGGGCGATAGCCGAGGAGAATAAACCATATAGGTAATAAAAAATACTTTAATGCTGAGGTATATCTACATTATATTTTTTACGAAATCGTTAAATTATTAATAATTAAAAACATAAATAAATAGCATTATGTTATGTATTTGTAAGACGTTAGATCAACAGAATGCTAGCTGTTGCGATAGAGATTGCTGTGGTGACAAAATTACTATCAAATATCTTAAGATCTATCAAATCCTTTAACAGCACTTGTTTCCTTGGACATTCCAGTTTACCACAATTTCAATATTAGTAGGGCGCAGTCTCTCATCGAGTTGATTTGTAGGTATGTGAACACAGAATATCCAGTGAAAGAAGGTTTGCAATATGAATAATTTTTATTGAAGTTAGAAATCTAGGTCAATTCAAATTTGACAGATAGATATGTAAAGTTAAATTGTGACATAAGAGCCTAAAGTTTTACTTTAACTACTACTTTAGCTAACTTCGCGGAGTGATATCGTGTACTTTAATGTCGATTTTTAAAAAAAAAATAGATTTTCAAATATAACATCTTATAAATCTCACACTTAGAAAGGCACGACGAATTTTAGATAACAGCGATCCATTATTCCGTCCCAATAATTATTTTACCTTATTCCACACTACCATTTTACCACATCATGCAAATACGGAAATTGACATACTCCTGCAAATTTAATGGTTGTTTAATAATAACTTTTCTCATTATGAGGTATAGTATTACTCGCAAAGTATTACCCTATATCCCAGAAAAATGAGTATCCTCTCTGACGACCTAGTAAATATAAATGAGATTACAAACTTAATGTCAGCTCAACATTTTAATAATTGTATCAAGAGATTGGAAATGTAATTTCATTTACTACGTTAGAAAAGAATTTCAATTTTAAATTAAAATTCATACAGCAAAGTTTAAGGGAAAAATTATAAATTCAGGCCCATCATAATACGAAAAAGTTTTATTTGATTTCATGTATTTCATTAGACCATTAGAGAAATCAGTTATAATTTTTGGAGTAGCATTTCACATCATAAATAAATTTAGTAAATTGAAATTGAATTCCTGGGTGATACAGTTAGCATTTTTAACATTTTGGAAAATTATATCATTGATGAGTTACACGGGCAACTAATATACAATAAAATATTTATGAGACTGATAATTTATGTTTTTCACGACAAATAACTCTAATCCAAACTATTCTTCTTGAAGTATACAATTATTAAACCTTTTATGTCTTTAATTTATTTTTATTAAAATATACAATGCTCGACAGGCTGCCCACTCAAATATGAACAAGGAATGTTGACAATCTATAATGTTAGCGAATAAAGTTAAGAAGGCCGGAAATGGTTATAAAGCATTCTATGATGATTAATATTGTTATGTTCAAATTGTAATTAACAGCTTCTTAACTAATTAGATTCTGATTGTAATGTAACGCCTAGTTTAAAGACCAGACGTGGTATCAGAAACGGGGAGTGTTTGTTGAGCAGTGATCGGGTTGGCGTCAGTATCGGTGTATCAGGGTTGCTCTTCGATAGAAATGGATTAGAGTGTTCTTTTTTGTATGTGGTTCATACTATTTCTAACATCAGAAGTGGGATTCGCCTATGATCCACAATATTGTTTGTGTGCTTGTGTTTTGTTGACGAATTATAAAGTGAAGTGCAAGGCCAAGTAGATTAAGATGGAAGAGCCGTCTAGCATTTTTGCAGGTTTTTATTCTAGAGCATTGACCAGTAATGGGGTTCCGTCTGTATCGTGACGTAATTACAAGAGTTGGTTAAGAAGAACCGTGAGTAATGAGTATTGAATTTATGGTAAGCGGTCTTCCAACACTGGCAAATGATTTTATTTCAAAGCGCAAGATATCGTTGTGTACGATGTTGGTTGCAATTGGGTTACTGTTTATAATAAAAGCAACTTGGTCAGTTGCTTCCTGAGAAACGAGAGATCAAGTTGAGTTTGATGTTCTAGATATTGTAATGGCCGAGCACCCGCATTACCGCTCTCCACATATGTCATTTGAGATATTAATGATTATAGTAGGTGTCCATGACAGTTGCTATATTTTGCTTAATGTATTGTCATTGAATTTGTATGACGTAATAAAGTATTTCATTTTGGAAACTTGACTCTAGTCTTTATTACCGATCTCCACATACGTCATTTGAGATATTAATTATTATAGTAGGTGTCCATGACAGTTGCTATATTTTGATTCATGTATTGTCATTGAATTTGCGTGACGTAATAAAATATTTCATTTTGGATACTTGACTTTACTCTTTTACATTATCTGTAAGGTAACAATATTATCGAACTGAATGTGGATTAAGTAGTAACAGATCGAGAGTATCAACCAGTTTGCGATTTAGTTAGTTATTTGTGAAATAACAAAAGTACTAATGCAAATATATTAAAGCGTCTAGATAGATTGCAGAATGTTTTCATTGGACATGCCACAAGTTTTCGCAAAGTAACAGGCACGTTGAGTAAATTACGACCTAGAAGAACTGATATAGCGTCACCTATTTTTGATCCAAGATCCAAGTTATGAGCGATGCCGGTGCAGAACGTAATGCACCGAAATAGAAATTATACATCAAAGTCTCACTGGAAATCTTTAGTTGAGATAGTAGGAACATGTGACGAAATTATGCTAAAGATCAGTATAATTCGTGAAACCCAGAAGTGTTAATTGTGATAGATTTCATATCACACTCATCGACTTGTTTCCTGTAGTAAGGAATCTGAATGATAGGCTAATGAAAGCAATTATTCTGAAATCTGATGGTTTCATTTTATTGTGAGTACGCAATGAAAAGGTTTTATATGGAAACAGCAGATAAAGTATACTTAGTTAAAAATTATAGATTTTATTTTAGGTGATGAAGGGCTAATGACATTTGTCATCGCGACCAGCAAGATTTATGGTAACGTAGTATGCTTTTTGCTTAGATGGGTTGTTGGCAGATGATTACAGTGGCTTGAGAACCAAAAACAGAACGAATAACTTAATGAAAATATTTATTTAAAGCACATTAACATTTTATATATTCTGACAGATAAAAACACAAAACATAGTAATTTTTTGTCAATCAGTGGCGTCTAGATTCATTTCGTTGTACTTTCTCTAACACCCTTCCTCAACGAAAAGCTCATCTAAAACAGAATGAGTTATTAAACCACATTTTTCAGCTAAGTGTTTCAGTTTGATTTTTCCTAGTGGCTTTGTTAACATGTCTGCAATCATCTCGCCGGTTGGACAGTATTAGTAATGTATGATTCCCAGTTTTTTCAGATCTTTGACGAAATAAAATTTTGTGTCTATATGCTTGGTTCTTTGATTAAATTTCTTGAGATCTATAAGTTTCAAACAACTCTGATTGTCTTCATAAATTAGTGTCTTGTCTTCAGTTTTTTCAAAATCTTCTAGTAGACGTCGTAACCAAACTCCTTCTTGAGTGGCTTCGGCGAGAGCAATAAATTCTGCCTCTGTAGAAGACAGTGCGACGCATGACTGCTTGTGACATCCCCAACTTATTGGTGAACCGAGATATTGGAATAAATATCCGCTATTTGACTTCCTATCAAGTTGATTTTCTGCCCAGTCTGCGTCCGCATAACCAATCAATGTTGGTATACAGTTTTTGTCTCCCAGTCGGAGCTCATAGTTCTTCGTTCCCTTTAAGTACCGAACGACTCTTTTTACTTCATTCCAGTCCGCTGTTGTAGGAGCTTTATTGTGTTGACTTAGAATCGATACACTTGCAGCTATATCTGGCCTCGAAGTTACAGCTAGATATAATAATGCTTCAATTAGTTGCTGGTATTTCTCATCGTTTGGCATTATTGGTTGGTCACTTCTGTTCTTCATGTACGCTTGGTCTATAGGTACACTTGAAATTTTTGCATCTTGAAGTTTAAACTTATGGAGAATTTTTTCTATGTATTTAGTTTGTTTAATACAAAAATACCATCATATCCTTAACTCAATACCCAAATAATGTTCCAAATCCCCAAGATTTTTTAACTGGAATTTTTTATTTAAAAATTTGGATATTTCTTCAATTTTCTTTGCATTTTTTGCGGCTATAAGAAAATCATCTACATAAACTATTAAGTAGATAATCTCTTTGTCTTCCCTTTTAACATATAAACATAAATCGGCTTTACATTGAATAAAGTCATATTCTTTGAGACAGTCATTCAATCGATCATTCCAAACTTTGGCTGCTTGTTTCAAGCCGTAAATGCTTTTCTTCAATTTACATACCATAACATCTTTGTTTTCAATGACAGCCCTCAGGTTGTTGCATGTAGATAGTTTCTTTTAGTTCTCCGTTGAGAAACGCAGTTTTCGCATCAAAATGTCTGATTGTCATACCTTTTTCACCTGCTATAGTTAAAAGTGTTCGGAAAGTTGTTTTAGACCGGGGGCTAGTGCTACGTGAAAAATGTATCATGGTATTCCAAATACTGACCCTTGGTGCTTACTTTAAATACCCTGGAGAACGATTTGCTGTCTTCCCCGGAAAAAAAGACGATCTACCCTGTTGTGGGTCATGACCCAAAAATGTTCAAAAAAATGACATTTTAGAATCTTGGTATTCTGTATGGGACTTGCATAAAATGAAATTAAGTATATGTAAATGTTAGCCGATAATCAATGCCAGACATTTTCAAACGTTACGGGGGGCGGTAAAGCCTTTTATTGCTGTGCATTTTATCTAACACAAATTGTTCATGCCATTCCATCCGTGCTTTAGTCAACTGACAATTTTTACCCTACAAGACACAAAAAAATGATGGCCAGACACCTTACTTGTGTATAAGGGTCACAGCACCCTTGCGATTTCGTCGGCCACTTACAGTTGGGAGTATATGATAACAAACTGTCTGGGACTAGCTTTATTTTATTAATTACTATTAAAGAAAATAAGAAGAATTGATCCCGGACAATTTCATTGGTTATTGGCTACTCCCAGACATTTAACAAAATCATAATCGCAACCCATTGCGAAAATCTTCTTTTTTACTTCCTTGTACAAAGTAAAGGAAGTATTGTAATCCCGAAAAATTTCGGGTTTCTGATTTCAACGGAAATATTTATTTTGACCATCCCTGAATCCATTTTGACTAATTTCGTCGTGACGTCTGTACGTACGTACGTACGTATCTGGCATAACTCAAGAACGGTAAGCCGTAGAAAGTTGAAATTTTGTATTTCGGACTGCTATAACATCTAGTTGTGCACCTTCCTTTTTGGTCATTACATAATTACCAGAAATGGTACTTTATTTGAAGCCTATAATTGATTTTAATGAAAAAGTATTTTAAAATATAATCCAAAACTTTTCAAATTGGTATATAAGACTTTTATGTCAATTAAAATAACATAGTAGATTTTGGTTAAAACAGGCTAACCGGAAGTGATATTATTACCTGAAGTTGTTAACAGTTTTTGTTGAATAAAATGGTTTCACTTTGATTTTAGAAATAAATGCTTCTAGAGAATTAAATTCTGCGTCTAGCACATCAAGTAAAATCAAATTAGCCCTTTATATAAGCGAGATATGTAAATTTAAAACTTATATACTTTTTGGTTTTTATAATGAAGCTTGCTATGGACTAGAACAAAAAATAAGAAAAAAAAATAAAAAAATAAATGATAATGTCAAATACGTCAAATACGTGCAATTTTATAATTGGGTCTATACTTCATATTGGTCTTGCGTACAAGGAAGTCGTGTGGTGTCCACATCAGTTTTTTTATTGTAAAATTCTCTACTTATGGGGGAGTCATAACTTTCGCGGCAAAACTTTAATAATGATTAATTTAGGTGTTATTAGACTAAATTTCAAGAAAAACAAATATGGTATTTCTAATTTTTAAATTCTTAATAACATACAAAAAATTCAAAAAAGTAGGAATTCAAATAACTCCAAAAGTTTAAAAATTAATTTTAAGAGGATATTTATAAATAAATAAATAATTGTTCCTCTTCCATTTTTATTCGTATATCAGTTTGTTTTAAAATAACATATAAAAATTGAACTACACTATTATTCACGAAAGATGACTATTCAAGGTTATTTGTTCGAAGAAAGAATACACATCACTTTATAGCAGTAGCTTAGCAACATTTTGTATTAGAAAGAGAAAAATTATTTGACCTATGTTTATTTAATTTATGTGGTGTGACAGATATACGTAAATAGTGGCATTACTTTCTAACACACTATAAATAATAATGACATATGTCGTAGAATTACAGATACCTAATTATCTACTGCACTGCCCTCTGTGCTAATATTTACCCAGTGGCGTTGACGTTTAAATCAAATTATTATTCCTTGGTTTATAAATTAAGTCTGTTTTTGTATTTTGCAAAAACATAAGTGAAGAACATAAATTTTTCAGAAGAATTATTTAGAAAGAAACATAATTTTCAAATGAATTACTCTTAGATTTTCAGTTAAAATGTGTCCATAAATATTTCAAGTTGCACGCCTATGCATACAAAATGCAATGAAGTTATCTGCAAGTAATATTATATCAGACGGCTCACAAATGACCTTGAATAGTCATCTTTCGTGAATAATAGTTTAATTACAGATTTGTGCAGTTTCGGAGTAGGTACCTACTTTACCTACTATAGCTTTTCTGCTTTATATGAAGGTAAATAATCATAATTCAAAGTTTTGAATGTAAATTAGCTATAAAACCACACTTATATTCAGTAGTAGGTTACAAAGTTGTAAAATTTCGTATAATTTATGACTAAAACTGCTATGAAATACTCGTAAGTGCCAGATGATATGATAGGGGTGCATGGTGCAGTGTTTTAAACATTATTTACATATACAGTAATCGTTATAACCATATATTCATAACAGAATTGCATATTTCCATGTAATTTTCAATAAATATTTAAATAAAACTGCTTCCAGACAGAATACCATAATAAAGGTAACATCACTGTAAATGGTGCAACTTTAAACTCTTCCGATACCCCCAATATAAAACATATATGTATGGTATTTGTAAATTATTATTTCAAATGGTAATTATAAGTTGCCCCTGAAATATGAAGCGGTATACCATCAAGCACCGCCCCCACTATAAGCGGCCGACGAAATCGCAAGGGTGCTGTGACCCTTATATACAAGTAAGGTGTCTGGCCATATTTTTTTGTGTCTTGTAGGGTAAAAATTGTCAGGACTAAAGCCCGGATGGAATGGCATGAACAATTTGTGTTAGATAAAATGCACAGCAATAAAAGGCTTTACCGCCCCCTGTAACGTTTGAAAATGTCTGGCATTGATTATCGGCTAACATTTACATATACTTAATTTCATTTTATGCAAGTCCCATACAGAATACCAAGATTCTAAAATGTCATTTTTTTGAACATTTTTGGGTCATGACCCACAGCTGGGTAGATCGTCTTTTTTTCCGGGGAAGACAGCAAATCGTTCTCCAGGGTATTTAAAGTAAGCACCAAGGGTCAGTATTTGGAATACCATGATACATTTTTCACGTAGCACTAGCCCCCGGTCTATTTGTTTCACAACTGGTGCGAAAACTTCATCATAATCTTTCCCGTACTTCTGAGAGAAACCTCGTGCAACCAGTCGAGCTTTGTATCTCTCAACTTCTCCCTTGACGTTTCGCTTTGTCTTAAACACCCATTTACAGGTAATAATGTCTCTATGTTCTGGTCGTGATACAATCTCCCACGTATTCAAGTTTCTCAAAGAATTGATTTCTTCGTCCATGGCTTTTTTCCAGTATTCCTTATTAGTGCTTGACAAAGCTTCTTTCATACTTCTTGGATCAGGTTCTTCTCTCACCAACTTTAGTGAAGCAACGTACCTGTCTGGAGGTACTCCTTTGTTTACTCTCTCTGAGCATCTGTTTTCCCTTGGTTGTACATCAATTGGTATGTTTATACTGTGATCGCTATCAGATTCTACTGAATTTGAGCTATTTTCTTTATAATTGGATTTCTCTTCTTCAGTAAATTCTACCAAGTTGTTATTTTTCTGTTTATTATGCTGAAAATCTTCTATTTTATTCTTCGGTAGCCCAACTGTATTTTCTTTATCATCATTTAATATTTTGTCAAGAAAATGAGCATCTCTACTTATTTTTATTTTATTGGTTACTTTATTTAAAAACCTGTATGCCTTTGACTCTTTTGAATAACCAACGAAGTACAATTTTTCTGCTTTTTCGTCTAGTTTCCTTCGTTGCTCCTTTGGAATTTGCACAAAAGCAGAACAACCAAAAACATGCAAGTTACTAACATCAGGCTTCTTTGAATACCACAATTCGTAAGGTGTCTTACTTGCTGTTTTTGTAGGTAAACGATTCTGCAGGTAACTGGCAGTGTGAATTGCTTCACCCCAGTACTTTTTTTCCAAAATTTGCATCGAACAACATACATCTCGTCATATCTAGTAACGATCGATTTTTTCTTTCAGCAACCCCGTTCTGCTGTGGTGAATAAGGTGCTGTGTACTGTATGATAATTCCTTGCTTCGTCAAATATGCTTGCAAATCTTTATTGACATATTCCCTTCCTCGATCGAATCTGATTACTTTCGGTCTTTTGTTGGATTGTGTTTTTGCCATTTCAACAAATTCTTTAACAAATTTTGAAGTTTCATCTTTATATGTCATCAATTATAGTTAATATATATTTTTTGTTACCTGGTGTAACTGTTTGCATTGCACCGCAAACATCTGTGTGAATGAGATGAAGTGGTGCATGCGTCTTGTTCTTAGATTCCTTTGGAAAAGGGGATCGAGACATTTTCCCTTTCAAGCAATATTCACAGTTTATACGTTTTCCACAATCCTTCAATTGAATACCACTTGCTAACTTTCTTTTCACCAATTCTACTATCGCATCTGGGTGTCGATGCCCAAACCGTTTGTGCCAAGTATGCTGACAAATGTCAGTATGTCCGTGAGAATTATTCATTGTTTCAATAACAGAAAAGGTTTTCTCAACTGTTTTTAATTCATAAAGATCTAATGATGCTTTTGCTACAGCTTGTAACTCTCCATTCTTGATGAGTTTACAATTATTGTCTTCGAATATAAGCTTGAACCATTCTTGTGTTAATTTTCTAACTGACAATAAATTTGATCCGAGACTAGGAACATAACGTGCGTCATTTATTTGTACTTCAGAGACTTCTTGAGCACTCGTCGCACACTTTATGGCTACAGAACCAATTCCTTTTACTTCTACACGGTTTTCATCATCCGCAAGGCGAACATAACCCTTTTTACTTGAATCCAGTTCAGTGAAAGAATTTTTGTTCTGTATCATGTGACTAGTAGCTCCTGAGTCCACGATCCAGCTCATATATGAGTTTTTGTTTTCTTTAGCACCAAGACATATTTCTCCTTTTTTTACAAGAAAACATTCAGAACCCACTTTTTCTTCTTCTGCTTTATTTGTTTTTTCTTTCCACGCTTTATATTTTCTGCAATCACCTTTTACGTGGTCAGGCTTTTTGCAGAAAAAACATGTAAGTTTCTTTTTCTGTGTGCTGTTTTTATTTATGTGAGCGGCTTTCATTGCGGTTTCATCGCTTGTATCCCTTCTTGAATCTTGTAAACTTTTACGACGTTTATGTTCGTCAATCAATTTTCCTTTTACGGAATCTGACGTAAGGTCTGTTTCGGGTCTACTCTCTAAAGCCGTTACAAGAGTCTCATATGATTCCGGAAGACTGCCGAGCAATACTGATGCAATGATACCATCTGACAAATTTTGACCAAGCCCTGCTAGTTTGTCCACATATTCCAGCAACGTTGTTATGTGCTGTTCCATATCACCATCATCTTCCAAAACTGTGCAAAAGATACGCTTATAGAGAAATGTCTTATTTGACAGTGTTGCCTTTTGGTGATACTACCTGAGTGCTTCCCACTGATCTTTTGCTGTTCTTAGAC
The DNA here is from genome assembly GCA_963082715.1 of Harpalus rubripes. Lineage (NCBI taxonomy): Eukaryota > Metazoa > Arthropoda > Insecta > Coleoptera > Carabidae > Harpalus > Harpalus rubripes. Next base: position 34,034,120 of record OY720450.1, read on the forward strand.
TTTTTATGTGCCTCAGTTGACTATCTTCTACTAGGAGACCAATGGTAACTTGTGCTGCTTCATCTTTCCTTGTCCACGCAGCGTCCACAGGAGTAGGCATAGTGTCTGGACCACAAGTCATCCTTCATCAACAAGAGCTTTACTTTGTAACTCCATGTTGCATAATTGTCACTGTTAACTTTCTGTACGGCATAACGAACGAGATCCGCCATTTTTACACAAATGTTATTCCTTTATATGTGTCTTTAAAACCTTATTATTTTTGGCTTTGCACTATCACTGCGGCCCATAACCTGTTGGCAGATGATTACAGTGGTTTGAGAACCCAAAACAGAACGAATAACTTAATGAAAATATTTATTTAAAGCACATTAACATTTTATATATTCTGACAGATAAAAACACAAAACATAGTAATTTTTTGTCAATCAGTGGCGTCTAGCTTCATTTCGTTGTACTTCCTCTAACATGGGTAATTCTACTTTCAGCCGCAGCTTTATATTTTATGAACAATGACAGAGCGTTTCTCCAGGCTATGAAGTTATGGCTTTTCAAGTATCCACAAGTAGTATCTGAGACTCACTTATAGTACGGTACCCAAATATTGTATGGTGGTTCAATTTGACCATGTGTTAAACGGTATTTTAACAATTCCATATTGGCTTTGATTCACAAGTTAAAGCAGCCTGGTTATCTGACATTATGTTGATACTTCTCTTTTGAGAGCTTATTTAAGTTTATTTAGTACACAGATTTATTGCGTAGATCTCTGATTGAGATATAATGGAACCAGTGTCTATCGATTCCTTTATTTGGCAGCATGTACCAAATAAAACCGTTCCAGTATCTGCTGACTCTAGTTTGGAACCATCCGCAAACCAGGACAAGAGTCCATTTTCAAGGGTGCACTTACTACTGTCCACCAAAGGCGTTTACCAAAAACTATCTTGTCTAGCTCTCTTCTGGAAATTCTGAGTGGCCTACTTGAAGTGTTTTGACTTGCAGGGTGCAAAGGTGTTGGTCTAATACTCAATTCTATTATTGCATGTGGACAGGTATTCATAGCGCCTGTGGTCTGTGATACAAAGACAGACTATCGTTGTGCTTCCGCAACGACGCTTGTTTCGTGTTTTGTTAACTTTTGTACGTCGTTTCTGCATGTAGTTCCCAGTTTTTCTAGGAGGACGGTGGCTTTTGTACGAGGCTGCAGCGGGATTTGTTTAGATTATTTTGTTAACGTATAAGTTCCAAGTGGATTTTCGAGCGTTCATGTTTCAGGTATCTGCGTTGAGATTTAGGATAATGTGATTAAAGTGGGAGCTTTGAACAGAAAAGTTTCTACCACCAGTGAAGCAGAGCTGTTTTGAGTAAATGATCGAATGTAAGATCGATGCGTTCGAACAGTAGCACGATGGTGTGATTTGAAAAAAAAAATATTGATGACAGCGGCGGGAGAGCTGTAATTATGGACGAAGTCTGTACCAGTTTGTCTCGAAATAATAAGTCAGAAAGAGCGTCTTGCCCAAGATAATTATCTGCGAATGGGGCGGTATGTAGCACTGTTAGTAATAAAATGTATTGGATGAAACATGTTAGTGTGAAAAATATAACGCTGTTCAGACAGTTCAAATCTGAATTGTTTATAACATAATTTGTATGAAGTTATTCAAGTTCCTGTATGTCCATGTTCCAAAACCTCTGAGTCGCTACGAATGGATCTTTCATGAATACTGAAATTTAGGTGCAATTATGGTAGTGGTATGAAGTAGTCACTGCGTCTGCCTTTACAGAACATACTACATGGCGTTATTGAAGTTCCAATTTCGAGAGTGTCAGAATGCACGAACGTCAATGATATGAACTAAGTATTTATTTGGTATGTGACTGTTTCAGAAATAGATTCCAATAACCTTGAGCGAGTAGATGATAATACAAATGAAACATACATAAGTATCCATGAGAGCAGGATACCGACTAGTATGATCGTAGCTATAATTTGGCGTTTTGGTTTTGATGGGTCTGTGGCCGATCAGTCTCCTTGTGTCCGTTTTCGGCAACCATGCCAGTTTAGTCAAATTGTAAATATGTTGAATGTTTTAGTTGTGGCAAGCTAGACCATTTGCAGAGGAGCTGCACAGGGCAGCTGTTGCCCGGTGGGGTTACAAAGGCGAGTGTTTTACACGAAAAATAATTGAGCAACAAAAATCTGTCAGCCATTGGAAGCAGAGAAGTCGGATAAAACTCGACTTGCATTTCAAATATTTGTCTCAATGTGCAGCGTGATGAACGGTGGAACAAATTGTTTCAAGTTTAAGAATGCCGGACTGTTTAGATTCATTTGGTATTGCGTATTATTATATAATACTTGAATCCAAGTTCTAATTTTTAGGTGGAGCGGTTCATGCGCACAATAATAAACCTTTTGAAGGTTGAGATTGCAATATAGTCAGGCTGGTCGAGTGGGTCGTTGAAAATCCACAAGGGTGGCTAAAACTTTAAAGAGCCGTCAAAACTGAAAATGGCTAAGGAGCAATTGATGCATTGGTCTGGACATTGGTCATTCTCGTCAAATTCCTCGGAATTATCAGCTTTGAGTGGAAGATGAGATGCTACTGTAAGCCCCTGTTACGAGTATGTGCGTTCCGGTATGTGTTGCTACCATGCCTCTGCCGAAGATGACATGTTAATGGATGCCTCTGTCATGGTTTTCCGGTATGCTACTGTATGCCTCTGCCGAAGGTGACATGCGACTGTATGCCTCTGTCATATGTGTTTTCCAGTAAATGAATTAGGCAGCGTGGCCTAAGACGACGTGCTAAGTTTTCAGATTTCCAATAACATCTCTGATTTAGAACCTGAATGTTAGCAAACCAGTTATAATTTGTTTTGTATGTTTAGCCGGTAACACAGAGGCATCAGAAGATTTAGCCCATATATCCACCTTAATGATCGTGGACGCTCATCCGTCAGGAGAGGTCATGTTAGCGAATAAAGTTAAGAAGGCCGGAAACGGTTATTCAACATTCTATTATGATGATTATTGTTATGTGCAAATTGCAATTAATAGATTCTTAACTAGTTAGATTCTGATTGTGATGTAACGCCTAGTTTAAAGACCAGACGTGTTACCGCAGACGAGGAGTGTTTGTTGAGCAGTGAACGTGTTACCGTCAGTATCGATGTATCAGGGTTGCTCTTTGTTAGAATGGATTAGAGTGCTCTTTATTGTGTGTGGTTAATGTTATTTCTAACAATAATGTAATCAAAGAAGAAGAAAAAGTTCTTTGAAAGTATTAAAAAGTGGTGTCTATAGTTTGAAAAGATTATATGGAAAGAGAGAATCCGGAATGAGGTGTTGAGAAGAGTTAAACAATACAGAAGAATTTTGAATAAAATAAGATAGCGGAAAGCTAAATGGATTAGACATATTTTAAAGAGAGATTGTATTCAGAAAATTATAATTGAAGGAAAAATACATAGACGAATGGGAAGAGGAAGAAGAATATTTGGAATTTTAACTGATATCAACAAGGAGGAAGAGTATTACGATGGGCTGAAAAGAGAGATATTTGCGTCATGAGAAATATTCGTTTTCCAGGAATGGACTGTTTTATATACTGAGTCAGAGCTCAACGTTTCGCCCGCAGTCGTATGGGGCATCTTCAGGAGCAAGGGAGATAGTACTGTACAAGGTTACCCGACGTGTCAACCACGCTAGAGGCCGAGTTTAAGCAACAAAGGGGGAGACTCAGTTTACAAGGTTACCCGACGTGTAAACTACGCTAGAGGCCAAATAAACCAAGTGAAGAAAGGAAGGCCGAGAAGACAGTTATATACTAATGTAAAGATACGGTAGATGAGCAAAGCTAATGAGGACCAATGGGAATCGAGTTCGTAATGGTAGATTGGGCGTGTCGTGTTCCGAGAATCACCGGTTTCCACATGTGGTTCAAGAAATAGCCATCATCCTGATTGACGTTATTAGGATGTTTCCATATTTCTCAAGTCTCCCTAAAATGCGGGAATTTTTAAATAAGATGTTATGCCCTGTGTTGTGTTGGTGTTCTACGACCGCAGATGTTAATACCACACCATTCCGCAGACAACGTTTGTGTTCTGACAATCTAGTACACTCCTTCCTGTTTCACCTATATATATATATATATATATATATATATATATATATATATATATATATATATATATATATATATATATATATATACATTGTTGTGACTGATCTAGATCATTTGATCTAAATCACTGATCTAGTTCATTTAGTATGGTTTTTGATCTGATCTCGATCATTTTATGTATTCAGACATTAATCTGGATCTAGATCTAAAAACTATAATATATGATCTTAAAAAAGATAAAATAAAATAAATGCCTTAGAATTAATTAGTTCGAATTACTCTACCGTCATTTGCACCATTGGAGGTTAAGGCTCATTCACAGCTACGAAATTAAGAAATATAAATAAAATTATGAATAAGACATTATGGTTGTTGTTCGCAGCTTTGAAAATAATACGTAAATTAATGTCAGCTGTCATTTAGTAAATACATAATTCACAAGCAATAATATTAACTTTATACCTTTTAACGCACTTTACATATATGTAACTCTTTTTCTTAATACGTTTTTTTTTTATTTATAATTAATTTTAAATTCTTTTTCCGGAATGTAAATTGACAGCTCAAATGACAGTTGTTATGCTTGTGCTTATGTTTGTGTAAAATATTGAAAATTTGCAAATCCTTGTACTTATGTCTTATGTTTATTTTTATTTTCGATAGCTGTGAACATTTTCATAAGAACCTATTGTTTATATCGTTATTTTTATTTTTATGTATAATTTTATTTTTATTTTCGTAGCTGTGAATGAGCCTTTAGTGAAAATCAGTATCGGCAGTCAAATATTAGTTCCTAGAAGATGCAATTTAAGTGACAGTAAATAGCAATCTTTGATATTTTTAAAGAGAACTTGAATAAAATTGGAAAAAACGAAAATTATTATTTTTGTTTCTGAGTCGACTTTATTCTTTAATTTATTATTAATAAAACTAAGTATGTATCCAATTTTTCTTCCATGAGTAAGGAATATCTTATATATAAGAGGCTAGGTACAGTGTGTTCAGAAAAAATCCTAACTCGGAGTGGGCTATGAACAGGGACGCGTATGTCTAATCATTATTCAATTCAAAAGTCAAGAATATGTTTCTTTGTTCATAACCTACTCCGAGTGAGGATTTGTTTGACACTCTGTATATTCTTTGTAATTCAATATTTTTTGTATTCCTATTTAAGAAATCAGAAATAAAAAGCATTTGAAAATCGTTACTGATCTTTTATAGGGTCTAAGAAAAATAGATCCCAAATGTCTGATCTGATCTGAAAAAAAGATCCGATCGCAGAAATTGACATATGATCTGATCTAGCACATATTAATTGTAAAGATCTTGATCTTGGTCTAGATCCTTTATAAATTGATCTGTCACAACACTGTATATATATATATATATATATATATATATATATATATATATATATATATATATATATATATATATTTACGTCTGCTGAATTCCGTGACGCCTGGTCTAAATGTGAATAATAAATAAAAAAAAATTAAAGTAAAAATGAAAATATAAACATTGTAGTATCGAATATACTTTTCAATAAGTATAGCAGATATTTATCATTGGAACTGGGTTCGTAGGTACTGGTACTGGTAGGTTTACTGGCCGAAGCGCCATTATAAAGGCGCAACTGCGTAGTGAAATACATGCTGGTAAATTTACCCCGTGAAGTAAACGTACATGTGGCTTTATTTGCGAGGTAAACGACCAGTCTAAATAAATGAATCGCATGCAGGACTTTGGAATATAAAGAGTTATTGAAACTGATGTCAGGGCAGCAGTAGTTAATAGGCCAGTCATGGTGCACGAAACTTAACTTCTCAACTTTTTCGTAAGTAGTTCGTTGTAGGCATTGACAGTACAATATTTTTTTTTTTAATGAAAACTGTTTTGACTGTTTTTGGGATAGATTTGTAAAGGGCTTTTTGTGAAACATTTTAATGAATTGTCCACAAAATTAAAATATTATATTTAATTATTTTTTTAGGTAGCTTTTCGTGAAAAAAAATTGAGAATGTCCAAATTAAATTACTTAGAAGAATTTCAATTTATCTTTATCAGTGTAGAACAATAATGAGAACAAATATTACTCCTTCCGAATATTTTGTTTAAAATACATAATTAGGTATGTGGCGGATCAAGTAAACTTCTAAATATTATATTTTATCAAGTTATCCGCCACGTTAGTTCCCACCATTGTTGATCAGCTGTTCCGAGGTTACTTCGGAACAGCTGACAACAAAAAACATCATTAGTTTTGTATTTCAAGCAAATGTAACGTCAAAAATTATATTAACAAAATAAAATAGAAATTTTTACATTGCATTTTACAATTTAATTTCCAAGCGTTTATTTTACAAATTGTAACGGTTGGATTATCTTCGTATTAAGATGAGCCAATCGTTACAAATTGGTGACCCCGAAAAGAAATCCGCCCCTCTATTCCATATTCTTTGTTCTACTCTACCTTACTAACCTCTCCAATATGACTGAACAGGCTTCTTCGTAAGATACCTCTCCAATCTCCAGTCCTGAACCAACCTCAGATCCTCCTCCAGCGGCAGCCCCTCCATTAGTCGGGGCTACACAACAATTCAAGCTACCTGAATTCTGGCCCGACGACCCGGAGCTATGGTTTGCCCAGGCAGAAGCTCAATTCATCGCCCACAGAATTTCGTCTGAAGCAATCAAATATTTAAAAATTGTCACTTCGTTGCGACCAGACCAAGCTTTGGAGATTCGTGATCTTATTATTTGTCAACCACAAGTAGACCCTTACTCCACATTAAAACATGCTTTCATTACTAGAACTACGTTATACGACAAAGAAAAATTTCAAAAATTACTTTCTGTTTCCGAACCAGATAACAAGAAACCTTTTCAAATTCTACGACAAATGCGCCAACTTATTGGAGACAAATCTATCGACAAAACTCTCCTCGAAGAACTCTTCCTACGGAAATTACCCCATCAAGTACAAATAATGTTGACAACGTCATCTGTCAACCTTGAAGAAAAGGCGGATATGGCAGACAAAATTGTGGAAATTTCAAGACAATCCATCGCAACAGTAACTTTGCAGGTAGACGAACTACAAGGAATGAAAAAAGAATTACAAGAACTCAAGAGATTGATTACAAGTTTACCAGTGACACCGCGCGAAACAGAACGTCAAAATACAAATTCTCCTAGCCCATACTGCTGGTATCATCTGACATTTGGCAGTAAAGCCAAAAAGTGCGTGACCCCATGCAAATGGACTACCCATAAACCAACAGAAGAAGTTGGTATTAAAATTAAAAATCCACTACTTCCTACACCTAATACTAACATCATTTACAGTTTTAGCAAATCTTTACCTTGCCCTCTGTTCCACGTTTCTGATGCGATATCCGGACATAGATTCTTAGTGGATACGGGTGCGGAGGTAAGTATAATTACCCCAAATGTTACACATCGTCATCTAAAACAAAATTTAACTCTACAAGCCATCAACCACTCCAATATAGCTACATTCGGAAGCACTACAATAACATTAGATTTGGGATTACCAAAAACATTTACATGGAAATTCATTATAGCTGATGTCACATATTCCATTTTAGGCGCAGATTTTATTCATCACTTTAATCTCAGTATTGACTTACGCAATAAACGCTTAACAGACAATTCTAAATTATCTTATTCTCCTATTTGCAATTTAACTAAAAATACTCAAATCACGGATATATATGAGAGTTTGCTTTCTAAATTTCCAAGTTTGAGAGATCCTTTCAAAGTAAAACGTCAAATTAAACACAAAGTGACACATCAAATAATCACAAATGGCTCACCTGTTTTCTCAAAGCCTCGCCGATTACCACCTGAACGTCTAAATTTCGCAAAAAATTAATTTAATAAATTAATAGACATGGGAGTTATCAGGCCATCGACGAGCAACTGGTCATCCCCACTACACCTCGTACAAAAACCACCCCCGGACTTATTTAGACCTTGCGGAGACTTTCGAGCACTAAACAACATAACAGTACCAGACAGATATCCTTTACCCCACATACAAGACTTTGTGATAAACTTACAGGATAAAAAGATCTTTTCAAAAATAGATTTAACAAAAGCTTACCATCAAATTCCAATGCATAAAGACTCCATCGAAAAAACAGCTATAACAACACCTTTCGGCCTATACGAATATTTAGTCATGCCTTTCGGTCTTCGCAATGCCGCGCAAACATTCCAACGATTTATCGATGAGGTAACACGTGGTCTAAATTTCTGTTTTGCATATATTGATGACATACTCATTGCAAGCGAAACAACAAAAGAACACGAAGAACATTTAAAAACTCTCTTCAATAGACTCCAACAATACGGTATCATCATCAACTCAAACAAATGTCAGTTCGGTCAAAAAGAAATTGAAATTTTGGGACATCATATTTCAGAAAACAGCATCACACCGGAACCAAAAACACAAAAGTCACTAAGAGAATTCTTAGGTCTCATAAACTTTTATCATAGATTCATTCCAAATTGCTCTCTTATCGCACAACCTTTAAATCAACTAATAGACAACAAAAAAACCAGTTCCAGCACTTTGGTTTTGGACCAAACAGCTAAACAAGCATTCAAAAAATTACAAACTGCCTTAATCAATTACACAACCTTAACAATTCCAAAACAACACGCAATGACCAACATAATGGTTGATGCGTCAGACATCGGAGTCGGCGCCGTACTACAACAATACTACGACAACACATGGCACCCCATCGCCTTCTTTTCAACAAGTTTTACATTAACTGAAAGAAAATATAGTACTTTCGGTAGAGAACTATTAGCGGTATATCTAACTATTAAAAAATTTAAATATTTCTTGGAGGGAAGGCCATTTCATATAATAACAGACCATAAACCCCTAACTTACGCATTACATAAAAATTCTGACAAGTATTGTCCAAGAGAAATACGTCAGATGGACTACATTCTACAATTCACAAACGACATACGTCACATCAATGGTAAAAACAATCCAGTGGCCGACGCCCTATCAAGAAACACAATAAACAATATAAACCACACCACAACAATAGATTACGAATCTATTGCCAAAGAACAAACAAACGATACAGAATTAGATACACTCAAGAACTCAAATACAAACAACCTCTCATTCAAAGATTTCGAACTCCCCAACTCCAAAACACTCATCTGTTGCGACGTGTCGACCGGCACACCACGACCTTACATTCCCTCTAAATTTCGCAATAACATATTCACAAAATTTCACTGTCTGGCACATCCCGGCATAAATGCGACAAAAAAACTCATTTCTACCAAATTTATATGGCCAAACATGAACACTAACTTACGAGACTGGACAAGAACTTGTGTAACATGCCAAAAATGCAAAGTTACTAGACACACTAAAGCACCTTTAGGCAAATTCGACATTCCGTCAAAAAGATTTGACATGATACATATAGATTTGGTAGGCCCTCTGCCAACCTCAAATAACCACTCATATTTACTAACATGCATCGACCGCTTCACCAGATGGCCAGAGGTAATTCCCCTAAAAGATACAAAGATCGAAACAGTAGTGCGCGTGTTTATAGCCGGCTGGGTATCAAGATTTGGAGTACCATCCACTATCACAACAGACCGAGGTTCACAGTTCCAATCATCATTTTTCAAACATTTAACCTCATTCTTAGGCTCAAAACATATCAGCACAACAGCTTATCATCCGGAATCCAATGGTATAATAGAACGTTTTCATAGACAACTGAAATCCGCATTAAAGTCCTGCTACAATGCCAATGACTGGTTCGACAACATTCCAATGATATTATTAGGAATACGAACAACATACAAAGAGCCACTCAATGGCACGGCAGCAGAAATGGTTTATGGAACAAATATAACAATACCAGGAGAATTTAAAAGTAAATCGTACGAAACGTCAGAAAATAAGTTATACATTCCAACATACCTAACCAAACTTAAACTGAATATGAAAAACCTTCCAGCACCAACAACAAACCATTTACAACAAAAACAAAACGCATACGTAAATCCAGACCTATTCAAAACAGAATATGCATTCATACGACACGACGCAATCAAAACACCACTCCAACAAAACTACGACGGCCCATACAAAATAATCAACAGACATAACAACTATTTCACTTTGGAAATAAAAAATAAACCACAAACAATTTCAATAAACAGATTAAAACCAGCATACATCTTACCCTAACAAGTTTAAAACACCTCCATACTCGCACGCACGCACGCACGCACGCACGCACCAGAACCGTGGAACGGAAGAGGAGCAACACCTTCTTTTTCATTGTTAATTATATTCTAATTGTTAATTATAAATATTAATTTTATGTTATGTTAATTATAAATGTTATATCGTTTATCTGGGTGGGAGGTAATGTGGCGGATCAAGTAAACTTCTAAATATTATATTTTATCAAGTTATCCGCCACGTTAGTTCCCACCATTGTTGAAGTAACCTCGGAACAGCTGACAACAAAAAACATCATTAGTTTTGTATTTCAAGCAAATGTAACGTCAAAAATGATATTAACAAAATAAAATAGAAATTTTTACATTGCATTTTACAATTTAATTTCCAAGCGTTTATTTTACAAATTGCAACGGTTGGATTATCTTCGTATTAAGATGAGCCAATCGTTACAGGTATATGATTTGACTCAATTTGAGATTCAGAGCGGATTTAAAAAATGTATTTTGATTGAATTTGGGAAGTATTACCCAAATATTATATATAGTCCAGTCAATAAAAGGGTGACGCAATTTTTGAATTCAGGGCTTTGTTTAAAGTCGTTAGGAGGTAAATATACTAAAAGTCCAAGGACATACGTGTCGAGGGGGGTGCAAGGGGAGGGAGGCGAGAAAGTACATGTTTGTTTTTTTTGCTTATATCTTGAAGACGGTCTTAACATATAAGTCGTTGTATATAAAATGAAAGCATCAAGCCCAAGCCAAACCAAGCCTAACATTTAAAAAAAACTTGAATTTTCAAGCCAAACCAAGCCTTCGACTGTCAAGTAAGCTTTTTCAAGTTTTTTTTTAAGAAACGTTGACGAGGCCGACAAAACCATCATTTTATGGTGCCAACGTACTTTCTCATTGCTTCGGCCATTTTAGCGAACTTCTAAGAGTTGGAGTTCCTAGAAGCACCAGCCTTTATTACATGCCAGTGTCTAGCAAGCTTCAAAATTTTGTAAATAGGAAACTTTACCCTACATCATTCTTATTATACAAAGACTACTGTTTTTCTCAATCTGAACCAACTAATCGCACATTGTAGTTCGCGTACACAATCTAGTACAAAATAAATTTATAAAATGTTGAAAAAGTTTTTAAATTCACAACGATAATATAATTTTATTGTTTTATGTCAAATGTCAATCATTACATATAGATCTAATAATTTTTTTAAAATACTTATTATTGTCAAGTTAAACGTATTTTATATAAAAATTAATACTTAAATTTATATGTAACTGAAATTAATTATGAGCTATGGGGTCTCGTGGCCACGTGCCTGAGTGTCAGGTCGCGAATCTGGGGAACCAGGTTCGATCTCGACCGACGCCAAATATTTCTAATTTTATATGGCACAAAATTCACCCCTGTGGTGCAGTCTCCACGCCAGCAATAAGTGACCGTGAGGTGACGTCTGCTAAGCGCCCGCACGGTGCAAATATTTTACCATTACCAATATCTGTGTACAATGCAGATTGGCACACCCAGCAATGAGTAATAACCCGTAATGATATATTTATTTTATTTATTTCATTATAAGCTTTAAGAAATTAGATTTGATTTTCAAACAAAAAAAATATATTAAATAATATTTAATATATTTTTTATATATTATATCTGATTACATTTCACATAAACCTACACTCTTATCTGTTTTAATCAATGTTCATTTAAATATTAACTAACTTGATTTTAAATACCAAGCATCACGCTTCAACACATAATATTTATTACTCGTAATCATTGGAATGCTACAAATAGAAATTATAGGAAATAATAATATTGTCTACACAGCAAGGTAAATTAACTGACAGACTACGTATGATGATAATTATTGCATTTTATATTTGCATTTTGTACAATGTTTTGTTATTCTGATATTTCTGAATCAGACCCGAGACAATTTCTGTTTGTGGATATGTATATTTATATTCAAAGATTTTCAATGCTATTTTTAGCTCAACCCCTAATGTATCCCTAAAAACCGACCTTGTCTGTGACAGGTATAATAGACAATAACAATGTACCGACAATGACAGCATTTTCATTTATATATTACCTTGATACAAGTTTTCATTCTTTCCATAAATATGAGTTAATAAATAAGCAAATATATAATCACAGCTTATTACCTAGGCCTGGGAGTTTTTAACTTTTTTTACAAATTACGGTAATAAGGACATATCTGTATCGTTGAGAGTATTTACTTTTGTGTCATTTGAATTTGGACATAATTACTGTAATAATATTTATGTATTTAACTTACATGATTCCGTACTCAAAAATCAGTACAAATTTCATACAAAGAGGCGAGTAGGTATTTATGTCACGAACAAAAAAAATCTCGGGATAATTTCCGCCTGTAGGATTTTATGATTTTCAGATGTATTTGAAGTAGGTATAAAAGGTCAGTCTCAGGTCAGTTTCATCCCGTTGTACATTGCAAAATATTTATGTACTTATTTGAACACTTAGTTAATAAAATACAATAAAGTCTGACTAATGCATACACCTACTTTAATGAATGCATAGTGAACAAAAATAATAAAAGAAACATAAAAATTGAATAAAATAAATTAATAAAACATATATTTTATTATTTTTATATTTTTAATAATTACAAAGAAAACACACTTGGTGTGAGTTTCATAAATTTTATTTTTTCGTAAAACGTGATTTATACGTCGTTATGATACAATGAAACATCTAGATAACATATCGATATATTAATACATCAATATTCCAATACATCGATATATCGGATTTATCGGTTTATCGATATTTTTAATTTAATTCACGTCCAATATTTATATTAAAATCTTGATACCGGACAACTACTACTGGTTTTCGAGACCCATATACCTACTGTGCGCATGAGCATTTATAAAGCTTGAAATAGCTTGTAAAGACTTGAAAAGACTTGATAAAGCTTGAAAATCAAGCCAAGCCTAGAATATTTAAATCTTGAAGTTTTCAAGCCAAGCCAAACTTTGTTTCCATCAAGCCCAAGCCAAGCCTAATATTAAAAAAGGTTTAAGTTTCAAGCCAAGCCAAGCTTTTTATTTCAAGCCAAGTAGCTTAGCTTGGTGAATCCCTAGGTACAACTTTCCTTGTTTGCTTGCTATGTTTTATTTTATATGGAATTTTATTAATACATATTTTAAAAACGGTCGCCATTTTGAAAACTATGCTACGTTGGTATCATTGTAAAGCAAATTTTATACAAATTCTAAAAAGAATTACCGGTTCCCTATGCTAGGTTCAAATTTGTACCCATTTCCGCCAAAACCGGAAGTGACACAAAATTCTTATTACGGTCATTTTATGAGCCCCTTTGTCTAGTTTAACTTTGCTTGGTGATATTTTTTTGTATCTGAAAATAAAAGAAATATTCTTAGTGCTGGACTTTACCTTTACGATTCAAGTCGACATGCACTAGTATTTGATAATATTTTTAAACAAACATTGCATAGTGATTTATAATTGTCCTTTACGTGCTTCAAATAAAATTTACCTTTTTAAAATTTTCGTTTGCTTTGTACTTCCCATTTTAATCCCTGACTTTTACTAGACTGTCCGCTTAAGTGAGAAATTAGTTATGTATTTCGCTAGTGCGCATGTGAAGTATAGGGTAGGTATATAAAGTTTACATAGTTTATATTCTCTACGCATTGTCTACATTTGACATCATTATTTAGGTTGTTTATACATGTAAGTTATCTATCATAGATAACACGTAGACGCATAACGCTGGCTGTAGGCAACTACTGCAATCATCCGAGAATAACATAACCATTATGTGCGAGTCAAATACTATACTGTATTGACGTGAGTAGCTGATATCTTTTTACTATATACGAGCCCCGTATCAATTAAGTTGATCCACCCGCTTTAATTTCATTTTATTTACATAAATTATGATACAAATAATAGCCAACATAAATTATTATTAATAATATTACAGACATTTTGTAGCTCAAATGACACATTGCTGTTTTCTAAAGTATTTTATTTTTAATGCAAAATGAAATAATAGTTACTTTTACCAAAAATTCAAAAAATAAAAACTGAAAAAATTTAAACGAATTTAAATTACGAAGTTGTTTTTTTAAAAATAAAATGTCTAAAAAATATACGGTAGCAAATTACTTTAAAAGCAATGTAACAAATGTTGATAAATAATATGAAATTAATATATGGATTTGTGTTACAGTTAGATCGTTATATTTTTGATCATTAGCTAAAAGTTTAGATTAAAATTACGTTATATTGCTGGAAAATTTTCATTTTAAATGAAATTTAAAGATATATTTAGTTATTATAAAAAATTCTTTTGTTAGGTCATGATAAATGCATTTTAAAAAAGTGGGCCAATATCACTGACCGGGCATCAGTCTGCTGTCGATAGCGATAGCATATGTTTAGTGAGTGTTAAGTTAATACAGTGATAATAATCGTTTTTTAATTTCAAGAAACAGCGTGTAACTCGCTACTCGGACTAAGTATGTCGCTCAGCGGCGTCCCAACAGGGAATTGAGCCGGACTTAGTTATCAAAAAGATGTCACTGCTTCAACCAACAAATTGCAGGGCGACGGTACGCAGACTAAAAGACTTAAAAAACTAAAACCATGCGAGTATGTTAGACTGTTAGATATCAATAACAATTGTGGTGATCGGAACCTAAGGTACCCGCAAAGGAAGTCACCTTACTTACAAACCTACTGCTCGTGAAATAACTAATGCACCCACGCTTATGAGATAAGAAAATTGTTTTATCTAAAATATACTAGACAAGAAAACAATTTATTACATTATATAAATGTCATACATAATTATTAAATTTGAAGTAATCATACTTTATTGGTTTTTCTCTTACCATGAACTCGAGACAGGTACAATTTTCCTATAAGAAATATTGAAGTTCCTTAAGATACATTCTAACGGAGGAATCCTTTAAAGTGTGACGTTTTGTAAAATTTGTTTGTACAGCTATTAAATTAGAATTACCTTATATAGCCACTTCTAAATACATTTGCTACTTATATGACACTAGCGAAAAATAAAATATTCACATTTCACAGTAAGATTTTGTTTTAGATACGTAGAATATATTGAGTAACTGATACTTTTATAAACCTCTTTAGATAAATATTAATGGATAAATTTAAATTATACTAGTTAATAATAATATATATATATATATATATATATATATATATATATATATATATATATATATATATATATATGTTTCTATTGTCAATAATATAATACCAATATAATACATAATCTTACATTCTTTTATATTTGCATATGTTTCGAGTTGATAACTCTTTACAACATAAAGTAAGCTTATTATTTGCCTGATCTTTATCCTTCTTTACCTACGTTCTTATTATGAGAAAAAGACAAAAAACTCACTGACTTCAGTTTACTTTAGTATGCAACAAATTCCATTTAACAACATATTATTAGAACAGTAGATGTTTAGTTTTTTTGTGTCTATATTTTTATATTTCAACGTTTATATGCCTATTACTTTAATTAGTTCATTATCGTGTGTTTCACACTTATTAAAAAATTTAACAGTTATTTTCTTAAAATGTTCTTTTATAGTGACAATATTTGCAGTCCTATGTAGTTTACTAATTTTAGTCCAACGAGGGGAGTTAGTTATAATTCTGGGACACTTATTTTGAACCACTTGTAATTTCTTGTAATTTGTATCACTTGCATTACTGCACACGGGACGCGTAACTTAAAATTGGTCTTATGAATAGTTTATAGATATGGGTTTTAATTGATGTAGTTACTTTAGAATTTCTATTTAAAAGTGGAAATAGGAAACACATTGCACTTGTTGCTTTTTGGCAGCTTTGGTTTATGTGTTGAGTGTGTCTTAATCCTGGGTCTAAGTTCATTCCTAAATATTTAACAGAATGTGACCATTTTATGATCTTGTTTCCTAGTTTTATATTTTCAACGTTTTTTGGTCGACGTGTGGTGCATAATAGGGCCTCAGTTTTGTTAGTGTTTACTTTAATTTTCCACTTAGTGAAGTACTTGTAAATTTTGTTAAATGCTTTCTGTAATCTATTTTTAATCGCACTAGGGCGATAAGAGGATATGTATAACGCTGTCATCCGTGTAGAGTGCAAGATGAACGCTGTCGGTACGAGGCAAGTCGTTGATGAAGATACTGAAAAGTATCGGCCTAGTACTTAGCCCTGTGATACTCCTCCTGCAATTATTCTAATATTGGATTCATCCCCATTTACTGATACCTTAAAATTTCTCTTTTTTAAGTAGGATTCAATTATTTTTATAATATACTTCGGAAAGACCATGTCATTTAGCTTTACTATAAGTCCTTTTATCCATACAGTATCGAAGGATTTCTCGATATCTATTTATAACAATCCGGTGTGCTTCTTTAAGTTAAAATTGTCCGTAGTGTGTTCCGAAAATCTAGCTAATTGTTGCACTGTCGAGTGGTTTTGCCTAAAACCAAAGTGTTCTTTAATCATGATATTATTTTCAGATATAAATTCATTGATACGGATTAGTATTATTTATCAAATATCTTACTAAAAGTACAAAGCAAGCTGATTGTTCTGTAATTTGTAGGAGTTCCGCTATCTTTTCCTTTTTTAATGTATTGCGACAATTTTCGAGATTTTCCAATGATTTGGAAAATATGAATACATTAACATATTGTTAAATATGACAGTTAAAAGCACAACTGCTTTCTTTGTGAAATTTTTCATTATTATATTAATGATTTTGTATTTCCGGGAGATTTTTTATTTTCCTTATTATGTTTTTAATTTCTTTTGGCTTAGTTAATGAGCAATTTGTATTTTTTTCTTGTGGGTTTACTTTTATGAACAGTTTTTATTTTTTATTGATTACATTTGTGTGGATTATGTTTCCAAGATCTATATTTTTTTCATGTACTCGTGCAAATTGGTCAGCTAGTATTTCAACTTTTTCTTTGTTTGTGTAGGCAACATAGTCATACTTTTTTAGGGGTGGTATTTCGTTTTTTTGTAAAATTCTTTCTTATTTTCCATGAGCTGCCATCCCGTATGTTAATGGTTTTTAGAAATGTGTTCCATTTATTATTTTTCCACATTGTGATTTTTTCTTTAATTTGTTCATTTAATTTGTTAACTACTATATGGTAGTTTTTTTGTGTTTGTTGCACTTTTCTTCTGTATTTGTTTTTTAGTGTCATGAGTTTTTGTATATCTATAGGCAGTTTTTCTTGAACTTATTTCTTTCTTTTATGAGAAATTGCTTGTTTCATTGCATTATTTATTATGATATAGAAATTATTTAATTCCCTGCCGATGTCTTCCATTCGAGTTATTTTGGGATTTGAGTTGAGGTTATCATTTAACATTGTCCTGTTGGCATTTTTGTAATCATATGTAGGTATATCTTTGTGCTTTTCTGGTCTTTTTTATATTAAATGTTACTGGGTTGTGATCCGAATTTAAATTTGAATGTACTTGTATATTTTGACAGTGATTAAAGTTTTTTGTCAATACAATGTCAAGTACACTTGGCTGCCTGTTTCTGTCATTTGGGTAGTAGGTTGGTTCATCAGTGTGTTTCAGTGCGATATTATGAGTGACGATATATTTAATTAATTTTATTCCATTGCGGTTATTGTTTGGGCAGTTCCAGCCAACGTGTTTAGAATTAAGGTCTCCCATTATTATTACTTTGTTATTTAGATTAAATAAAGTTTGTAGACCATCTGTATTGAGCGTTTTGGGAATGTATACTGTAACAAGAATTATTTTCTCATTATTCACAATAAGCCACAGCTTCTGTGTTGTTCAGGGTGGGTAGCATGACTGGTGTATGTTTAATACATTTCTTTATAAGTATAGCAACACCACCTCCTTCTGAGTTGCGGTCATTTCTATATATTTTGTAACCGCTTGCTTTTAGAGTGTATTTTTCTGAGAGCCTGGTTTTATTTAAGCCTTTAATATCTATTTTATTTTTAATTATAATGTGCTTTAATTCTTCTACTTTATTCTTAATTATACATAGTAGTATGTTAGTATTATTATTCGTGTTCACCATTACTGGAATATATTAAGTATGCCATCATTCCCATTTCAGTTATAGTGTCAGTGACACCGTTTAGTTTATTTAGTGTACTTATTACAGTAGTAATATGACTTAAGTTTATTCCATGAATCAGTTCTCTTATTTGTGTGAAAAATCCTTAATGCTATTCGTATCAGTAGTATTAACTTCGTTGCTGTTTCTGATCTAGGTTGGGTTGTGCGATTGTGAGTTGGGCTTAATTTTTGGTAGTTGTGGGAATTTTTCTTGTGAAATGTTGAATCAAGGTGTTTCTTTACGAGTGAGATTTTTATTTTTTATTTGTGCTTGTTTCGTGTATACTGGGCACTCGGGACTGTTGGTAGTATGAGATACACTACAGTTTGCGCACTTTTTTACATTAGATTCTTTATTTATACATTCTTTCACATTATGTTCACCACTACAGAGTACTTTGATCTTTTAAAGCAGTTTTTCACGATGTGTCAATATCCTTGACATTTGTAACACTGCAGTACTTCTCTGTTGTTCGTGAATTTTACCCAGGTTACGATGCAATTGAAAATCGTAAATTTTTTTACTGATGTTATAGTTGTCATTTTAGCAAACTGGATAAGATATATATATATATATATATATATATATATATATATATATATATATATATATATATATATATATATATGTAATAGTCGTTCTTGGATGTTCTGTGTAGATTTTTTTATCATTTGGGTGACTTTAGTAACATTAAAACCTTTTGTTGTTAGATCATTTTTAATTTCTTTGCTGTTATATTTAGTGGTACATTTTTGGCTATTTTTAGTTCTTTATCATTAGGTAGTGTCTAAGTGTGATATTCCAATTTAGCATTTTTAACGGTTTCTATTAGTTTATTGTAGTCATCAATATTTTTGTATAGAATATTATTCTATTACATTTATATTTTATACATAATTTTTGTGTAAGAATTTTTTGTAGATTTTCTACAGTTTCTTTATGACTTTGTATTTAACTATACATTACAATTGGTGGTATCTTTTGCATTTTGTTTTTTTTTTCATTTCGTTGTTTTTGTAATCACAGTCATCTTCTGATTCAGATTCAGACAGTGGCGTGAATCTATTGTTTACTCTAATGTTATATACTACTTCCATTTGTAATCGCTGTTTTTGAGTCTTTTAGTTTGCGTACCGTCACCCTGCAATTTGTTGGTTGAAGCAGTGACATCTTTTTGATATCTAACTCTGGCTCAGTTGTTTATGAAATTCCCTGCTGGGACGCCGCTGGGCGACATACTTAGTCCGAGTAGCGAGTTGCGCGCTGTTTATTGGAATAAACAAACGATTATTATCACTGTATTAACTTAGCACTTACTAAACATATGCTATCACTATCGACAGCAGACTGATGATGATGATGATGATGATATATATATATATATATATATATATATATATATATATATATATATATATATATATATATATATATATATATATATATAGCACAAGCTTAAATAGATTTTATTTACATTATAATACCTCTACCTATAGGTACCTACCTATAATAAATTTATAAGATTATTTTGTGTAAAAATATGTACCGCGTGGACGTTTACCAGACGTGACCTCATAGACACTCATTGCTGGCGGCGGGCTCACTTTTGTGCCAATTAAAATGTGAATTAAGTTTCGGCGTCGGTCGGGATTGAACCCGGGTTTCCAGATGCGCGACCAGATATTCAGGTACATGGCCATTAGATCCCAATAAATAACGGAGAAAAATAACTAGGCATTATATTTAGTAATTTTATACGAAAAAAGAAAATTAATTAAAATTGATAAATGAATTTCGCAAAAATATAATTTTTATATAATATAATTCAAAAGAAATGGAGGCTAATATTACAAAAAAAAAACATTATTAATTTTGCTGTGATATAAATAAATACATTTAATAAGTTTATTCTTCGTTTATTTTGTATCAGTGACGGGTTGAGTTAGTCAAGAAAATGAGAAGAACCGGGAGTCTTCTATATAATTGTTATAGAAATAAGAATTTATCACCAAAATACTTATTTGTTACCAAACGCAAGCTCCGGGATAATTCGCTTAATCCCAGATATATATTTTTATCTCAGATTAACTAAACTGTCTTTAAATTAACATCAATCCATTCCCTCAAAAAATAATTATTGAACACCCTTTTTTTCAATCATAATAGCAATTAAATTACTTAGTTACCAAAAAAATTGGAAGTGTTGATAACTTTACAGCTTTGACTAGGAAATTCAATTAAAAATGCACCGGATTTTTTTATGACTAGATCTTTTAAGTGAATACAGATATTTCATGTTAAAATAAATATACTTTTAGTTTCAAAGAAGAATTTTTAATGTTTGATTAGTTTTACTGATGACAGTAATACATTAACAGTTGTTTGTACTGAAACAATTTGGTGATAAATTAGTTATTATGAGGCAATCATTCATACTCTATAGAAAATATATACAAGGTAAAATAGAAAAATATTCATAAGCCAAGTGAAAATTTTACCTTTGATTTCTTATGCCGGGTGTTAGAATCATCAGGAGATTAACATAGTAAATCAGTTTTTTGCAGACTTGTGCCCCCCGTTTTACTTGAATACAATGGTTGTAATAACAATAGAAAGAGGAAAAATTCTGCATCAAGTGACAACAAATACTTGTAAATTATGTAATATTTTAGTCCTATAAATAAATTATTAAATTTATTCAATTTCCTATAAATAGCGATAGTCATGACATTTGAACAACACGATAAACAAATGTTTGGAATTTTCAACTTTTTATGTCAAAGGGGTCTATTGTGTAACTCAGAAGACAATTTTCAACCATTGGTTAATTTTTTTAACCAATCAATTATGTTGACATAGAACAAAAAGGGGGATTTTTAGTTGTCAAATCAATATCTATTGGATAAAAATTTTAACCAGTAGTTAAAAATTAACCACCGAGTTACAGAATAGAACCCAAAATTTATAACATTGTTAGACATTGCTTGGAAAAAATTAATTTAATAAATTTATATCAGAACAATATTTGCACAAGTTATAGGTTATAATGAATTCTGACAGATAAAAAGTCAAATATTTGTATATATTTTTGTTAAAATTTATTAATTTATGGGAGTAAAATATTACATAATTTACATATATTTAGTAACATTTAATGCAATTATATATATATATATATATATATATATATATATATATATATATATATATATATATATATATATATAGATGTGCAGAGTACTCGCGACTGGTTCGAGTAGTTAAGAAGACAAACTTTAAAGCGGGTTTTTGACAGTCAAATGAAATTTAGTGGGCAGAAATAATTTCGACACTCTTTTTAATAAAGTCAAGCTTTCGGTTTATTTAAAACCATCCTCAGGACTCTAAAATTTGTTAAAAAGTTTTGTTGTACAAAGAATTTTGACAATTTTAGTGTAATACTTACATTAATTTGAGATTTGGAAGTAATATTTTCAAAACCAAACATAATATGCGAATTTAGAGTTGGACTTTAAGTTTAACATTGTCATAGTTAATAAAATTATAAATTTTGTACAAAATATATATCGTTTTACATTTTAAAACAAAAATTATTACAAATTTTGATGATGGCTGCGAAACAACAAGAAAAAACCAGAAACTTTTCAACTGGTGGCGCCGGATACGTGGAGTAGGGAAAAAACACCCAAATATGAGTTTAGGCTGGAATGTACAAATGAAGGTCAAATAAGATATAAGAAAAAATTTAACCTGAAAATAATATAAAAAATAATATAGAAAAATGTAAGTTTAATAAGAATTTTAATAAATAAAGAAATTAACTTATTATGTCGGTATTTGAATTATTTTCATCTGGATGATATTTCTTTTTCGATAAAAGCAGCAAAAAACTGTAAATATGACTCAAGTTACCCACATCACTTCGTTTGTTCATACTATTTTCATTGTTGTAAATATGTACCATTTCTAGGAAATTACGTTTTGTTGAATTGTGTTCTTTATCTAAAATTTTTATTTCATTATAAGCAGCAGAGTGTTTGTTCTGTAGTAGGTGTTCTGTTAGTGCTGTTGCCTTCGGTTTATGTTTTGTGTCACTTTTGTGGGAAGATATCCTGTCTTTTAATAATCGGGATGTTTGTCCGATGTATTCCTGATCAGAATCCATACAAGGAATACTATATACCACATGTGATTGTTTTAAAGATGGTACAGGGTCTTTGAGTTTGGAAAATAGCTTTTTAACTGTAGTACAATTTCTCTGGCTGATTTTAACAGAATCATCTGAAATAACTTTAACGAGTTGTTTCGTTACTTGAGGAATATAAGGAAGCGATGCATATTTTACTCTACTGTTGTTGTTGTCATTGTTGTTTTCAGTGGGTGTGTCACGTCGAGGTTGGTTATTGAAGAGTAGACTGTTGAGGAGTTTTTTAGAATAACCATTTTCTTCTAAAATATTGCAAGGATAACATTTATTTTTAGATGTTTTGATTGTTCTGATTTGAAATGGATGTATCTTCTTGATGATATGGATTTTTTATACCAGTCTGTTTTTAAAGTCCCATCAGATTCTCTTATGACCACCATGTCTAGGAACGGTAATTTCCTGTTTTCTTCGCATTCCACCGTAAATTGAAGTTGTTGGTTGAAACTATTAAAAGTTTGTAAAATAGTGTCTTGTTTATCAGCCGGAATTGCACAAATGATGTCATCTACGAATTTTTTGAGGAAATTGATTTGAAAATTAAGTTTAGGCGTTCAATGAAGTAGTCCATTGTGTATTGTGCAATTATGGGACTAATGATTGCTCCCATAGGACTGCCTAAAAGTTGTTTAAAGAAATTGTTATTGTAAGCACAGTAACACGTGTCGAAAACAAATTTAAGTAGGTCTGTGATGGTTTTAAATAAACCGAAAGCTTGACTTTATTAAAAAGAGTGTCGAAATTATTTCTGCCCACTAAATTTCATTTGACTGTCAAAATCCGCTTTAAAGTTTGTCTATATATATATATATATATATATATATATATATATATATATATATATATATATATATATTTGTCACACCCATTGTTTTCAATTAAAACGGGGGGCAACAGTCTACAAAAAAGTGATGTACCAAATTAATTTCCTATGTACACCCTGAAAACAAAAGACCCCCGGTATAATAAAAATAAAAAAGGAACCCGGTATAAAAATTAAATTCATATATTTATTTGTAACAATAAATGTGTAATATTGAGTTATTGTTATTTCAGGTAGCGTCCATCTGTAGCGATTTCAAACAGATAAGGTGATTTTTACGGGCATATCATTTTTTCAAATTTCATCATAGATACGCGTGTATAGTATTCTTAGACTAAATTTATGTTAAATTTCCTTTCCTATAAAAATAAATTACATTACATTACACATTTCTGTAAAATATCGTCTGGTTTATTACTAGATTTACGGGAAGGAATATTATCAATTTTCGCTAGTTCAACGTTATTAAAAAATTATGAATAAAATAAAGTACGCTATCCTGCTTTAAACCTTCAAACATTGAATTAAACCAAATCAAATAATTAACAAAAAATTTTGATGTTCACAAGTGGATGTGCATGTACATATGATTATAAAATTGCGCTTCGATTTCCACATTAAAGTAATGTATTTAATATTGGCAACGTTGCTGGACGTCACTGTGAAGGTAGTATGAATAAAAATATACAAATTGGACGTCACAAGTACTGGATATATGCATGAAGTATATACGGTGGACGTCGGATCCACTCAGTGTGGAGGAGCTCATAATGTCGTCAAATATACGTAGACGTATATCATTGTAAATCCACTTTATTTAAATTTGAACCGAAATTCATAATCAGGGGAAAAAATTTGGCGATATACTTCATAATATCGAAACCTATCTCCATTCCTTTCGATAGTTGCCACAATGTCCTAGCCACGAAAGGACGCAGCAATGATAGTGGGATGTAAATATATATATATATATATATATATATATATATATATATATATATATATATATATATATATATATATATAGTTTACGTTTATCAATTAATATTTATCTACAGAGGTTTATAAAAGTATCAATAACTCAATATATTCTACGTATCTAAAACAAAATCTTACTGTGAAATATGAATATTTTATTTTTCACTAGTGTCATATAAGTAGCAAATATATTAAGAAGTGGCTATATAAGGTAATTCTAGTTTAATAGCTGTACAGACAAACAAATTTTACAAAACGTCACACTTTAAAGGATTCCTCCGTTAGAATGTATCTTAAGGAACTTCAATATTTCTTTAGGAAAATTGTACCTGTCTCGAGTTCATGGTAAGAGAAAAACCAGTAAAGTATGATTATTTTAAATTTAATAATTATGTATGACATTTATATAATGAAATAAATTGTTTTCTTGTCTAGTATATTTTAGATAAAATAATTTTCTTAACTCATAAGCGTGGTGCATTAGTTATTTCACGAGCAGTAGATTTGTAAGTAAGGTGACTTCCTTTGCGGGTAGCTTAGGTTCCGATCACCACAATTGTTGTTGATATCTAACAGTCTAACATGCTCGCATGGTTTTAGTTTATAAGCTTTTTGGTTTGCATAGAGATAGTTCCGTATATCGAAAGAGAGTAAAATACCTTAATAATTTTTCTTTGAATTACTTGTATTATCATTTAATTGAAATAATTTTGCCTCATTATTTTTTTATCAACAAATAATCGATGCTGCAAATTATGATTTTGTTTTACGAGAGAATGTAATTCAAACAAGCAGACTCATAGTTCTATTTATAGCTTTCCAATCAAATTAAGAATTTGCTTTCCTTAAATATTTAATAATAATATTAATAATAATAATAATAATTTTTTTTGTCCAAAATACTGTACAAGCATCTCAAAAGAAAGATGATAAAAGATAATAAATAGTAAAGTTAATAATTATAGTATTCATGTAATGAATAAAAACTATGTTTCTGTAAAAACAATTTCAGTTTATTTTTGAATGTTTTCAAGTTATCACATTGTTTAATTTCAGGAGGTAATTTGTTGAACACATGTAAACCCTGTACTTGAGGTGCTTTAGTAACGAGAGTACTTTTTGTTAATGGGACTCTATAATCAGTTTTGTTACGCGTGTTGTAATTGTGTATGGAAGAGTTTTTTGGAATGTTGCCTCTGTGACGAAATACAAAGATACAGATTTCATAAATATAGATGCAGATCAATGGAAGTAAATTAATTTTTTTGAAAAGTTGCCTACAGGAGTGTGTTTGTGAGACATTGGCTATACAACGTACTATCTTTTTTTGGAAGACGAACACGTCATGAGCGGGAGGAGACAGACCCCAGAAACAAATTCCATACCTAATATGAGAACCTACCTGCGCATGATATAGCATCACAAGTTGTGAGGTTGTGAGAGTACTTCCCAAGTACCAAATTTGGTAGTAGATCGACGCGAAAGCTTTGGTAAGACCCTCACAGTGAGAGTTCCAATTAAGATGTTCTTCAATACCTAAACATTTACATTTATTGGTTCTACATAATCTATTATTGTTAATACAAACATTAATATCTAAATTCCTGTTGTTTTGAAAATTATGAAACCTAATATAATTTGTTTTAGTTTTGTTGAAGAAAAGCTCATTATCATTAAACCAAGAAGATAAACTACTTAAATTGTTTATACATTTGTTTTGAAGCGTCTCAAAATCATTGTCAGAAATTATGATAGAGGTATTATCCGCAAACAGGGTAACAGAACAATCATTGCTAAGTGCATTCCTTATATCGTTAATATAGAGCACAAAAAGCACAGGAGCTATGACACTTCCCTGCGGTACTCCGATAATAGTCTCTAGGAAACTCGAGTTGTAATTTCTACATGTTCCATTTTCAGTACGCATAATTGCTACATACTGTTTTCGGTTTTCCAAGAAATTTTTTATCCAGCTTAGGGAAACGCCTCGAATACCATAGTTCTCAAGCTTATTTAGTAGAGTTGCGTGATTTACGCAGTCGAAGGCCTTTGTGAGGTCACAAAAAATTCCGACTGGGCATTCACCAATCTCAGTATATGACGTGACTTTCTCGTAAGCATGCTGGATTGCATCTGCTGTGGATTTCTATGATCTAAAACCGAATTGATTACTGTCCACAATATAATGTTTTTTTAAAAAAGGAATTAACCGAGCCATAAAGGCGTACAAAAGCTTCTAATAAAAAACCGTCGCGGGTTGCGAAGTAATTACTGTTTTATGCCTTTGATTGTAGCACGCATCACGCATCGTAAGGCTTAATTATAGAAAAGTTTTTGTAAAATGGAAAATGTGCGAAGCATATTTGAATTCATAGGAATTTACACTATTGTTTATATGCTAAACGGAAAACCGTTCTGAGACGAATTTTGTTTTTGCATAGACTAGAACATGTATTCGTTTAAATGTACTCCTATACAGTTTTTTTAAAAAAGGGTAATTTTTTGAAGTTATATAGTACTGACCAAAATGAGTAAAAAAGGCTTAATAGGACTGAGCACCTGTTTCCGAAAACGGGCCATTTTATATTAGAATCAATGAAAAACTGACAAAAAACGAACAAAATTTTGTCTATTCCAGTAAATAGACTAAAAAAACAATAAAATTTTATATGAAACATTTTTCTTAATATCTAATAGATACGAAGTTATTTGAAAATTAAATATTGGCCAAGGTCGGCATAACATTTAACTTAAAATTATTCGAAAACCAAAAGCGCATCTAGGATAACCTCTGAAAGGTAGGTAAAGAAAAAGTCTCATTTAATCGAAGTCGTAAATTGTATTCGTGATAGCAGAGGTAAACCCAACCCAAACATAATTTTTCATTCCCTCATAACTCTGATACTATTGAAAATCGGACCCATGTTGATGGCGCCTTTTATACTCATTTTGTTCGGTCCGATATTTGCCTATAATTATACCTTAAATATATGTCATCATCATTACCGATATCTGCGAACAAAGCAGATTGGCACACCCAGCAATGGGTAATATGCCGTGATGATATATTTATTTATTTATTTATACCTTAAATTTAAGAAATTACAATTAATCCGTAAAAGCTTTCCCTTTGCGCATTATAGTTTACTTAAATATGTTCGTAATGGTATTTTCCTAGATACATTTAAAAATTAAATGTGCATAATTTTTTTCTCCCCTCGCCAGCAATGAGTGCCCTTTAGGAGATGCCTGGTAAACGCCCGCACGGTACAAATATGTTATCAACATTACCGACATCTCTGTACAAATTAGATTGGTACACCCAGCAATGGGTAATATGTCGTGATGATATATTTATATTGTTTTTCTGTAATTTCTAAATAAACTAATTCAACATTTATATAAGATCTTTTCTTACAACAAATAGATATTATTATTGCATTATTATTTTATAATATTAGTTTATTGATATCTTAACATAGCAAAACAACAAACCCACATTTGATTTGTTAGAAGGCGATAAAAAAAAATTTAATGTGTCCGTTTTTTCAGTTATGTATAATAGGTATAAAATAGGTATTTTTTTAAAATATTATTTAATAGTATTTAAATTGTTTCGATTTATATGAGTATACCGTATACATTAGTAAAATTTACTAGCGTAAACTCCGCCGATAGTGTTTTATGATGCCCACGTAAACATGCCCACCCAAACTGCCCACGTGACATGCCCTCGCAACATGCCCGTCTAAACTGCCCACGCAACATGCCCACTCAAACTGTCCACGCAACATGCCCACCCAAACTGCCCACGCAACATGCCCACCCAAACTGCTCACGAAACATGCCCACCCAGACTGCCCACGCAATATGCCCACCCAAACTGCCCACGCAATATTCCTACCCAAACTGCCCACGCAACATGCCCACCCAAACTGCGCACGAAACATGCCCACCCAAACTGCCCACGCGACATGCCCACCCAAACTGCCCGCAGAACATGCCCACCCAAACTGCCCACGTAACATGCCCATCTAAACTGCCCACGCAACATATCTTAGATTAATTCATTGACCGGCACAAGAAAACAATCCTTAACATTCTCTCTGTACACTGTACTTGTCCTCCCAGTCTGTCTTGTCGTTGATGCTTTTCCTACATTTCTCGTCCGTTTCGTCGTTTAATAACTTCGGACATTTTCAACAATCTATTTACAAAATAAATTATAAAATAGGAATAAACATATCTTAAATTCATAGCGTACCTTACGTCTTTCAATTCTTACATTCTTTTCTTCAATTTTAGACATAATTTACTTATATTTAATATTTAAAAGGACGACCGATTATTTTCTGTAGCTCAAAATTTGTCATTAAAATATCTGCATTTACCCTTCGATCGATTGTGATATTCTTCCAGTCTTTATCAACGTTTTCGTGTTTTTAGTAACTTCTGACTTTTCGTAAAATCTATTTACAAAATAAAATCTAAATTAACAATAATTGTTGCTTAAATTTATTACGTGTAGCTACTTCATTTAATTCATATTCTTTTCTTCAATTTTACACAATATATTTATTTATATTTAGCATTGAAAAGGTCGACAACCCATACAACATTCAAAATTTGTCATCGTTGATATTGATATGCCAAATGTTACACATAACAGTGTTTATCGTCTAAATTTTTACATGTACTTTCGATCGATTATTTCAATTTACGATTAATAATTTTTTACCAGAAAACTACGCATCCTACAAAAATTCGTGTCATTAGAAGGACTCTGAAGGAATTAATTTCCTACAACTTGGTACAAATTTCACGAAAATCTGTCGCACAATTTAAGCTGTAGCTTTGTTTAAAGTTGGGCGATCGCGTGATTAAAGAATATATATATATATATATATATATATATATATATATATATATATATATATATATATATATATATATATATATATATAACTATAGACAATGAATCTACCCTTTTAGTATTAAAGATTTTTACCTATATTTTTTTAAAACTCACCATTATGTAATGGGTAACTATGTATATTTGTATCACTATTAAAGTACAGAAAAAATAAAATGAATTATCGTTAATTTAAAACGTTGTTTTTTTAAAATTTATTCCTTGCTAATAGAATAGTTCGTTTCACTACTTTAGACGTTAGCTTTTACTATTACTATAGAAACGCCACCCGTGAAAAGTAAGTTACCCAATTTTGAAATATTTTTTGTTTTATAATTAGTTTCAGTGGTTTCATAAGAGCATGATCATTAAATGTCATGAAAAAGTAAACATTTGAGAGATGCTTCTTACATGCGCATGCGTTAAGAATACTTGCCATCAGTGAAGTGTGAAGTGCTGCCATAAAATTCCCTGACGGAGCAGCTGCAAAACTGTGGACGTGACTAAAAATTTAGTAATTAATTTTTAGTAATTATTAGTTCAACGTTAAAGTAAACTTTGGGCGCAAAGTCTATAAATCGAAAATATACTGCATATTAATTGAATTACTCAACGTGTATACCTAGTAGAAAATTTACAAACTCTTCTACTAAAAAAATTCTTAAATAGATAACGGATTCCGTGCATGAGTAACTTTCTTTTATTTCAGTTAAAATTTAACTGTGTGTGTTGTTCTCCAATTTAATCTCGTAATCTATCATATTATTGTATGGAGCACTAGCAACACTTGTGCTAATCAATAACGGCAGCACAATTTTCATGCTGCCAAGTTTCGTCTGGGGCAAGAAGTTCAGGAAACGTGAACTAGATATGAGATACGTGACGCCTGCCAAAGTTTCTTGTAAGCCATAAGTCATATGTATGTATAATATGAAAAATGTTTTATTTCGCACTTCTTGTATTGTAACTATGTATTTCATCCATAATGAGTACCAAAAGTAGTCAATAACATTTCTATGCAATTTTTCCTTGACGATTTAACTTGATAATTTTATTTATGTTCCTAGAAAACTAATAACAGTAAAGTAATAAAAAAATAATAAATTTGAAGCAGCAACTCTTGCGGCTTCATCAATATCGATTTTTCTTTTCAAAACGCACAAATTGGGCAAGAAATTCGAGAAAGTGGGTACTAAATAAATGATAAATGCTAACATTATTATTTGTTTATATGGTTTACGTGATTTGTATTTTTACTTCCCTGTTTTTACTTTTTCGATTAAATAGATGATTAATTCTTTTCAAAAATATCAAACAGGCCGTATTTTACTTTCACTAGTCATCGCCAATATCTACATTGAGTATTTCGAGGACACCGCTTTAGGCACAGCTCAGATCAAGCCGAAGAAATGGATAAGGTACGTGGATGACACCTTTATTATCTGGAACCACAGTGACGCAGACTTAGAAGATTTTCTTTCCCATATAAATTCTCAAAAACCGAGCATCAAATTCACAATGGAGAAAGAAAACAACAACAGAATACCATTCCTAGATGTATTTGTGGAGAGAGTTAACAACACCATACGAACATCTGTTTATCGCAAACCTACACACACAGGACGCTATCTGAACTATGAATCCAACCATGCCGAATATACGAAGATGGGGGTAGCTTACGCGCTACTTGACAGAAATAAATCACACTGCAACACAGAAGAAGGTTATGAGGCAGAAGTTAAGGACACACCAACGAAACGGATAAACGGATAAAATAATCAAGAAAATAGTAAAGAAAAACCGAAAAAGAGCGAAGCAGGTAAACAGAGACGAAGGAAAGAGAAAGGAATTATACATTCCTTATATAACGGGAGTCTTCAATAAAATCAAAAGGATTGCCAGCAAGTTAAACATATCAACTAGATTTCAAACGACAACCACAATCAAGAACATCTTATCAACAACAAAACCAGAACAGTCACCAAAACTACAAACAGGCATCTACCAGGTGGATTGTGAATACGGAAAAACATATATAGGAGAAACAAAACGTCCATTGGACATCAGAATAAAGGAACACAGACGACACACTGAGAGAGGAGAGACGTCAAAATCCGGACTTGCAGACCATGCGTACACCATCACCGTATCCAGTGGGATGGAGCAAAAATCCTCAAGAAAGAAGAACATTGGTATAAGAGGAAGTTCAAAGAAGCCGCCATCATTCAAAAGAACAAAAAAAAAATACAGTTTTCAGCCAGCCGAGTATAGAAATTCGGCCAATCTGGAGGAAACATATCATAGCAGACTCCAGCCTAACCACTGAGACCCAAACACCCAGGACACTCGGCCCAGCTATTGGACCCGACCAGCCACCCGTCACTAATGTTCACCCCCATAACACCAGATACAAAGCTCGTATATTAAGGAACTAGTCAGTAGTGTCAGATCACCTGATGACGACAGCAGATTTTCGCTTTCGAAACGTTGTGAAGAATTTATGTTTTTACAAATAAAGATAATGGAAGTTCAAAATTAAATCGTTTTAATTCAAAACTTTAATATTTTGTTCTAAATTAAAATTTTTTCTTTTAGTTCTTACTATGTTTAAATCAAGGGTAGTCTTGTTTAGATTTTAAAACATGTCCGACGTATTATTAATTGTTAGAATTAAAAAAATTGTATCCATTAACAACTCACAGGTATTATGAATTTTATTGTATTTTTTATTTGGAATCGTGTAATAATGTTTATTTACACTAAGTATATACCAAATATGATACTAAATATTTACTTTACATAATAGTAATATAAAAGAATTCTTGAGGTACTGGTCTTCCTGTAGTTCAAATATTCAAGCTTCTTATTTGTTATTTTATTATTATTTTAATTATTATTATTGTTATTATTATTCTTTATTCATTTTCATTTTACAAAAGTTTTGTATAACGACCTCTTAAGATGTGAGTATATACAAAATATGATATGAAATATTTACATTACATAGTAATAATATAAAAGAATTCTTGAGGTACTGGTCTTCCTGTAGTTCAAATATTCAAGCTTCTTATTTGTTATTTTATTATTTTAATTATTATTATTGTTATTATTACTCTTTATTCATTTTCATTTTACAAAAGTTTTGTATAACGACCTCTTAAGATGTGAGTATATACAAAATATGATATTAAATATTTACATTACATAGTAATAATATAAAAGAATTCTTGAGGTACTGGTCTTCCTGTAATTCAAATATCCAAGCGTACTTTGTTGTTGATATTTTATATTATCACTTTGTTTTGGACTTGTTAATCATTATTTATCACACTTCTTACTATTCCGCATGTTTCAGTTATTAAAAACTTTTGTAGAGTTATATAGATTTTAGATGGTAGTTTTAATTTTAGTAGTTCTTGATGAAGACGTTTTGGGATTTCACCTGTGGATCCGATGATTACTGAAATTATATTTACGTATTTAATATGCCACAAATTTTCAATTTCTCCAGCTAGATCTTGATATTTTGTTATTTTTATTATTATTATTATTATCTTTATTTTCACTATAAATGGATATGTACATAACATTACATCAAGAGGTAATTAATTTATTGGAAGAAGGTTGGGATCACCGTCATCATTATTATTATTATTATTATTATTATTATTATTATTATTATTATTATTATTATTATTATTATTATTATTATTATTAATATTAATATTAATATTAATATTAATATTAATATTAATATTAATATTAATATTAATATTAATATTAATATTAATATTAATATTATAATTATAATTATAATTATAATAATAATAATAATATTAATAATAATATTAATAATAATTATAATAATAATAATAATTATAATTATAGTTATAATTATAATTATAATTATAATTATAATTATAATTATAATTATAATTATAATTATAATTATAATTATAATTATAATTATAATTATAATTATAATTATAATTATAATTATAATTATAATTATAATTATAATTATAATTATAATTATAATTATAATTATAATTATTATTATTATTATAATTATTATTAATATTATTATTAATATTATTATTATTATTATTTTGAAGACGCTATTATATTTCTTACTTAATATACAATATTTGAAATTACAACGTCGTGTTTCTTTAACGAATATAGGTACTAAATTTGAGCTGAGACTTTACTAACAATGAAATAATGAATATCTTTGAAGATGAAGTTCTAAAATATAGTTCAATAACTACTTATTGCTTAAATAGTACATTTTGTAATATCTAGTAATTATATTCTCTACTTTAGCAAATAGCTTCCTTGTGATAACAGATAGGGAGTGGGGATTTAAAACGACAACAAAAAGCCAACGGTTTCCTTAGCAGAGATAGACGAGGCCTTTTCTTATGCGAGACGAGGAAAAACGTTAGTTAAATATTGGACGGAATTTATCACATGCGTCACCAATCTATCAGCTCAATGTTAATTGGATGTTTTTATAAGACACAACGATAAAAGTGTATTTAATGGAGCTAAAGAAAGAGAGGAAAACTAATAGCAGATATTTATATTAACACCACCTACCACATTCGCTAACAACAATCTTAATTCTACGCCCAAACTACTTTACTATCTACATTCTATTAATTTATATACGCGATTCAGGTTGAGAGGTCTCTAACTGGTGATTAAAAATCGCACTAATTTTGTGACGTCACAACGAGTATAGTTTCTTAAACTCTGTATGTAACGTTACAATTTTAGAGGAGATTTTAAAAATTCAGCAATTATTTAAATTTATATTTATTTGTGATGATTGTGAACACTTTCTCTGTTTGATTATACAATAAAATTTGCGAGTATTCCTAGTATTTAGGGACATTGTACACTTTAGAGAAATAAGGTTAAGTATAATGCTTGTTAAAATAATGACATAAATTTACTATAAATATTTAAAACAATATGAATGTAATATTAGGTCGTTCAAGGATTAATTTTATATTTCTAATATTGTAGAAATATTAGGGTGACTATCCATCCTGGTTTAGCCGAGACAGTCCCGGATGTCATAGATTGTCCCGGCGTCCCATCAGGGTTTTGTAATGTCCCGGTTTGTACTAAATTATTAATTTTCTTTTTTTATTTAGTGATTTTAAAATGTGAATATGCAATATTAAAATCATATTTGGAAAATAATATAATAAAGATTAAAAATAGTAAAATGACCTGAAGAAAGTATTTGTACATTGTCAAAATAATAAAACTCCTCTAAAACAATTCAATTTACTTATTCAGTTTGCTTTGTTTGCTAAGTCAAAATACAATAATCTTTGGAAAAAAGTAGAATCGCTAAATAATTATACAAATTTTTTTGAAACTTGTACAAAATTTATAATCCAATAAAAGCAGACAAAGATGTATATATGAACTTTGAAATTTTCGTATTACCGCATTTGTTAAAAGTTTGTTTACATTCAGATACAAGTATGAGAATTTGTGTGAGATACATGTCAAATAAACAAATCGTGAAATATTTCCAGATACATTTAGTTATCAAGAAATAGGCTCATACAAATTTTATTTTATCACACCTCTATCTCAAACAAATTCTCACACGTGTATCTAATTGTGAACATACCTTATTTCTGCATTTGCTTTTTTTTAGGAGAGTCCCGGTTTAAACTTTGAAAAATATGGTCACCTTAAGATATATGGAATTTTCATCAAAATCAACGAAATCACAAGTGTACTGTTGTGTTCAGAAGTATCTTTCTCAAAAATAGAGAAATACCACCCTTCGTTATCACACATTTCCAAAAAGTTAAATCTATAAATAAGTATGACATGAAAGAAATTATTGAGACGCAAAGCATGGTAGTTCAAACTGTTAATTGGAAAACGAGTTACAAATTCAATGTTTGTTTGTTCCTTACAGTTTTTAACGAAAATTACGCATGTGTTAGTAGGTCTAAAATAATATAAATATATTCAATTATCTTACTATATTTAGGTTTTATATTTATATTTAGGTTAGTTTTACGCCTTAAAAGAAAAATTTGCTTTTTATTGCTAGTGAGCCAGAATTTATCAATTTTCTAGGAATTTTGAATCTAATTGTTTTACCATATGCTAGCATATGTCTAGAATTCAATACTTTATCCTCATAAAAATTCTGCAACATGCATTAGCATTTAAATAATTTATCATATCCTTTATTAACAGTCTCATTACTAATAAACTATTATATCATGAAATATATGTATTAAAACAGCAATACACGCACACAAATTTTAATGCAAAAGTGAACGACAATTTGAAAATATGCTCGTTGTGACGTCACGTCACGTGATAAAAGTTGCGAGAAAAGTTAATTTGAATCGTCTATATTAACTTCTAAAAACTCGTTTAACTATGTAGTTTGGTTTTATAATTCTTTCGTAAATATTTAATTAAGTTTAAAAAATCTGATGTGGCCAGCACATTACCTTCCGTCAGTTCTGTGTATTTTATACAAATTTCATAGATAGTTCCTTGTAAAAGATTATATTTCTTGTACATTACCTTCCGGCAGTTCTATGTATTTTATACAAATTCCATACAGAAAATTTCTAGCAAAAGGTCCTATATTTCCAGCATTTCCAGTAAAATTATAAGACACACTACATATGTCAATTTCACTTGACACTGACATCTTTCAATCAAAATTTTCTTAATATAGTAGCTGTTTCCATAGCTATGGCTACTTTATGAAATTTAATTTCTTTATAATTTTTTAACTCTATGTCCATTTAATATTAAGTATAAAATGCAGTCAAATCATATAGAGAATAAAATATTCTTTAATATTTATAATAACATTAAATGTGAAAAAATGATATTTAACATAGTTTTTTCAAGAAAAACTGTTAAAATCTTCAAATGAGGGTACTTCCGGTTGTCCAATTCAAACCATAATCTAATCAGCTCTTAACATGGATGTAACGAAGAGAAATACGAAAGAATTATAATTTTTAGAATTGTAGTACGGAAGTTATCGTAGACGAAAATTTTGTTACACATACACACACACACACACACACACACACACACACACACACACACACACACACACACACACACACACACACACATACAGACATCATCGTAAAAATAGTAAAATCGTATTCTAGGGACCCTAAAACGTGCTTATTCATCAAAAACTCACCACCGAATTTTTTGATCAAAGACAATACCTTCCTTACCTAAAGGTGACGGAAGGTAAAAATTAATAAATAGGCTTTTGTTTATATAATTTTACTAAAAATGGTTTTCTATATTGCCTTCTGTAAATAATTATTTTACTCGATTCCTATATAAAAGCTTTTGAGAATATTAAGTATTTGATATTACAAAACATAGTAACTATATTCAAATTAAAATAATATATTTAATTCAGCTGAAAGCACTAGTAGTTGACACTTTGAGATTAAACTACAGTAAAACAAACTTGACTATTTTTAATATTGCTTTTGCTGTTAATAGGAGTATAGTATATATACGGTAATTTTAAATATAGTGAACTGACCTGACTGCATAATTTGCGGTTTTTACCTGTCTCACAACAGGGCGCCGCTGTTCAGTAGGAAGGCCTGTATTTAAGGAAATTCCGAATTAAACTGTACATATAATTAAAAACTAATTTGTACTTAGGCTGGTAAGTTAACTGTATGATTGGAAATACACATAAATAGCCAAACATTGTGTTATGCAGGCATTGTTCGATATTGTCGGTCAGTGTTGGTTGAACGTATTTGAACAGCGAAAATATGGAGACCTTGGTGTGATGATAGTGCGGCTGAAATTGAAGAAGATAATGATTTTAAAAATAAGCGAGTTCATTTGCCGCGTAAGGCTAAAGAATTAGTATTAAATGTGTACAATACTTTACAAGAAGATGGTGATAAGTACCCTTTGAAAAAAACTGCTCATTTAACAAAAGTGCCAATTACAACAGTTCAAAAAATAATAAAAAATGGTGTTCATGTCAGGAAAACGCGAAAAGATACGGGTCAGCGAAGAACCCTATCTGATTTTGACTTAGACGTTATTAGAAGAACCGTGTATTCTATGTATGAAGAAAATATATTACCAACCTTAAAAACAGTGCATCAAAGACTGAACGATAATAATACAGGCGTTAATTGTAGTATTTCAACGTTACGAAATGCCTTAAAATCTATGGGGTTTACGTATAAAAAAGTGGATAAACGTAGAGTTTTAATGGAAAGTTATAGGTTGCGACAATGGCGTCATAAGTATTTACTCACTATTAAAAAGTTTAGAGAAGAACAACGACCAATTACATATTTGGACGAAACATGGTACGATACTTATGAAACAGAATCTAAAGGTTGGACCAATGGCAGTGAACAATGCACTGTAAGTGTACCAGCATCGCGTGGAAAACGGTTAATAATTTTAAATGCTGGTTCTGAAAACGGGTGGGTTGATAATTGTAGTTTTCTATCTGCTAAAAATATCCGTCATTGCAACGTTGACTACCACGACAATATGAATGCTGAAGTATTTGAGAAATGGTTCACGGAAAAACTTTTACCGAATTTACCAGCAAACAGCGTTATTGTTATGGATAACGCAAGTTATCATTCCCGACAAATTAATAAAGTTCCCACGCAAAACAACACTAAAGCTGAAATTATCGAATATTTATATAAAAATGATATATATTTTGAAGAAAGCTACAACAAAGCGCAGTTGTTAGAAGTAGTGAAATCAAAACCTGTTGATAAAATTTATTATTGTGATACTGCAGCAGAAAATTTGGGGCATAGTGTTCTTCGATTGCCGCCCTATTACTGTATTTTTAATCCAATTGAGTTAATATGGAGTCAATTGAAAAATGGGATTAGAAAACACAACACTGCACCAACAGTAAGTCATAAAGTAATAGAGACAATCAATTCAGAAATTAATAAAATTACCGCTGAAAACTGGAAGAATTGTGTTCGTCACGTAATTGAAATTGAAAATCAATATCAATTTGTAAATAATACTACAAGTGAGTTAATAATAACAGTAAATACAGGTGAATCGAATAGTGACAGTGAAACAGAAGATGAAGACTTTGTAGGTATCGACTGAAAAAATTTTGTTCTTGTAACTTGTATATATTTTGTGATAATTTTACTTGTGTTTTTACTTTTTTATATTTCTCACTTATTTTTTGAGTACATATTGACCATATAATATTTCAGATCATGATTTTGTATCTTGTAAATATTTTGTGTCCACTTTTCTTGTATTTTTACTTTTATGTTTTAGGTTATGCTTATGTTAATTTTTTGACAACATATTAACTATGTGATATTTAGTTACCTAAGTAGAGTTCACGTTTTTGTACCTTCGTATGGTACATACATATTCTATTTTGTTTTTCATTTTACTTGTATTTTTACTTTTTTATGTTTGTTTTTTTTTTGACGTGTTAATCATGTGATAATTAATTAAGTAGTTTTGTACTTATGTTTTGATTCTTATTTTTGTTATATATTTTTGTTTTGTGTAATAAACATTGTTCGCATGTGATAATTAATTAAGTAGTTTTGTACTTATGTTTTGATTCTTATTTTTGTTATATATTTTTGTTTTGTGTAATAAACATTGTTCGCAAGTAAAAATATTAGAATACCTCTCTGTGTTTGTACCTGCTTAAGCTTGGGATAATCCTGTGGTAATGTCATGCTACGAAGTGTACCCAAAAGTCAGTTCACTATATTTATAATATACACGCATAGATATTTTAGCTACCTCATGCTGCGAGCCAATACCGAAAAATTAACCAACAAATTTGCAAAGGGATAAACAAACAAAGTACAGGTACAAAAACAGGAATGTATGCAGTTTATTCATATTTTGAATATTTATTATTTACGAGTAATAATGTCATATAAATTTTAAAATATTCTAAATAACAAATATTGCAACAAATTATAGGGTGAGTAAATTTATTTCTTGAAACCAAGTTTCAAATCATAATAAATGATACGAGTCCAATCCCAAATGTATGTACATTTGTATTCGTAAGTAATTATTAGTAAAAATAACTGTCATTTTTCCTTAGACATAAATATTTAGTAAATAAAAGAGAATAAAATTAAGTTAAAAATTAATTTGAAATCAAAATTAGTTGAAATACCTATGGAGATTAGTTTTAAATACTCGTCAATAGGCCAGGTAAGAAAACTCCCTGCAGATATCTACTTAGCGTGGATTAGTAGCTTCCACAACCCCTAGCTACAATATCAATGCATATTTTGCATATTTGACATAATTCTTGCATTTTTCATTGTAATGTGTATATTTGTGCATATTTTTTAAATTTTATGTCATTTTTCTCAATTTCAGTAAAATTCTCAAAATAATCCTTGCATTTTTTGCACATTTCAATGCGATGTGCATATTTCTGAATATTTTTTAAATTTTACATAATTTTTATCAATTTCAATAAAATTCTCATACTTTTGAAGAACATTGTGGTCACCGAACCAGTCAAATATTACCCAGAATTTCATTCATGGCTGTAATTTCCTAATTCAATATACATATAAAACTAAAATATACTGCTGATGCCCTATCTCTCACTTAAGAAGAGTCTGCTACAGACATTATTGTCTATCCTTGTCAGTTAGTTTAAGAATTTCCCTCCCGCTTGTTCCCCTTTCCCGTTCTACACCAATAAAATCAAAACAATCCGGCACTTGCGCAGAGCTATTCTTACAGACAAGTGCAGCTACATATGCAGATATATATGTCTGTACTCGTTCAATGTCAGTCTCACAAATCTCAGTCCCACGAGCAGTATATTTTAGTTTTATAGGTATATTCCTAATCCCTTACAGAGAAAGTAACGGTCAGTCTAGCTTCAAATTTTTTTGCCGGTTATGTATATACATTATACTGAGTGACAGAAGGCAATCATTTAAAATGGGTAAATTGGAAAAACATTTAATTATTATTGCAAATGAAAATGAATTCCGTAGTCTTGGGTATAAGTTTCTGTAAATATTCATATTAAGCATGTAAATATATGTAACTGTATTTATAAGTAAAGAAATTTGTTAAAAACATTATTTTGTTCATATTTTACATAATAATAATTCTATGTTGTATTTAAACTTTTCACAGTTATTGCAACTGATGTGTAGATGGCGGTGAGTAATTATTTACTATATTTTTTGTATTCTTGTACTGCATATTTTGCATATATTTTTGCATTAGCTGTACACCTAACTGCATATTTCCCAATAAAATCCTGCATCTATATGCGCATATTCTTTCTATTTTCATTGCATATAAATCTAAACTTTAATTATTAGTATTACCATCTGTGTTGAAAATATGCAACATTGGTTAATGCTAAAACATATGTAGTGATTCAATGATCAATGGGGGTTTTTGTATCAGACTTGCTGAACTGTTGTGTAAATACTTAAGAAAATAATTTTAGTAATAGATATATTGTAACAAATCGTTAGTAGTACTTCTTTTATAATTTGCGTTCATAATGAAGTCATTAGAAAACCCATGTGGTCTGGATGCGGTATTTCGCTACCGAAAATCGGT
This sequence comes from Harpalus rubripes, assembly GCA_963082715.1. Taxonomy (NCBI): domain Eukaryota; kingdom Metazoa; phylum Arthropoda; class Insecta; order Coleoptera; family Carabidae; genus Harpalus; species Harpalus rubripes. Next base: position 34,075,271 of record OY720450.1, read on the forward strand.
CACTTAAGTATCTAAGGAGTGAGAAATTTTCATTATTTCTTAATCCGAGACGAGAACGAGAGAGAGATTGCGGTTTTAAATTCAGGATGAGATCAATTTAACAACTGTGAGAAGCGAGAAATAACGTTATAGCTTTGATTCGTAAATTCAATGAAAAATGCACCGGAGAACGAATTACAAGATCCGAAAACGAGACGAGATCGATATTTTATATTTCTCGTCGTGCATCACTAGCCACAACCGCACGCATACGGCTGTGGTAACCAAGTAAAATTTCAACTATAAAATTCTATAGCCTCTAATGTGTGAAGCATGTATTGGTGTAAGTTGTTTCGGAAAACATTAGATATACAACCTATTTTACAAGATGTCTACTACTGATATATTTATGTGTAAACCTGTGAACTACTGAAATATTTATAAGTGACAAATGTCAACTACTCACGCATATTATTTTCTTATTTTAAACATTTGTTTTTATAAGAATTACTTTTAATTTATATATTTATTTGAATCTGAGAACTTATAGGATGAATGTTGTGATTTAATAAAAGTCCTAGGTTGCAGTCAAATGAATATTTATTTAAAAATCGGCCTCTACAATTTCGGCAAATCATCAAGAGCTATAATAATAATTTGTTTAGTTTACAATAATTTTAACATTGTTTTCCACATTTTGTTTTAATTTTTTTATATATTATATAAACACAAAAATAACTGTTCAACATGTGATTTTAGATTTATGAAATTTCCTTCTCTCTTGCCCATTTTACGACAAAAAATGTAGAGAGCATAGTTGTTTAGATGGTTTTTAAATATTTTATATTATTGGTTTTTTCGCAATAGCGTATTACATTATATTATAAAAAAATCTGATGTGGCCAGCACATTACCTTCCGTCAGTTCTATGTATTTTGTACAAATTTCATACGGAAATTTCCTTGCTAAATTAAATATTCTATTTCTTGTACATTACCTTCCGGCAGTTGCATGTATTGTACGCAAATTTCATACAGAAAATTATTTTGTGACGTTTTCTATATACAGTGTAATGTATCTGCAGAAATAAAAGATTTATTATTATTATTTCTTGTACATTACCTTAAAGCAGTTGTATGTATTTTATACAAGTTCCATACAGAAAGCAAAAGATCCTATACCTATTTCCAGTAAAATTATAAGACAAACACACTATGTCAATTTCACTTGACACTGACATCTTTTAATCAAAATTTTCTTAATATAGTAGCTGTTTCCACAGCTATGGCTATTTTATGAAATTTAATTTCTTTATAATTTTTTAACTCTATATCCATTTAATATTAGGTATAAAATGCAATCCAATCCTATAGAAAATAAAATATTCTTTAATATTTATAATAACATTAAATGTGAAAAAATGATATTTAACATAGTTTTTTCAAGAAAAACTGTTAAAATCTTCAAATGAGGGTACTTCCGGTTGTCCAATTCTAACCAAAATCTAATCAGCTCTTCGCATGGATGTAACGAAGAGAAATACGAAAGAATTATAATTTTTAGAATTGTAGTATGGAAGTTATCGTAGACGAAAATTTTGTTACACACACACACACACACACACACACACACACACACACACGTACATACATACACACACACACATACAGACATCGTAAAAATAGTAAAATCGTATTCTAGGGACCCTAAAACGTGCTTATTTATCAAAACCTCACCACCGAATTTTTTGACCAAAGACAATACCATCCTTACCTAAAGGAAGGTAAAAACAATATTATTTAAGACTGGTTTGTCACGATGTGTAAGTTTGGACAGAATTTTTGTGAACAAATTTGTGATCTGAATTTTATTTATACAAATATTCTGTATGCCACTGTGTATGTAATTTGATACATAATTCTGGTTATTAACATGGATGTTCTTTGGTTGTTCGTAACATTCTATGAGTATTGCTAGTTGCTTTTGAGTCGAAGACAATTTAATAATATTTTATTAAATTTATAAATGTAAATAAAAATCAACGACCACAATAATTATCAAAAATTCTACTGAATATTTCCAGATGTTATAATACATTGCGCATATTATGTGCCCACACTCTGATCAAAAAAATATAACTTTTTAAAATTTAGTGGACAGAAAAAATTATAGATCGTGACATGTAGCTTTATTTATATTGTCATTTTTTTTGTAATAACGAATAAAAGTAGTAAATTATTATGCAACTTTTATTTCTGAACAACTTTGCAATCTCTAGTTTTTGTCGTAAAATGAACAGGAGAGCAGGAAATTGCATAAGTCAATCACATGTTAAATTCCTAGGGTCACCACTAACCACCACCACCCGGTATATGTCGAAGCCAGATTATAAAATCTATCTTTTTATAAAACGCCTAATAATTTTAGAAAATGCAGCTAGATTGTCAAACCTTCGTTGATGTTTTACAATTTGGCTACTCAAGTAATCGACTAAATAATATCTGATTTAGCTAGTAATATAACAGCACAATTTAATCTAACGCACAAAACGCAACCCGACTTTTCCAGACTTGTAAATGACAGGCTTTACATTTGCTTCTATTAGATGCAGTTTTTAGTAATGTTTCTAACACATAAGTCGTTTTTTATTTAGAGCTGTTGCCTACGGTTTTATGGTAACCGCATATTATTAAGCATTCCGGTTACTTGCGATCACGTCAGACATGTAACCGTGGTATGTTGGACGGTTATATGTCATGCCAGGTGATTATTGTTATCCACTTCTAGTATTTTGACACTTTAACAGTTATTCAATAATATAAAAATGAAATTTGGTGACATTTTTTGTCAACTTATTATATATTACAAACAATACAATTTAAATCTCAGAATGTATCATACTACGAACGAGATAAATATTGACATATTTTATTCACACGAGTTTACTGACCTTACTGTGCCGTTAACTCTTTGTAAACCTATAACCGAATGAAAAACGCCTATAGCAACTTACAGATTGTCACTTGAGAAATGATAGGAATTTCGAAATATGTCATACAAAAAATAATACATTGATGTCAAAAGTTAAATATATGTTTTCATTAAATACTCATTTGTTGGATGTTGATAAAATACCATCAGGTATCAAAGAATGAATTATTATTTTAATAATTCTTCATACCTTTTCAATAAAAGTTTATAAATAAAATTAAATAGTGCACATTTTTGTTCGTAAATTGTTACCAAAACTTAATTACCTCTTTTTATTGACATATGAAACGAAAATTCCAAGTTTGTAAATTTTTTGTTTTATGGTATTTAAGAAATCGTCCCAAAAATATTCAGGTACATATACCCAAACACTCACATTAGAATGAAAATAAGATATTTGTAACACGCTTCCACAAAATGAGTTCCGTGATTTCCAGTATTATTACAGCAGCTTATTTGCTAATACGTACGTGTGATATAAAAATACCATTCGTATTTTAAAGAAAAACGTCGTTACACCATTAGTACATTATTTTCCTGTATGACATATCTCTCTTATCATTCTAGCTAGTGAAAGTGCATAAAACGTATAAGATATTGGTACTGAAAGCCAATATTCCGGTGACCTAGTCTTAGTAAGCGTGTCCCTATGTGTTCTGGAATCGGTAACATGCCGGAACCGGAACCTGGAGGCAGAACAGCTGAACGACGGTACGTTCATCTTTATGACCTGCCACTGGACAAGACGAGCGGTAATGGGAAGTTGATGATAGATAATCGAACAAAAGTTATACGTAATTATCTATGAGAAATCAATGTCATTTTCGTGATTTTTTGTAACTTTGTGGATGTTCCTAGATAGTAGCAATGTAGAAAATTTTATTATTATCACATTTTATTGTGTAATACTAATACTACTTTGATCGAAGGAAAATTTCACAACTGAGAGAACTTGTAATGTAGCGTTCTGCACGATAAAAATATGTTATAGTTACTGTACTGATATTTGTTTAATACAAATTAGCATATGTAACACTAAAATTAAAACCATGATGATAAATTTATTTATTTATATTTATCTAATTTTTAAAACTGAGAGAACTTGTAATATGGAGTTCGGCACGATTAAAATATATTATATTTACTGATATTTGTTTAATGCAGATTGGCATATGCAATATTAAAATTAAAGCCTTGATAATACATGTATTTATTTATATTGATTAATTTTTTTACAGCCAGACTTATATTACCGAAACGAGAAATGAAGTCGCATCTGACAACGTTTATCTCACAGTATTTTATCTATTTGAATGCTAGCCTACTTGAGTTAAGGAGGTTAAATGTGCAATATAATCAGGTCGGTTTATTATGTCATTAAGTACGTAACCATAAACATGTATATATCGCACACTGTGCGCGTTATTTCGTAAATTGTGCGCATTATTTTGTAAACACCTCAATTCTTCAAACCATTTCATCTGATCATTAACAGTCTCAATTCGATTTTTTTTATGTGGAGACGTAGAAAAATGTCTACGTCTAAAATTATTAACAATAATAAACGCGCGGCCACAATCGTAGACCGGCCGTATTTAATAATAATTTATTTTATTTCCGTAGACACAGTACAAGTGTATGGAGAAAGTCAATACAAAAGACAGAGTAAAAATTATAATAAAACACAATATGTTATAAAGCAAAAAATTCGTCTAAATTATAGAAACTGTGTTGCAGTAGAAAGGACATTAATAATTTTTTTAATTTATTTAATTTATTCTCTATTTTGAGAGAATCAGGCAGCTTATTAAAAATTTCAAGTCCCATTCTGTTAGGAGAATCTTTAGCAACATTTACTCGGGATCTAGAAACGTAGAAATTGTTTGTGTGGCGAGTATTATACCCATGCAAATCAGAAATCATAGTAAATGATGTTTTATTTTTATGTAAAAAAGGCAGATTTCAAGAATGTAAATGCAGATTAGTGGTAATAGTATATTACTAACCGAGGTGGAAAGTGTTTCATTGTCGAGGGCGAAGATAGTTAACCAAGGCGCGAAGCGCCGAGGTTAACTATAGCCCGAGACAATGAAACTTTTCACCGAGGTTTGTATACTATTTTATTCACAATCTGAAATAAAAAATTAATATTTGATATTTAAATAATAATAACCTAACATAAATAAACGAATGGTCTGAGATAGTTCATTTGTCACATGAACTGTCACTTTGATTTCTAACCTTAAATATTGATTTCATTCATTACTTGTATTATTTACAAATTTATTCAATATTTTATCATATAAACTGTAAAGATGCTTTGTTTATATGTAAATACCCATCATTGATACGCATTGATCTCTCAAAGCGGGGGGCAGCTATTTCCCGCCTCGAGGTTGGAAAGTACAGCGTGAGTATAGCTGAGGTTGGAAAGTGTTAACTTTCCAACCCCAGCTATCTTCACGTTACGCTTTCCAACCTCTTGGAATATGAGGTTAACAATAACTAACTTCCCAACTTTTTAAAAGTCAGAAATCGTCATATTACTAACCGATTGTGAATAAAATATTTAATTCTTTAAAAATAGTTCTGCAGGATGATCTATGACTCATGCCCATTATAGAACGTATAATTCTCTTTTGAGCAACAAAAACATTATTTGCAGGATTTGAAGTACCCCAGAAACAAATACCGTATCTTAAACGGGACTCGACACAAGCAAAATAAAACATCAAAAGTTGTTTATTGTTTAGGTATTCTCTTAAATGACGCACCTGAAAACATGTAACGTTTAGTTTTGCCACAAGTTCTTCACAGTGAGGACCCCAATTTAAATTTTCAGTGAACATACCCAGAAGACGTGCTGAATCAGTATTGCTTTTAATATTATCTTCAAAACATAAGTTAATTTGTTGGTTTTTACTGGGAAGTAAATGAAAATGAATAATTTTTGTTTTGTTTTGATTTAAAAATAATTTATTTTCTTGGCACCATGAAATTAGAGATTGCATATTTTGATTGCATTTGTCAATCAGAGTTTCTCCATTAGAGTCTGAGATGACCAGGGTAGTGTCATCCGCATATAAAATGGGGGTGCAATCATCAGAGAGAACTGTACAGAGGTCATTTATATAAATTAAGAATAGCATTGGTGCAAGTACTGTTCCCTGAGGTACACCAACATTAATAAGTGCTAAAGCCGAATTTACAGTCCTAGTAGCAGACTTGTCATTAATAGTGAGAGAAACAAACTGATGACGGTTCAATAAGAAAGTGGAAATCCATTTCAGTGCAACACCTCGAACACCCACACATTCAAGCTTGTCAAGTAAGCGACGATGATCAACACAGTCGGAAGCTTTACTGAAATAGTAAAAAATACTAATAGGATATTCTCCCTTATCTAGATTTAAAATAATGTTTTTATAGAAGCAATGTAAAGCGTCTACAGTGGAGTAATTAGTTCTAAAACCAAATTGTCTACCGTTAAGAATACAATTTTTATCTAGAAAATGTACAAATCTTTTCAAAAAGCAATATTCAAAAATCTTAGAGAACCCTGAAGTTAGAGCTATGGGTCTATAATTATCCAAACAAGTCTTGTCACATTTCTTATGAACCGGAATTATTTTATTTGATTTTAGTTTTTGTGGAAAAGATCCGTTCTGAAAAGAGATATTTATAATGTAAGTAAGGGGATTAGCTATAATGTCAGCGACACTACGAATGATAAAATTCGGAACATTGTCAGGTCCACTAGAGTTTTTATTTTTAAGCTTAGTTGTAATAGTATCAAGTAATTCGGTTTCATTAAAAGGAGTCAAGAAAAAGCTACTAGATATATTACGCCCGGATTTGACATTATTAGCAACTGTATTGCGCACCGGAATGCGATTTAGAATATTCAAGGGTGCTTTCTCGAAATGGTTATTGAAAATATTAACAATAACATTGGGATCGTCAGTCAGTTCATCATTATACGCGATCTTGTAACCAAAATCAGCTTTACTTTTACTTTTAGAGTTGATAATGTTCCAGGCACTCTTCGACATGTTGTCGGACTTTATAATTTTGTCCTGATAAAAATCCTTTTTAGTTGCTGCAACAAGAAGAGAGTGTGCCTTTTTACCTTTTTATACATAGGGATAAGTTCTAGAAAACTGTTCTTTAACTGAAAAAGAGATTTTAGATTAGTGCTGGATTTAATAATATTTGATTTTGTTTTTTTGAGTTGAAAAATATTATTAAAATGAAATATAAATATATCAAAGAAACAATCATAAGCCTCGTCTGTGGAAGTTTTCGAAAAAACAACATACCATGTTTCCTTAGCTAATTGATCGCGAAAACTATTTATGTTATCATTGCTAAAAATTATTCAATAACAAACAGGGCGGTTAATATGAGAATTACAAATTGTTTTTAAAATTATGGATATGTGATCAGAGATGCAATTGTCCTGAACCACAGCAACACAGCTTTTAATGTTTGTAAAACAATGATCAAATTTGTAGACACCCCTTGTTGGGTGATTAACCTTTTTAGATAAATTATACGTTGAAACGATTTCATTTCATTCAGGATCTAAGTTGAAGTCTCCACAGATAATTAGATCATAATTTAACTTAAAAACATAATCTAACACTTGAGGTAACTTATCACAAAGAATTTTGTAATTAGAACTAGGCGATCTGTAGATATTAATAATGAGAGTTGGGTTGAGGGAATCAGGTTTCCATAGGACAGCACAAGCTTCAAAATCTTTTTCTAAACAAAAAATAGAAATATCAATTAGGATAATATCTTTACAAATGCTGTCATGGCACCAGATTCCCACACCTCTACCCTTATGGTGAGTTCTGCAATAATGAGAGCAACAAGTATAATTATTAAAATGAAAAGTATCAATTGCATTAGCTTTACTCCAAGTCTCAGTGAGACAGAGAAATTTTAATGATTGATATTTGTATATATAATCAGTGAAAATAAGATTCAATTTGTCATAAGACAAAGCTTGGCAGTTTAAAATTAAATAATTATAATCATAGGTTACGGGTTCATCATCAATACTTATACTATTTGGAGCGTTCTTTGCTATATTGATTTTTGAGGGGCCCGTCTCTGAAAAAACTTATTTAAATAAGTTCCAGTAGGCCAGAGGGACGGATCCTGGCATCCTGGTTACCAATCACAATCGATATAGAAGGTCGTCTTTTATTTCCTTTAGAAGGACCAGGCTGCTGTGGTGAAATGTTATTTTTAACCTGTTGATTGTTAAGATTATTGTTTGCCATACAATTGGCTTTTTTCGATTGAATCACATGCACATTTTCACTACTCATTTGTTTATCATCTTTGACAGCGTTTGGTTCAAGTTTGTCCGTTGATACATTAGGAACACTAATTTGTTTGACTGGTTTTGTATCATCGTTGAATTGTTTACTGTTAGATGGCGGAGATTTTCTTTTATTATTTAAATTTTTATTCAATAGATATATTTGCTGCTTAAGAGACAAAATTAAATCACTTTGATATCTTATAATAACGTCTTTATTGTTAATTATTTCTTTTAAATATTTAATCTCGATTGTTAGTGCACTAAGGTTGACATCCGTTGCACTTGAAAAAGAATTATCAAGGTCGTCTGGGTCATCCACGGCACAACAATTTATTTTGGTATCGTCGATAATTTTTACGTTTTTTAATAATTTCACGCAAATATTATGCGATACAACACCACACATCATACACTTAGCTCCGCTAATTGCGGTTTGTTTGCATTTTTTACATTTGTTCACAGTAGAATTATTCCACTGCACATCATTAGGCGCCATCTTGAACTTGAATTTAAATTGCCCATACTCGAATTATTATTGCCACGTTCACTACGTACACTTTTTTGTAGTATTTCTTGTAAAGCGTTTAAGGGTAGTTGGTTCCTAAAAAGACTTTTCTAATCTGCGATAAGGGGTCATTTCAACCCTAATTTTTTGTTTCATCTCGCCGGAACAAGAGAGACTAAAATAATAGTTTGAACGCTAGGAAATGTTGTAAAGGCATCTATCTGTTTTACATTTGCCCCGCCATGGAACTGTTAGTCCCTAATCGCATACACCGTAGATAGAAGTTTTTAGAAATATGGGTAATTTTTATTCAAAGTGAGCATGAATATAATGATGAACTAAATTATTTTATTTATAAAATAATATAATAAAATACATTTCTTACAAAATACTTTTCTTACAAATAAAAAAAAATGGTCTAAGAACTTTCCTCTTCTGATGTGATTGTTGGACAGTAGCTTTTGTCGCGAATCATCTGAATCCTTCTCGAAGTCAATTTTGAATATTTTATTTTCAGTATTATCTACTGATGTACTTGCTTCTGTTTGGTCTATATTAATTTCTGCGTTCTCTTGCACTTTATTTAAAATCACTTCATTGTTTTTGTTACTTGTATTAATAGAATCATGTAACGATGTTTCCGCTAGAAGCATATTTTTTTGTATCAACACTCATTTCGTTTATGTCTAGCATCAAACTGATGCGAAATGGAAATGAACATGTCTTTACCAACATGTTAAAACTTGCAAAGAGGTGAGGGACAGTATGTCCCTAATCGCAGAAAATAGAGTTTTTCTACGTTATATGTGATGAGGGACTAAATTGAACCTAATATAATGAACACTAAATTTAATTAATATTAGTTATACCAATTTTAAAGCTACCTATCATCATAAATTTCGACAATAATTAAAAAAGTTATAGCTTCCGCAAAATAGAAAATACACACAAAAAATTGCCGCACTACAGGAAAGTCTAGTAAGGGACAATCAAACGTAGTGAACGGGTGTACTAAACGAGCGATATTTTACTATTTTCAGTACCGAATTTTTCGTTTGGTGTGTATATTAAATTATAACTTTAACCAGAGGTAGTATATATTCATAATTGATGCTGTAAATTTTATATTATTATTATTATTATTATTATTATTATTATTATTATTATTATTATTATTACTATTATTATTATTATTATTATTATTATTATTATTATTATCATTATTATTATTATTATTATTATTATTATTATTATTATTATTATTATTATCATTATTATTATTAATAACCATATTTGGAGAAGAAAAAATGGTACAAATAATCCTTTTGGTCCAATATGTAATTACACTGCATTTCTGTAAATGATGCAACAATGTAATAAATTTGGTACCAGCATACAATAAGCCGGACAACGGAAACAAACGCGTCCTGACGTATTTAATTACTTCCGGTAGCCAGAACCTTTTGTATTCGACGGAATGTTCAAGACTTCTCCAGAAGGTAATGGGCAGCTATATAAAATCGATAGAGCCCTGCCCGTTAGATAGTTACATAGTGAAATCCGTTAGTAAGGACGGTCAGCTGAGTGAGCTAACAAGTGAAGTGAGGGAAGGTGAACTCGGATAGTTTTGTATGCAGGGGCTGTGGAGCTCAGTTTTGTATACAGATGCTGTGGAACTTAGTTGTGTATACAGACGCTGTGGAGGTATGTTAGTTGTGCAAGTCAATGAGTATAGTAGCACAGCAGTATCGTGGTGAGTGTATGCAGTATAATGTCGAGTGAAGTACTCGGAAAGTTACTAGTGTTATAAATGACGATTAAATGTTAGCGCTGAAAATAAGAATATTAAAACACATTTATCACCCAAACCAGTACATACAGTATTAATACAAAAAAATAACAAATCTAGATGACCGTCGCCTGGCCGAACCCGGTCACGCGAAATCCTCCTTCACGCCGTGATTATTTCTGCAAAAGAATTAACACATGAGATAAACTCAGTGAGGAGGCAATCATTTACAAAAGATACAGGCATTCACACGCCGTACACACATGTTGGCAACTACGGGCAGTACCGCAAGTTACTGCGGAACCTCTGCCGCTTCGGTGGTGATCCGGAGACAATCCTCTTAACCAACTGGATCAGATCACTACAGCCCTAACTGCTGCTGCCGTTGGGGACCACAGATGCGGGTCACTACAGCCTTCTCTGCTGCTACGCTGGCGACCCTCGGGTTCACACGAGCGGCCACTACGGAACGACTGCCGCTTCGTTGGTGATCCGGAGACAATCCTCTTAACCAACTGGGCCAGATCACTACAGCCCTAACTGCTGCTACCGTTGGCGACACCAGATGCGGGTTAGTACAGCCTTCCCTGCTGCTACCGTTGACGACCCTCGGGTTCACACGATGCGGCCACTATAGTACATCGTACTGCTCGCACGCACACCAGAATCATACACACGCTAGATTAACTCTCTCACCTGAATCACTACAATATCGATGTTCTCACACTGAAATCTAGAAATAAACTGGAATAAAATACGTGAATACCAGTATCATTAAATAAAGCTCTCATCCAACAGCATCGGTTACGTACCTAAATAGCTAATTAGAGACAAAACATAATAAATTTAATAAAAATAATCTTACGCAAAATAATTACTGTGACAGTTCGGCCATTCTGGAAAGTTCTTCGTCCTCGAAGTACCAATCCCAAATTCCTGCAGCATCAGCATCAACATCCGAAGCGCTGTTGTCTTCCGACAGTTCACGTGTACTTAAATATGGTTTCATCCTCTCAATCGCCACTACGTTACTATATTCTTTTCTACTTCAATTTGTACCAGGCAAATCTTCTACTGAATATTTATCGTTTGGTAGAACATTCTTTATTTGGAATGGTCCTTCATATGGATGGTGTGAAATGGAATCGGTAGTTTCTCAATTGGATTCAATAGTTCTGGCTGCTTCTCTCTCTGTTGTTTATGATAAAAGCATCTGATACGAGTCCGTGTGCTTCGCGAATTTAATCATTCCAGGAAACCAGTAAATTCCAAAATATCCAAACTCATCAAGACAGGAACGTACTATCTGCAGCCGTTGTCCTCTAGGTACAATCCACTAGATTCCGGACGCGAAATTCGGTAAAACCGTTCATCTCGTAAACAGTAATTTTTTTATAAATATTCCTTTCATAGTTAGTTTCCAGCGGTTTACTTAAAATGTTTTGATAATTTTAATTTGTCATTTGTCCGGCGAGTATCCAGTCAGCTTGTTATATGAAAAAAAAAATTATATTCTGCAGAAAGTCCTTTTGCTGACATGGAGTTTTGACTTGACCCATTCGTATTCCTGGGCGATATTCTATATCGATTGAATATTCCTGCAGTTCCAGCCTCCATCTTCCAATCCTTGGTACCACATCCTGTTTAGTGCTAGCAGTTTGTAGTGCATTGCAGTCTGTTACTAATTTAAAATGTATTCCCAGCAGATATACTCTAAATTTCTTTAACGTTTCGACTTCTGTTAGTCTCCAGCTCATACGAATGATACTTCATTTCCGTTGGTGCAGTTTGGCGACTGAAATAAGCAACTGGGTGGAATTTAGCTGTGTCCAATTTCTGCAGCAAGATTCCCCCTAATCCTAACTTGCTGGCGTTCATGTACACCTCTGTTTTGGCATTAGAATTGTAGAGATACAAAAGTGGTCGTTCCGTAAGCTTTTTCTTTAGGTCTTCAAATGCTTTCTGTTATTTCGCCTCCCAACTCCACAGCTTATCCTTTCTCGTTAGATTAGTAATCGGTCGCACAATCTTATCGAAATCTTTAATGAAGTGTCGAAAATAACTTGTAAGTCCTACAAACTGACTTACTTGATGCATAGTACTCGGAAAGTTACTAGTGTTATAAATGACGATTAAATGTTAGCGCTGAAAATAAGAATATTAAAACTCATTTATCACCCAAACCAGTATATACAATATTAATACAAAAAAATAGCAAATCTAGATGACAGTCGCCTGCCCGAACCCGGTCACGCGGAATCCTCCTCCACGCCGTGATGATTTCTGCAAAAGAATTAACACATGAGAAAAACTCAGTGAGAAGGCAATCATTTACAAAAGATACCGGCATTCACACGCCGTACACACATGTTGGCAACTACGGGCAGTACCGCTAGTTACTACGGAACCTCTGCCGCTTCGGTGGTGATCCGGAGACAATCCTCTTAACCAACTGGATCAGATCACTACAGCCCTAACTGCTGCTACCGTTGGCGACCACAGATGCGGGTCACTACATCCTTCCCTGCTGCTACGCTGGCGACCCTCGGGTTCACACGAGCGGCCACTACGGAACCACTGCCGCTTCGGTGGTGATCCGGAGACAATCCTTTTAACCAACTGGATCAGATCACTATAGCCCTAACTGCTGCTACTGTTGGCGACACCAGATGCGTGTCACTACAGCCTTCCCTGCTGCTACCGTTGGCGACTCTCGGGTTCACACGATGCGGCCACTACAGTACACCGTACTGCTCGCACGCACACCCACAATCATACACACGCTAGATTAACTCTCTCACCTGAATCACTACAATATCGATGTTCTCACACTGAAATCTAGAAATAAACTGAAATAAAATACGTGAATACCAGTATCATTAAATCTATCTCTTATCCAACAGCATCGGTTACGTACCTAAATATCTAATTAGACAAAACATAATAAATTTAATAAAAATAATCTTACGAAAAATAATTACTGTGTCACTAATATACTGGGATAGCTGTGGAAGTGAACACTCGTTAGTTTTGAGGAGTATTGGGAAGCTAGAGAATGCGGGGATAGTAACGGCGAATGGAAATGTATACAGGACAGTCGACGTGGTGTTGAAAAGCTGTGGCATACACACAGTTGGTGATACTGGATCGTTAGTAAGACAGTTAGTGAAATTGAAGAGAGTTGAAGGGAATGAATTCTGTCCAGGCAGTTCAGTATAGATACGCTGTGAAGATCGGACATTTGAATGTGATATAAATAGATAGTGAAATAGTGATATAAATATCGCGTACACAGACTACAAGAGTCTGCAACAGACCGACAGTCTAAGATTGGAACGCTTCGTGAAATAAATGAACAGTTAGTTAAATAAAAGTACGAGAGTACTGTAAAATGAAAAGCGTGTAAATAAATAGTCGTGTTTTTTGTCAAATAAATAAATATTCTTAGTGGTTAAGTGTCATAATATTCTTAGCCTTAAAATAGTATATAATATTTGTTTAATCGTAGTGTTACTTGTAAATATTATTTTCATTACCTTTTAATATTTATTTATCGTTTAATATACATCTATTTTAATTAATAATAAATCGTTGATTTTTACACTTCACCCATATAAATAAAAACGTTAAAATATTGTTTATATTTAAGCACCTATGTATATGTCCATGTTAACAAACAATTAATCGTATATTAATAAATAAATTTGTTATCACAATTTAACAAATACTGTTGTAAGTTGAACCTAAATCTTTTCGATATATAACTAGAATATGTTATTATTTAGGGTAGGGCATAAAAAATAAACACTAGGTATATAAACAATGGAAAAGGTATGAATACAAAAATACAAGAATATAAACTTTTCTTTATTAATACATAAATAGAGGAGCTTTAGTGCGGTGATTACAAGCAAAGGTCATGGCTGTCAAGCACCAATAGTCTATTCCGATTTTAACTAAAATTATTGTGCAGTGGCAGTTATTTGTTAAGTACCGTGAACTGGAGGGTGAAAGTGTATAGTGAGAGTGTTATCTCAAAAAGAGATTAGGTGGTTTAGCTTTTTTCTTGGTTGTTTTCGTGCAAACTTTAATCGAGGTAAACAGTTGAGTAAGTGCAGGGTGCGCGCATAGGTAAACGTGCGAGTGAAAGTAGAAAACTATTTAAATAGTGCAGTCAACCAGGTGAACTGTAGTACACTGCGGGTCCCGGGTGCTGTAAATGAATTTTGATACCTGTTCAGCCGGATTAGATTCGGATATAGAAAAAAGGGGAAGAGATAACGAATACGAGGATATTTTCAAAACAATTAAGGAAATTAGAAGAACACCTGTCAAAAAAGACAATATACAATCCTCAAAAAACTTAAAATAGAGATACAAACTAACAAAAATGAATTAAAAGAAGAAATAAACAAAAATAACACGATTATATAAGAATTTTAGTAGATTTAAAAGAAAGAGAAGAAAAATGGCAAGAAGAAGAGGAGGAAATGAATAAGAAAATTGAAGAGCTTGAAAAAAAGCTGGAATACCAAGAAAAATATAATAGAAGTAATAACATAATTACTAAAAGACTCAAAATAGAAAAAAAACAAGTTTCAGCAGAAGAAAGAAAGTTTTTGGAAAAAATATTTAAATGTGAGTGTAGCGATTTCAGATGCAAACAAAATCAAAACCATACATAATAAATTAATTATAAGAGCGGACATTACAAACAAAAAGGACAAGCAGATAATTATGAAGTCCAGAAATAAATTACGTGGAAAAGAAATATTTATAGAAGATGATTTAACTATGTATGCAAGAAAATATAAGACATTATAAGGAAGAAGGCAAAAGAAGAAAAAGACAAAGGAAATAAAGTAAAAATTAAATATCAAACACTGATAATAAACAATGAATGCTACATATGGAATGACAATAACTTTGAAAATAGAATCGAGAAATGTGAAAAATCAACAACAAATAGAGGTACAAAAACCTAGTAACAGAAAATGGAACGAATAACATTACGACGAAAACTGCTACGTTAAAGGATACAAAAAGTAAGAAAATGCTGGAAAATAGGAACCTGGAATGTAAGAAGGCTAAACGGTAAAGAAGAGGAACTGGTTGAAAACTTTGAGAAATCTAATCTAGAATTACTGACGGTAACTGAGACAAAAATGAAAGGCACAGGTAAAAAATTGTTAGGAAATAGGCACTTGCTGATATACGGGGATGTAGATACAAAAGAAAATGCAAAGGCAGGAGTGGCGTGTTTGATAAAACAACAAAATGTAATCAGTATTACAAACTGGGAACAAGGGAATGAGAGGATTATGACTGTGGAACTGAATAGAGAAAAAAATACAGTAATGATAATAGTATTATATGGACCACATGAAAATGAAAAGATAGAGGAAAAGTAGAAATTTTAGGACAAGCTACAGGAAATTCTAGAAATAAAAAAGGGTGTTTAATTTTAACGGGAGATTTTAATAGCAGAGTAGGAAACGACGCTGAGAGTTGGGAGGGAGTCATAGGAAAAAATGGCGAAGACATAGTAAACAGAAATGGTAGAAAACTGCTAAATTTCTGTATAGGCAACGAACTCATAATCACAAATTCGTTCTTCAAGCACAAGGACATACATACAAGAGAAGTAATCAGCAGAGGAGAAAAATCCATAATGGGCTAAGCAATAGTGAAAAAAGTAAATAAAAGTTTAGTGAAGGACACAAGACTCAAAAGGGGATACGAAATGGGCAGTGACCACTTTTTATTACAAACTACTCTAAAAGAGGGCATAAGTGAAAAAAGAAGCAACAAAAATAAAAAATATACACAAAAATATAAATAAAACACATAAATTAAGAACACATAAAATAGCACAGGACTACAAATATGTTTTAGCGCAGGAAATGAGCAATTACGAACTAGAAGAAAGACGAAACTTAAATAAAAACTGAAAACGATTAAAAGAAGTTACGTTAGTAGCAGCGGCACAGGTGTGTTGATACAGTAAAATTGAAATTAACCATAAAAGGACGCACTGGTGGAATGATGACATTAAAAAGACAATGAAAGAGAAGAAAGTAAAGTGAAATAACTGCTTACAACACAAAAATGTTTAAAATTATCAGAAATACAGAATACAAAGGTGCGAAGTTAAAAAGAAGGTAATGGAAGCTAAACAAAAAATCTGGAAAGAATTTGGGGGAAAAATGGAATACAACAGCGTAGAAAACAGGTAAATGTTTTTCAGCGTCCTAAGAAGTTTTAAAAGAAAACCAGAATATGTATGGCAACAAGTGAAGGCAAAAGATGGTAAAGTACTCAAAGAAGAAGACCAGATTATAAACAGATAGATATAATACTCTGAGGAAATCCTTGAAGGCGAAGGGGAAAACATAAACACGGAAGAAGAAGTCAGAACCACAGGACCCAGCAAAAGTACCCGAGCACAGAGTGTGAATTTTATAAGTATGGAGGGCATGAAACTCGCAATCAGCAAAATAAAAATTACAAAAGCCCCAGGAGTAGACTAAATAGTTCTGAATTAATCAAGTATAGAGAGAAGAGGAAAGGACAGAGTTACTAAAAATACTTAATCTACGCCAGCAGACAAATGTCATACCAGAGGAGTGGCGAACTTGTATTGTTGTGCCCTTACGTAAAAGTGGAGACAATAAATCTGTTATAATTATAGAAGAATCACATTTTCATGTACAGTATTAAAGATTTATGAAGGTATCATTGAAAGAAAGCTTAGAATATAAGTCGAAGCCCAAATATCAAAGTGCAAAGTTGCTTCAGACCACAACACAGTATAAAAGACCATTTGTTTACAGCTCAACAAGTTTTTGAAAAAAAGTTAGCAAAAAATCAAGATATTTATGTTTGTTTCCTCGATATGAAAAAGGCCTTTGATTCAGTAAATAGAAACAGAATATGGGAAAGTTTACAAAGTAAACATATAGACCAAAAATTAATAACAGCGATTAAGAATACCTACAAAGAAACTTTAAACTAAGTTAGAACATGCAACAGGCTTTCGGGAAAATTCTTGACAACATCTGGGTCAGACAAGGCAGTATTGTAAGCCCGCTCTTATTTATAAGTGTTATGGATGATGTAATCAAGCAGTGCCAGAAGGAAATGCGGAAATTCTTAATAGGATATAAAAATCTTCAACTAATATATCTAGAAGCATGTGCCTTTGCGGATGGCATCCTTTTGTTTGCAAACTCCTAGAAACATTTATGGGAAAACCTAAATGTATGGATCAGAATACTAGCCTAACAAAACCGCAAGTAGTTGAAGAAGTTCGTGCTACACAGAAAAACCAAGCAAGAACACCTCGACACCGCCTAAAGTACAAGAGGACCGGATTATGTACGCATAGAGGAATTTTGAAACTATTTTAAAATATAAATAAATATTAGTTTGCTGATATATTAAACATAATATCTTATAAACGAAATATACGTATATTTCCTATTTATATTTCATATCACTCTACAACTTTACTGTAGAAATAATATTTCAAAATAAAACTGATAATTTATTATTTTATCTGCGCCCTGTCTATTCTCATGTACTCTCCATTTCCCACTCGTTATTCGTCTGCATTTAATTATGCATATTAATTAATATTAAAAAACATTTTCATATTGAAGCAACTAGCTGTTAGTTTTTAAAACAGTGGTATTTTTTCTTGTTTATTTACTTTAATTTCATATATACGAGTATGTATAAATATAAAAGTTGTAAAAGCATTAAAATCAAATTCCATTAATATGTTATTTTATTAAAAGTAAATTGTAATGGTTGGTAAATTACTACATTACTTTTATCACAATTTAAAAAAAAGTAATATGTTATTCTGAGCCCTGCAATTACATTTTGCAAGTAATGTGCTCAGCGCTGTCGAGAGTCGACATTGTACCTAAGTATTTGATCATCCAACATTTTCTGTTTTATACTTTCCTGCAAGAGTTCCGGTTACTATATAATGTAAATAGTTTTTTCATTTGTGTACATTGTTTCGTATAAATAAAAATATAATCTGTAGAAATAGGTTTCAATTTCAAATCTGAATAGTCTGATGTCATGCAAAACGCTAATGGATTCCGCATTTCATAAGGAAATGAAATGGCCTAATAACGAAAAGCAATGAAAAGAAGTTTATGATGGTTACAATATTTTTCCGTAGATAGTATTTTATTAAATTTGAGAAAATCTAATATTCTTCCATGACAAATATTT
Organism: Harpalus rubripes; assembly: GCA_963082715.1. Classification (NCBI taxonomy): domain Eukaryota; kingdom Metazoa; phylum Arthropoda; class Insecta; order Coleoptera; family Carabidae; genus Harpalus; species Harpalus rubripes. Next base: position 34,094,123 of record OY720450.1, read on the forward strand.
TGGGTTAGTAATTTTTAACACTAGAGTTCTGACTGTAATAATAAAGATTTATTTGACTGTTAACTGAAGTACAAAGACATAGTCACAAAAAAGGAAAAACCATTATAATAGAACATTTCACATTGGTACAAACTCATCAGTCTTGTATAAACATTTGTAGTTGGTTTATGATGTATTTAATTTATAAATTTGGATTTACGAATATACATTTATAACTATAAATTGTACATATCTGCTTTTATTGGTTCATGATGAATTTAAGAAATTTATGATTTAGAATTTACATTTAAAATATCATCATATTTTCTATTCTAAATGTATATTTGTAAATGTGTCCAATCATTTCACAGCATTTCAAGCAATGATTTTGGTGGAGAAAATGACAGTTAAAAAATTTTAATTTTGATTTGCCAAATGAATTCCGAAAATATGAATATATTATTAATATTATCTGCATATTGTATCTGGTTTAAGATTGCAGTGGTGTGAAAATAGGACCAGTTTGAACTTGTTGCTTTATTGGATAATATCGGGGTATTATCCAATCAGAAAACAAGGTCAATCTTCTCCTATCTTCGCACCACTGCAATCTGAAACCAGATAGAGTATAGAACAATTCAGTCTGATTATGAATGGAATACTTAAATTAAAATTATGTCTGGTTTTCATATTGAAGAACACAACCTTGTTGAAAGTGAATATTGAAAGATTTTTTTTTCGACTTGACGCCAGCTATACATCTTATTATTCGTTTTTGAAGTAAAAAATTTGATGTACATGTGGACTGTTGCCTCAAAAAATTATACTATACTTAATTCTACTTTGTATATATGCAAAATAATAAATTTTAAGAGTGATTATACTGGTAATGTTTCTAATTTTGTATATTGTATAGAAAGCAATAGACAATTTCTAGTGCAAATCATCAATATGATTTTCCCATTTTAGATTAGAAGCTACGGTTAAACCTAGAAATTTATACTTGGCGCAGTTAGTAGAGATTTGTTTACTCGTACAAGTGGACTGAAATTTATATTGCGTATGCTAAAGATCATGAGACATGTTTTATTACAATTTAGTACCAAATTGTTACTACGACACCCATCTGACATCTCCTTAACAGTGCTTGAGGCCAGAAAGTTGAGTTCTTGTACAGATTCAGCACTAATAATACATGATGTGTCATTTGCAAATTGACATAATTTGTTACAATTTATATAATTTTGCAGATCATTGATATACAAAATAAATAAGATTGGGCCGAGAATTGATCCCTGGGAACACCGCACGTTAAAAATGACTTAGTAGAATTTAATATTTCAGTGCAACCATCTACAATGCTATGAAGAGATACAAATTGTTCTCTGTTATTTATATAGGAGCTAATCCAATCACATGCAGTTCCTCTTACTCCGAAATTAAACAATTTTGTAAGTAGTTGTATAAATGTAAAATGCTCGAAGGACCAATAGTTTTTATATAGTAAATAAACGAAAGCTCACAAAATTTGAAATTTTGGTGACTATAAAAACAATTAAAAGGGGCACTGACCTTGACTAGGAGAAAGGGAATATGACTAGGAGGCAGGAGCTCGACGGGTCTTGAATAATGATGAATCTTGCAGATTATGCTCGACGGCAGGATAAATAGCAGACGCAACTGGTCTGGAAGCGATAACGGCCAGATTCAGGAAGACAGGAAGTTCAGGAAACAGGCCTCACTTGGTTGTGAGGCTGGCAAAAAGACGAAATCAAAGGGCGCAGGGCTGGATACTGGCAGGATCCACCAGGGAGGCAGATGAGGGGAGGACAATGTAGAAGTGTGGCGTAGCTCGCCGGATGAAAGCCGCCAAGTGGCGACAGCACGGTCGGTCCGATCCGTAGACTTGACTAGGGTTGTCCGCTGTTTAGTACAACAGCGGTCTCGGAACACAAACACAAATGCACTTAAACTTACACTTTCTGAAATATAAATTTTGTCCCTACTACTCAGTAATAACACGATTTCAATAGAAATTTATTTTAATTTTGATTTAAGAAAATGTTAAGGCCCAAAGGAAGTACAAAAATGAAAATGATGAAAGATTTAAAGAGCTGAACGAAAACACGTCCGAACCATATTTTGGCTCGTTACCGACTTGCGTTTATTTTTGTTATAAAATGTTTTATTGCTATGAAGCTTTTCATTGTTGCATTCCTTTTTTATAGAAGCCTGTGATTTTAACAAATTAAATATACATAGCTATCTTTTAGCTTTAATTAAATAATAACAAAACATGCTAGTCGCTGACCAGCTGCTCCTATGGTTGTTTTTAAAGTCACCAAAATACCTGACTTTACAACTTTACAGTAGTAATTGTTGTAATTGTTTGATAATGCACACCATACTAAAATCGTTTCTTAATACTAAAATCCATTAATAGAAAATCATTAATTACTAGTGTCCATTAATATTAATGAACTATTTTCTATACACTGACGAATTTCATATATATACGTATTAAATAAACGGTCAACGAAAAAAATGTTTTATACATATATATAATTTTTTAATTTTCAATATTATAAATATTTTATCAATGAAACTATGAAGTATATATTTTTTATAACAAATTTTCATAATATATTTTTAAGTCTTTAATAAACCAATTTTGGTTTTCCAATTTATCAAATTTGTTCATTATCGCTTTTATATTAGCTTCTAGACTACAGGGTTTCACATTTGGCATCGAATGTTCGAGTAATGAATGACTAATTTATCTAAAAATTTCATATGAATTTGTAATAAACAAATTAGAGAGAAAATTAATTGTAGAAATTAAATATATGTAAATTTATTTAAAAGTATCTTATCCCACCGGAGAGCGCACTTATTAGAATTAAAGAAGTGGGCGCGCGCGGCATTTACACCGGGTTTGGGATGTTGCACGTATTGTCTCTAAAGTTGAAAAAAAATATTATTCTAAGTACAAAGTATACACAAATATAGATTTTTGAAGATATCTTATTGCATAATAAAAAAAAACATTGATATTTGTTATGTATATACTTTTATATAAAATTAATCTTCCTTCAGTTGTTGCAGGGCTCCACACCTAACACATTTTTTTATTGCGCGGCTATGTTTCTTGCGCACATATTAACTATATTCTGTGCATGATGATTTTGTTCTGTTATAAAAAATAGGCACCATATCTTAATTACGCTATGGTGCAATAATTGCAAAATCCTAAAATCAAAATAGCTATGAAGATATATGACATGGTTATATATATATATATATATATATATATATATATATATATATATATATATATATATATATATTAATAAAATATCAAAACATTTTAGAAAATACTTAAAATAACTTGAAAATTCATAAAAATGATAAACAAAAATTTTACTTATATCAAAAGGCGCGTGTCCCGGCAAACAAAAAAATACAGAGACAAAAAACGCTTTTAAGAAAAAATTTAAGTATTTTTTAAGCATAGATTAGTGTTCCTAAAAATAATTGTTCTAAGATTTAAAATAAATATAATTTTTTTATTGGATACGCAAAAAACAACTAATTTAATTTGTACAAAAAGAGGGTTTTAATTATCAATTTGCCGCCTCGGTGGTCGAGCGTTTTGAGGCAGTGTGTCTCCGGTGGCGCTCAAAACGATCTTCACCGCTTGGTCCCTGTTGTCATGTGTTCGATTCCCACCAAGGGCTTGGATGTTTGTATCTTCAAATACATTATATAATGAAATGTAACAAGTAATTGTAAATTTAATAAAAAACTAAATATTTAAATAAATAAATATATCATCACGGCTTATTACCCATTGCTGAGCGTGCCAATCTGCTTTGTACACAGATGCAGTAATGATGAAATATTTGCACCGTGAGGGCGCTTACCAGGCGTCACCTCACGGGCACTCATTAAATATTTAATACGGATATAACTCATTTTTTTTGCACTCGCTTTTTTTTGGTACAGGTGATGTCACAGAAGCTTTAATGTTGTGTTATTTTAATATGGATATAACAAATTTTTAAAAATACGATCGAATTAAGTTTAGCTATATAAATAGATAAATTAAAACTAAATTTTGGTCACATACCTTATTGATGGGAACTCAAAATTAATAGCGCTTCAGATCCCTTTAGCATATAAAATCAGACTTCTGTAAGCTGTAAGCTTATTTATATTCACTAATACAGATTACAAATTACAAAAAGGATTAATAACTGTAAACAAACAAAACACTTCTAAAATAAGTAAACTTGAAGTGCAAAACACAAAAACGTCACAGCGTGGCAAGTCCGCCGCTATGTATATTCTTCCCCTTCGCTTTCGTCGTCATTCATTCGCTCCGCGCGGACAGCTAGTGTCCTCTATCGACGAGTCGGAAAATTGCGGGGTGCTTTGTTGGTTGCCTATCTTGTGGACGTTTTCTCCTTCAACTCGACCAGCCTGATGGTCTCGGTCGCCCCGATCGAGATCCTCATCTTCGGAGTTGTCTGAAGAGGCGGTTGCGGAGTCGTCTTCTGGGTCGTAATGGCACAGGCTTTTGCTTGGCAAAATACCGCTATAGAAGCGCTGTGATACTTGCGCACCTGGAATGTCCACGACCACGAAGCGGTCATGGTCTAGAATTTTTACCACGATGTACGGCCCCTTGTACTTCGGTTGCAGTTTTTTGGAGAGGTTGGGTTGTACGGCTGACTTGACTAGCACGTAATCATTAACTACGAACTTCAGCGGCGGATGACGGCGGAGGTTGTAGCGCCGTTTGTTGCTCTCTTGTACCTTGATTTTCTGCAGCTGGGCCAGGTCTCGGATTACCTGACGCTGGTCCTGGTGTTGAAGACTGTCTTCTTGTAAATGATCTTTGATTAGGTCTCGGAGACGTTGGTCGGAGTTCACTCGTAGGTCGTATTCCAGGAGAATCTTCGCAGGTGTAGTAGAATTACTCCGTTGGTAAGTATTGTTCAAAATGTGTTGAACAGTTTGCAGCTCAGCGTGCCAGTGGTTGTTCTCGGTTGACAGCTTTGCTAGGATATTCGCGATTGGGCGATTGCACCGTTCGCAATGTCAGTTAGCGCGTGGTGTCGCGGTAGCGTTTGATATATGCGTTATATTATTATCTTTTACAAACTCCTTAAACTCGTCGGAGGTAAAAGCAGTCTCAAGGTCAGTTATCAGAGTCTTTGGCGGACCGAATACTTTAAATATTTGTTTTATCGTGTTTACTATTTCGCGTGTCTTCGTCGGTTTAGTCGCGTTTAGAAGAATAAATTTACTGTACGCGTCTACGACAACTAGTATATGTTTATGCCCAGCAGAGAACTGATTTAGTGGACCTACATGATCGCAATGAAGGGTGAGGAAAGGTAAGTTGCCTTTTGGATTACTATTTAATGGACCATTTTGCATACCGGTGTTAAGATTAAAGGTTAAACATTTAATGCAATGTTTCAGGTACTTAGCGACATATCGCCTCATCTTGGGGAACCAATAAGATTCCTGGATCTTCTGTATAATTTTTTCAGTTCCTATATGTCCATTATCGTCGTGAGCTGACGGACTGTACTACGTCGCATACTCCGTGGAGAGACAAACAATGTATTGTCATCTTTGTGTTGGTACGTAACATAGGATACCATTCTTGAGCGTGTATTCTTTACTTGTCATCGGAATTTCCGATTCAAGATATGCAATTCATGTTTTTATTTCACTATCCCGCTATTGCATTAGTTTCTGGAAACGTATTTCGTTTTCAGAATCATTATTTTGAATTATCATCGTTAAGCGGCTGGGTGCGTCGACATGTTGCATATTTTTAGAAGAACGATGTTCAACTGTGTAGTTAAAATCTTCTAGTAGAATCGACCATCTCAATATTTGTGCGTTGATTTCTCGCTTTGATAGTGAAAGTTTAAGAGAGTTGCAATCAGTAACTAGTTTGAAAGCTATTCCCAAAAAATATGAATGGAATTTTTCGAGACTTCGCACGATGGCTTGCATCTCCAATTCGAATGAATTGTAACTAGACTCTGCACTTGTTGTCGTGGCAGACATATAGTATATGGGGTGAAATTTTTTATCATCCTGTTGCATCAAGACCGCACCATAACCATAAGAACTGGCGTCAGTGTGTAATTCTGTGTCTCGATCGGGTGAATAAATCCCAAGCACGGGTTTTCTCGCAAGATATTCTTTTATTTTTTGAAATGTTTGTAGTTGTTTCGGACCAAATTCAAATTTATGATCTTTCTTCGTTAGTTTAGATAACGGTCTTGTAATCATGGAATATGAAGGAATAAATCTCCTAAAATATCTTGCTAAATCAAGGAATCTTTGAACTTGTTTTACGGCTGTGGGGACAGGAAATATATCAACTGCTTCAGTTTTATGTTTTTGGGGTCGTATTTCATTTTTCCTTATGTTGAATCCTAAGTAATCGATTTCGTTTAATCAAAATTTGCATTTGACGAGATGTATCGTAAGGCCATAACGCTTAACTAATTCTAGAACTCGTTCTAGTTTAGCGATTCCTTCGGCAATAGTTTCGGACATGATTAAAATATCATCCATATAGATTAGGATTGATTTTTCCCATAATAATGGTTCAAATATTTTATTAATGTACCTTTGGAATGTAGCAGGGCTATTTGTAAGACCAAATGGCATCTATTTGTGAGTCGATAACGGGTAATGGGAATTTGTCCATGACTGTAATTTTATTGATCGCACAATAGTCTACGCATAATCGTTTCTCGCCATTTTTCTTGTCTACAAGTACTATTGGGCTCACGTAATTCGAATTACTGGGTCGTATGATGTTTTTGACAAGTAGTTCTTTAATTATTTTTTCGACACATTCGTGTTCGAATACAGAATGTCGCCGTGATTGAAACACAACGGGTTCGTCTGAAGTTAATCTTATATTCATTTTAAATTTAGGTAAAGTGACTGGTTCGGATTTATTATTTATGGTTTCATTTAACATTTGAATTACTTTTCTTTTGCTGTCTTTGTCGACGCGCGGATTTTATCTCTACGTCGTCTAATCTAATTTTAATTTCTTCTTCTTTTTAAAACAACGTGAGGATTTTGGAATAATTCCATTCTTAATATTATAGGTACTGATATTGCATCATCGTTTACGACGTAAAATTTGGTTTAAACGACTTCATCTTTGATAGTAATTGGTAGTTTGGTTACTCCAATATTGTAAAAAGTGGCATTATTTAATCCGATTAAATTGACTGATTTTTTTTTAGCTTGATCGGTTTCAACGTAGCAAACGTCAAGTTCATTAGCTTTACTTTTGGTGATTAAATTTACTGACGATCCGGTGTCGGCTAACGCTTCAGTGTCATAATTATTTATTTTTATCGGGACCATGATATTTTCAGGTTTTGTACCGATAATAAGTGTACGTTTTGAATTTTCATTAGCCTTTTTACAATTGCGAGCTATGTGACCGATTCCGTTGCATTTTGCACATTTTATTTTCGGACAATCTTTCATACAATGAATGGAATTCCATGCAGAACGGGCAAGTTGCATTATCGGGTTGTTTCGAGGTTGGATCGCGTGGTGTTTGTGCAGGGGGCACTCGTTTAGGTTCATCTTGTTTTTTGAATATTTCTTTTGTGACCGTATGATTTTATTGGAAGCTGGATTATTTGAATTTGTTTTGTTAAAATCTCGAACGTGTTTGCGATTTTGTTCGAACGATAAATAGGCATCTGCTCGTATAATAAATTTGGTTGTAACTCGCGGAATGTCCGTGTAAAATTGTCTGGCGAGTTGTGCATCAAAAAGTCCCTGAATAATGTATGAAATCAAGCTGTACCGGTCTACATGATTGTTTGCGATTGATCGCATTGTATGTTTTTATCGATTTATTAGGTAACTGTTTCCGATCTCGCAATGTCCGGTGTATATATATATATATATATATATATATATATATATATATATATATACATATATATATATATATATATATATATATATATATATATATATATATATATATATATATACCGGACATTGCGAGATCGGAAACAGTTACCTAATAAATCGATAAAAACATACAATGCGATCAATCGCAAACAATCATGTAGACCGGTACAGCTTGATTTCATACATTATTCAGGGACTTTTTGATGCACAACTCGCCAGACAATTTTACACGGACATTCCGCGAGATACAACCGAACTTATTATACGAGCAGATGCCTATTTATCGTTCGAACAAAATCGCAAACACGTTCGAGATTTTAACAAAACAAATTCAAATAATCCAGCTTCCAATAAAAATCATACGGTCACAAAAGAAATATTCAAAAAACAAGATGAACCTAAACGAGTGCCCCCTGCACAAACACCACGCGATCCAACCTCGAAACAACCCGATAATGCAACTTGCCCGTTCTGCATGGAATTCCATTCATTGTATGAAAGATTGTCCGAAAATAAAATGTGCAAAATGCAACGGAATCGGTCACATAGCTCGCAATTGTAAAAAGGCTAATGAAAATTCAAAACGTACACTTATTATCGGTACAAAACCTGAAAATATCATGGTCCCGATAAAAATAAATAATTATGACACTGAAGCGTTAGCCGACACCGGATCGTCAGTAAATTTAATCACCAAAAGTAAAGCTAATGAACTTGACGTTTGCTACGTTGAAACCGATCAAGCTAAAAAAAAATCAGTCAATTTAATCGGATTAAATAATGCCACTTGTTACAATATTGGAGTAACCAAACTACCAATTACTATCAAAGATGAAGTCGTTTAAACCAAATTTTACGTCGTAAACGATGATGCAATATCAGTACCTATAATATTAAGAATGGAATTATTCCAAAATCCTCACGTTGTTTTAAAAAGAAGAAGAAATTAAAATTAGATTAGACGACGTAGAGATAAAATCCGCGCGTCGACAAAGACAGCAAAAGAAAAGTAATTCAAATGTTAAATGAAACCATAAATAATAAATCCGAACCAGTCACTTTACCTAAATTTAAAATGAATATAAGATTAACTTCAGACGAACCCGTTGTGTTTCAATCACGGCGACATTCTGTATTCGAACACGAATGTGTCGAAAAAATAATTAAAGAACTACTTGTCAAAAACATCATACGACCCAGTAATTCGAATTACGTGAGCCCAATAGTACTTGTAGACAAGAAAAATGGCGAGAAACGATTATGCGTAGACTATTGTGCGATCAATAAAATTACAGTCATGGACAAATTCCCATTACCCGTTATCGACTCACAAATAGATGCCATTTGGTCTTACAAATAGCCCTGCTACATTCCAAAGGTACATTAATAAAATATTTGAACCATTATTATGGGAAAAATCAATCCTAATCTATATGGATGATATTTTAATCATGTCCGAAACTATTGCCGAAGGAATCGCTAAACTAGAACGAGTTCTAGAATTAGTTAAGCGTTATGGCCTTACGATACATCTCGTCAAATGCAAATTTTGATTAAACGAAATCGATTACTTAGGATTCAACATAAGGAAAAATGAAATACGACCCCAAAAACATAAAACTGAAGCAGTTGATATATTTCCTGTCCCCACAGCCGTAAAACAAGTTCAAAGATTCCTTGATTTAGCAAGATATTTTAGGAGATTTATTCCTTCATATTCCATGATTACAAGACCGTTATCTAAACTAACGAAGAAAGATCATAAATTTGAATTTGGTCCGAAACAACTACAAACATTTCAAAAAATAAAAGAATATCTTGCGAGAAAACCCGTGCTTGGGATTTATTCACCCGATCGAGACACAGAATTACACACTGACGCCAGTTCTTATGGTTATGGTACGGTGTTGATGCAACAGGATGATAAAAAATTTCACCCCATATACTATATGTCTGCCACGACAACAAGTGCAGAGTCTAGATACAATTCATTCGAATTGGAGATGCAAGCCATCGTGCGAAGTCTCGAAAAATTCCATTCATATTTTTTGGGAATAGCTTTCAAACTAGTTACTGATTGCAACTCTCTTAAACTTTCACTATCAAAGCGAGAAATCAACGCACGAATATTGAGATGGTCGATTCTACTAGAAGATTTTAACTACACAGTTGAACATCGTTCTTCTAAAAATATGCAACATGTCGACGCACCCAGCCGCTTAACGATGATAATTCAAAATAATGATTCTGAAAACGAAATACGTTTCCAGAAACTAATGCAATAGCGGGATAGTGAAATAAAAACATGAATTGCATATCTTGAATCGGAAATTCCGATGACAAGTAAATAATACACGCTCAAGAATGGTATCCTATGTTACGTACCAACACAAAGATGACAATACATTGTTTGTCTCTCCACGGAGTATGCGACGTAGTACAGTCCGTCAGCTCACGACGATAATGGACATATAGGAACTGAAAAAATTATACAGAAGATCCAGGAATCTTATTGGTTCCCCAAGATGAGGCGATATGTCGCTAAGTACCTGAAACATTGCATTAAATGTTTAACCTTTAATCTTAACACCGGTATGCAAAATGGTCCATTAAATAGTAATCCAAAAGGCAACTTACCTTTCCTCACCCTTCATTGCGATCATGTAGGTCCACTAAATCAGTTCTCTGCTGGGCATAAACATATACTAGTTGTCGTAGACGCGTACAGTAAATTTATTCTTCTAAACGCGACTAAACCGACGAAGACACGCGAAACAGTAAACACGATAAAACAAATATTTAAAGTATTCGGTCCGCCAAAGACTCTGATAACTGACCTTGAGACTGCTTTTACCTCCGACGAGTTTAAGGAGTTTGTAAAAGATAATAATATAACGCATATATCAAACGCTACCGCGACACCACGCGCTAACGGACATTGCGAACGGTGCAATCGCCCAATCGCGAATATCCTAGCAAAGCTGTCAACCGAGAACAACCACTGGCACGCTGAGCTGCAAACTGTTCAACACATTTTGAACAATACTTACCAACGGAGTAATTCTACTACACCTGCGAAGATTCTCCTGGAATACGACCTACGAGTGAACTCCGACCAACGTCTCCGAGACCTAATCAAAGATCATTTACAAGAAGACAGTCTTCAACACCAGGACCAGCGTCAGGTAATCCGAGACCTGGCCCAGCTGCAGAAAATCAAGGTACAAGAGAGCAACAAACGGCGCTACAACCTCCGCCGTCATCCGCCGCTGAAGTTCGTAGTTAATGATTACGTGCTAGTCAAGTCAGCCGTACAACCCAACCTCTCCAAAAAATTGCAACCGAAGTACAAGGGGCCGTACATCGTGGTAAAAATTCTAGACCATGACCGCTTCGTGGTCGTGGACATTCCAGGTGCGCAAGTATCACAGCGCTTCTATAGCGGTATTTTGCCAAGCAAAAGCCTGTGCCATTACGACCCAGAAGACGACTCCGCAACCGCCTCTTCAGACAACTCCGAAGATGAGGATCTCGATCGGGGCGACCGAGACCATCAGGCTGGTCGAGTTGAAGGAGAAAACGTCCACAAGATAGGCAACCAACAAAGCACCCCGCAATTTTCCGACTCGTCGATAGAGGACACTAGCTGTCCGCGCGGAGCGAATGAATGACGACGAAAGCGAAGGGGAAGGATATACATAGCGGCGGACTTGCCACGCTGTGACGTTTTTGTGTTTTGCACTTCAAGTTTACTTATTTTAGAAGTGTTTTGTTTGTTTACAGTTATTAATCCTTTTTGTAATTTGTAATCTGTATTAGTGAATATAAATAAGCTTACAGCTTACAGAAGTCTGATTTTATATGCTAAAGAGATCTGAAGCGCTATTAATTTTGAGTTCCCATCAATAAGGTATGTGACCAAAATTTAGTTTTAATTTATCTATTTATATAGCTAAACTTAATTCGATCGTATTTTTAAAAATTTGTTATATCCATATTAAAATAACACAACATTAAAGCTTCTGTGACATCACCTGTACCAAAAAAAAGCGAGTGCAAAAGAGATGAGTTATATCCGTATTAAATATTTAATGAGTGCCCGTGAGGTGACGCCTGGTAAGCGCCCTCACGGTGCAAATATTTCATCATTACTGCATCTGTGTACAAAGCAGATTGGCACACTCAGCAATGGGTAATAAGCCGTGATGATATATTTATTTATTTATTTAAATATTTAGTTTTTTATTAAATTTACAATTACTTGTTACATTTCATTATATAATGTATTTGAAGATTTATTAGGTAACTGTTTCCGATCTCGCAATGTCCGGTGTATATATATATATATATATATATATATATATATATATATATATATATATATATATATATATATATATATATATATATGTCGAATGCGCGCGAGACGAAAAATTATTTAAGAAAAGTCTTTTAAATTCAGACCATGGAGTAATGTTTGGTTCTGATTCTATCCATAGTTTACCTGCACCACGAAGTTTTAATTTCGCGTGTATGATCGTGTTACGTTCATCAAGACCGTAACAAATTTGCGCATTTTCTACAGACTCGACGAATTTCTCAGCAGTAACGGAAGGCAAATCTGGATCATATTCCAGAATGTCATTTTGAGCTTCTGGCATATACCGGCTTTATGGGATATTTGGTACGGGTGTACTTACTTATCGTGATGGCGTACTTGAATGCTGAATGCTCTCATGTAATGCTGCAATTTGTTGTTGCAAATGATAGATGGTATTCGAGATATTTATGTTGTGTTGTTGTGGTATATGCCGCGGGTGAGGAATACTCGAATAATGAATAGTACCTGCTTTCGAGACATGTGAGGCTGCTGACAACGGTGGCATCAACATATTTGTAGTTGGGCACACGTAATTTTTATGTACGTGTGGTGGCGGTGTCGCAGACAACGGTGGTGGTAATTGCAGACCTTTAATTCTACCTGTATATATTTAACTTTGAGTAAATGGAGTATAAGGAGGAATTGTTTGGAAAATTAGCGTTGGTGACGGATAAAATTCAAGAAAATGTGATGGTGGAGGGATATCTGCTGGGCGAAACACGTTCTCTGTTCCGGTCATATCGACAACACTTGTAATCTTGTGCTAGAACCCACTTCTGACGCTGTAGGCTGTAGGAATTTGAACGGCGGTTGGTGTACTTGTAGGCGTTACTACAATGAAATACGGGTTTATTTATATTCACTAATACAGATTACAAACTACAAAACGGATTAATACTTTTAACAAACAAAACACTTCTGAAATACGTAAGCTTGAAGTGGAAAATACAAAAACGTCACAGCGTGGCAAGTCGGCCGCTATGTACATTCTTCTTCTTCTTCGCTTTCGTCGTCATTCATTCGCTCCGCGCGGACAGCTAGTGTCCTCTATCGGCGAATCGGAAAATTGCGGAGTGTTTTGTTGGTTGTCTATCTTGAGGGCGTTTTCTCCTTCACTTTATAATAATGTTTTCTGTTTGATACTGTTAAACAAATTTTATGCATTTAAATTACTTTGTGATCGTTTTACGATTAGTAGTTCTAAAGTATGCATATTTGAGTCTTTAATGTTCATTAAAATAGTGATAGCTACCAGAAAGTAAATTATTATGCTATAAACGCTGAGTTAGATAGTTGTTGAACACGCTATAAAGAAAAGTTACTATATACCGCTATATACCATAAAAATTGTATCGTATTAGAGCATAGCATAAAACTCCTTTCCTCTTCAGTGTTTTGCGGTTACGTGGCTAAATCTCGTAAAGGATTTTACATAAAATTTACAACAAACTTGTAAATTGCAATTTAAAATGTCACGCGGAAATAAATATACTAATGATTTTTTGCATATAAAAAAAAACAATAGGCTGGAGATATTGTCAGATCACCCTTGAACTACGACTTACTTTTAAAATTTTGTACATGCGATATAAATGACAATTTTTTTACTGTTTTATATCAAAATTAAAATAAAGAGCGTACGAATGTCATTTTTTAAATTGAAGTCATTATTTTTAATTGCATATGTTTAATTTTCATTCTTTTATGTGTTATGTAGAATGCGTGGGTTGGGATATTTGCATATTATTTTTCACATTTTGGGAGTGACTTTCTGGAACATTTTCTCATCTGCATACTAAGCGTAGACCTATCAAGGTTGTAGTATATTGATTACAACACATTACATTGTATTAATTTTAATCGGTTTTTTCAATTTACCCCACATTGCTCTAGCTAGCTACAAGAAATTTAAAATTTTCCAAGTGCAAAGGTCGATTTTTACATTATTTTTACTATCTGCTAATTCCCTTATTATCATTAAGCGTAAAGCAAATGTTTAATCATTCTCTCATAAACTAATCATCCTCCATGTCACTGGAAATAATCATATCTATAAAATCTTTTAGGTAATTTCGTATTGATACACATACTTCAATAAAGCTAAATACGATAATTTCGTTTATAATTTTTTTTTACAATGAATAGAATAATACATTCAACAGATCTAATATAATGAAAATGGACTAACTATATTTTTTAATTAAGGAAATAATAAATTAAATAAAGTACCTACATAGGAAGTTGAAATCTGATAGGAAACAGCCACCAAAGGAATGTCGAAAACTTTAAATGACTTATTATATGAGATTTCTTGTGTACCTACCCTTAGGAGATCAGCATAGATATGCCATTTTTTTCCCGAAAATTGTTGCAAGCAACAGCTTCTGCTCGGCAAGCCTCGTCATGAAATACTTGACCTCATATCATAAAGCTTGTGTTTGCACTCTTGTTGCATAAATAACTATTTTATACTCATATATCGAAATGTGTTGTTTCGCGTTCCCCAAGCAACGCCCGAAATGCCTATTTCTCAGATTTTTACCAGAAAAGGGCGCGGGAAATTATATTTATAAAAAAAATAATATCTCAACACCTTGTTGCGTAATAATAAAAGAAAATGGTGTAATATTGAATAAATTTCATTTTAAAATTTATAATAATTAATTCATTCGTTTGGTTCAGAGTGTTGGTAACAGGGATGGGCGTGTAAACTACTTCACGTGGACAATGTAATAGTCTACGTGTCAACAATGACGTAGACGTAGACATATTCAGATGCATAGACAATGTAGAGAATGTAGACAATAAATTTTTGAATTTATTTACTGTAAAATATTACATTAATTTTGAAAAGGCTTGAGGAATGCAATTCGTTGTGACATTTAATGTGAAATGAAACTTGAAAAGATAACCAGGCAAATAAATATCTCTAGTTTGTAGATTTCATTCCTAATTTAGCAACACATAACAATTCTTCACTGTCCATGTTCAATCATAATCTTTTATTACATTGTCTACATTGTTTACGTATAAATTTATTGTCTTGGCATTGTCGACTCGTAGACGGAGACAATTTAAGTCGATGCGTAGATGCCCATCTCTGGTTGGCAACAATTTATGCTCGGAATACGGTAAAACACTCGGTAACAGTGAAACACATAACCAACAAACATAATGTAAATTGTAACAAAACGTCGATAAGATATTAAACAAGTTTATTAAATTAAAATTTGGTACAAATGAAATAATTGGTAAGTAATATATAGTTATTTACATATCATGGAACACTACATTACATAAAAATAAATATTAAAATAATTGTTATTTATATTCGAGACATAACTTTGAAATTAGCTACAAACCAGTATGTACTTTTAATATTATGTGATCAAGTTTTAATAAATAAAATTATTTGTGCAAAAGTAACAAATTATTAGTTATACAATTTTCGCACAAAAAATATTTTCCAAACCACGTGCGTGAACTTTGTTCCCGGAACCGTTCTATGGTACACGAGATTACGTTCCCGTACTTGGTATGTAAATAACTATTGTGACGGTTAACTTGAAAACAACTAGATTCGAAATTTTAACTTTCGTTCCTTATATGGATTTTGTAAAATTAAATATAATGGAACGAAAGTGAATAATATATTACATCCAAGGTAGAATATGTTTTATATATTTATGATGAAACTCCCACTCGTGGAATGTATACTATTTTATTCCCAGTCATCCTCTTTTTAAATCAATGATTTTCAAAATATATCAATGAGTTATAGCCTTTAAGGTAGTTATACTGTGGAACCATTTTACCCAAAATTAATTGAAATTAAAGTACACACAAATGGCAAAACAAACATAACATTTTAAATTATAACTTTTATATTCTAACCGACATTTAATTAAAAAACAAGTATGTTATAGAAAACTGATTTACGGACTTTATATAAAAATTTGAAAATTATTTACCATCCAGACTTAATTTTACTGCCTCTATAAAATTATAACTGACAGTTGATCTGAAGATATAGTATATAGGTGGAATTGTATTTGACAACCATGTACAAACATTCTCGGCTGTCTTATCAGTTAGCAACGCCACTCTGGTATTAGCGAATAAGAGGTGTTTTTCTGTTACAAGTATTTGAAATGTATATTCAAAGGAAATATATTTTAAATGGGTATTTTACGTAAAAAGCATGAAAAGTTTAATAATAATAATAATAATAATAATAATAATAATAATAATAATAATAATACTTTTGTTATTTTAAGAAAGATATAAATTAAATTGTTTTTCAGTTCCGATTTGGTGTTTAGAATTAGTATTACATCTAAAAATATCTGTACCTGAATATACAAATAAATGTGGCGAAATTACAAAATTCAAAAAATTATGTTTCTTGATTTTTCTTGCTCGTGAACTTGATTCTAATCGTTGAGCCAACACTTTTATAAATCTTCCTTTATACCGTAAACGATTCGACATTTTCACGATTTGCACAACAACAAATTTATGTCAACACATAAAAAACAAATTTTTAAATATCTCTAGATTTGTCTAAGCGCGACGTTGTCACAGTTATTTTTGTGAATGTGTCAGTGCACGTGGTACAGTTCAAAGAAAAACTTTTCTGTGGCAAAATACAGAAAATTAATTTGTGACAGTGTTTAATATTAGGTTTGTTCGTTTCGCACCCTTCCGTCTTATGGTTTACTACTACGCCCATATTCTTTGTATGGAGGCGGCAGTAAACCTTAAACGCAAAGTAGCGAAACGAACAGACCTATTAGCTTTCAACTATTTTTATTCAATCTGTGTGGGAAAAAATAAATGTATATTATGTGCTTACCAATTTTTTGCAACAAATAATCATCATTTTCTCTTTCATGGTACATTTTTTAAGATTATAGTACATTAATCACAACAAAAATGCTACATGAGTTGTAATCGTTATGATCTTTATTTCAGCTATTTTACTTTTTGTATGACACCAATATTTATAAAATGACAAATACGACTAAGTTTTCTACATATAAGGAATTTAATGAAAAATATAAAAAGCAAAAGCAAGCAATAATCATTATTATTGCATTTAAGATGGCATCAAAGGAACATTTATATTAGCAAAATCTTATTTATTTAATAGTTACTTTTATGCTGTTAATAACAAGATGTTTAAAAAGTAAATAAATTCTTTAATACGCATTTTAACATATATTAAAAACAACTAAAAAATAAGATGTGGTAGAATTAGTGGCATTGTTAGAGGAAAAATAAAATGGCAGCTATAGCTGTCAACCTTGCACTGAATAAACTTTCTAGTAATTTATAATAAAAAATTCCTAGAAGTTATAATTTAAAAAAAAATCATTGTGAACGAAAATAATTTTTACTAATAATTTCGTACGCTACCGACGCCACTAATTCTAGCACTGCCGCTATATTTTTATTGTTATTCTGAATGGGCCTTTACGCTTTATTTTCTAGAGATTAGCGAAATACTTCAAGTACAACTTGAAAGTAATTTCTCAGCTACCCACCATAGTCGCATGTCTTACTTTATGTCCCGTCTCAAGAGTAGAACTTCAAGAGAAACTTGAATAAGTTGGCTACTAACCTTTACCACAATGGAATTAATTTGCATACCGTAAAATTACAACCAAAACTTCTAACAACAAAAATGATTAATTCACCTAAAACATTACGGCGCAAGAATTAGTCCTAAAAAATTAACCCTATGATATACAAATGATTTTGCTTTATCATTAATATAACCGGGAATTGTAAAAAAATGAGATCTGTATAGTACCGCCCAATAAATAATAGATTTCCATTATGTTTTTAGCATAACTTTTATCAAAATAAATCAAATATCTTATACAAGATGTATGTGATGAGTTCTTACAAAATATGTCATGTGCTTTAAGCTGTTTAATATATTTTCCATAATTGTGCAGGGGACGAAGGGGTATGCGCGTTGGAAAGTGTGCGTCTACGCATTTTCTTTTCGTATTATGTTTGCAAGAGTGTTAGGTTTGCTTTTTATTTTGATCACATGAACTAAAGGCCATCAGTTTTTTCTAATGGCCGCCAAACATATACCCGTTTTAATGAATTATGACAAAGAAAAAATGAACTGTGTAACCAAGGAGTTGCGCTTGTTTAGCTTCGGCTCCGAGATTTAAATTATGAATAATTTTATAAATTTATCCATAAAATACATAGAAAAAGTATTTATGCATATTTATAGAAAATTTAATAATCTTTAATTTTTATCAAACACAAATATCGAAAACATATTTGAAAGTATTTTTCAAAGAAAAACTATTTTGAACTTTAAGTAAGGTACCATATCTGATTATCAGATTTACACCAAAATCTAATGGCTTCTTCCCATATTAGAATAAGGTAGAAATACAAGGGTTCAAAATTTTCTGAATGATAGTATTTGAGTTAGAGTCGAAGATACACACACACACACACACAAAGCCACACAAATACACATACATACCCACACTCACACCAACACACACACACACACACACACACACACACACACATACACACACATCCACGCACTCACGCACGCCAAGGGTAGCGAGAGGTAAAAAGGGTAATTTATGGCGAATACTAGCTTGTTTGGTATCAAATTAAAACTCTAGGTACTGTCAATTACTTAAGCGTGTTAACTATGTCATAGGTTAATTATATACAGGGTGACACAAAAAACGGGCCACTCAATAATTTTTTTATTCATAATTATTTTTTAATTTTCTTGATATATTTGTAAATTAGGCTAAGAGGCTCAAAGATAATGGTATCCGGCATGATGGTATTGCGTCCGATTTTACCGCAAGTGACACTAATTTTCATATTTCAAATGGGTCCCCTGTATATTCTTATATATTTAGAATTTACGTTAAAAATACGAATTCAACGATGTGTTTGAAGTGCATATTTACTGAAGAAATAAATTACAAGAACGTAACAGAAATTTATAAATACAGGGTACTCATTTTATCAGTTCCCGCCTGATGTTTTAAGAATAAAGAAAACAGAATACATTTTATAAGCCACTTGGTAAATATTGGTATTTTAAATAGAATATTCACAGTATATATAAGAGCAAAATAAAATATCAAAAATGAAGTCATTTATGAAATGGAACATACATTGCTTATTCATGAATTTTCAGGCGCGAACAAATAAAATGGGCTATCTGTATAGTGCATAGGTCTCTGGGGTATGTGCGTTGAAAAGTGTGTGTGTACGGATTTTTTCTTCGGATTAAGTTTACAAGGTTGTAAGATATGCTATTTATCTTGGTCACATTATCTGCAGCCCGTTAGTTTGCAAAATAGTCGCCAAACATATACCGCCGCATCATGGTTAATTAAAAAAAGGTAATATACGTAAAATTCTACCATGTTGTATATGTTATTACAAAATATTAATAATAAAGTGCAGAAAACAAATTCAAGTTAACATTACCATAAATTACGGATTTATATTTTCATATAAGTATGTATTACCATGACCGAAATCTGTACACAAAGCAGATTGGTACACCCTGCAATGGGTAATATGCCGTGATGATATATTTATATGCATTATTAAGATTACTTTCGACTTAGCCAAATTTGTTTATCTATAATACGATTTAACTAATATGGTACAACAATCACTAATTAAAACGTTAAAAATTAGTTTAACGTAAGTATTTAATTATAAATTGTGTAAACAAACAGCCTAAAATGTATGATCATTAAATGTAATATAAATTCTGATAGCTAATAAAATTTCTAGTAACTAGTACGACCTCTAATATAATTTGAAACTGCCCTAATACGGTTGGTTGTGGTTAAAATTAAAGTGTCAGTTCTCTAGAAAAAATAAAATAAATAAAAAAGTTATGTTGAGTGGCCCGTTTTTCAGTGTATATAATTATTAACCTGTATCATAACCAGCACACTAAAGTAATTAGCAGTACCTAGAGATTTTATTTGATACCAAACACGATAGCATTCGACACAAATTACTTTTTTTACTTTACCTTAATGCATTTAAAGTATATGTTTGGGCGGCCATTTAAAAAAAAAACTGATGGGTTACATATTATGTGACCAAGATAAAAAGCATCTCTAACAACGTTATGAACATAATTCGAAGAGAAAATTGGTACACGCACAGTTCCCGAAGTGCATACACCAGAGGCCCATGTACTACATTCTTAATTTTCTGTTCCGTTTTTGTAATTTATTTCTTCAATAAAAATGCACTGCATTTGAAATATGAAAATTAATGTCACTTCCGGTTAAACCGGGAGCGCTACTATACCCTTAGCCCAGTTTACAAATATATCAAGAAAATTATAAAATTATTATAAATAAAGAAGTTATTTTGAGTGGCCCGTTTTTTAGTGTCACCCTGTATATAATTAACATATGACATAATCAACACGCTAAACTAACTGTCAATACTTAGAGTTATAATTTGATACCAAACATGATAGTATTAACATAAATTACGTTTTTTACTTTAACATAGTGCATTAAAACGGGTCTATGCTTGGCGGCCATTTTGAAAAAAACACTAACGGGCTACAGTTTATGTGACCAAAAGACAAGCATCTCTTTCAATCTTGTCAACATAATCCGAAGAAAAACTAGACTATAATGGCTTGTCGGTGACAATTGAGTTTATTTTGCCATCTTTTTGCGTTCCGGTCTCACAAAATAGTGTATTGATTTAGTAGTGTACTCCTTTATTTTGGATGAAACGGAAGTAGGGCAATGTTAACTCAGACTTGGATTAAGAAACATTTCAATGGATTCTGAATTATTTACGAGATTTCAATGTGTTTCTGTTGTTTTATCTATTTTTGAACAAAATGTAAATCTTGTTTGCCTAGCCTCGGCTAGTTTCTTGGCCGCAAATGGCTGAGTTCAACACACAAAGACCGCTTTCCGCTTCTAATAATATTATTTTGTACAACTTTACTTAGATTCATTTATTTGAATGTGTTTGACGTTTGAACAAGTGAATACTAAACCAAGATCGGTACATATTTCTATATCGTTTTAAACACGTTCTCATTGGTGCATTTTGCGACGTCAAACCAATAATAAAGCTAAAGTTTGATCCTTACAATATTTAGCTTTATGATTATGGGTTTAGAGATATTGAAGTCTGAAATGTAAAAGGTATTATGAGATAATATGAAGACCTAGGTTTTTAAAAATAAAATATAAATCATAAATCTAAACCTAATTTTTATTTGTGAATGCATCCATAATTTTACAGTTCATCCTTAGTTGACCAAAGAATAACAGCTCTATATAGCTATATTATTAAAAAAATGCCTAGATATTTACATAACTAATAACTTTGTAAATTGTTGTGAACACTTCGACACTCATCTAATATTATTTCAATATAGACTCAATTGTTTATTATTTTTACCTTCCGTCAAAAAATTCGGTGGTGAGTTTTGATGAATAAGCACGTTTAGGAGTCACTGAAAAAAGATTTTACTTGTGTGTGTGTGTGTGTGTGTGTGTGTGTGTGTGTGTGCGTGTGTGTGTGAGTGTGTGTGTGCGGGTGTGCGCGTGCGTGTGTGCGTGCGTCGGTGCGTGTGTGTGCGTGTGAGTGCGTGCGTGCGTGCGTGCGCGTGTGCGTATGTGTGTGACGATTATTTCGGATCCGATTTCTTTACATCCATGTGGAGAGATGATTAGATTTTGGTTATAATTTGAAAATCGGAAGTATTTAAAGTTATTATAAATATTAAAGAATATTTCATTCTTTATACGATTTGATTACATTTTATACTTCATATTGAATGAATATAGAGTTAAATAATTATAAGGAATTTGTTGAAAATATATGGAACTGACGGAAGGTAATGTGCTGGCCACATCAGATTTTTTACTAAACCCTGATACAAAATCAATAAATTTGAGAAAAGTTACCGACTAGCGTAAATATAGTACTGCAAGATATCTCTATACTGCCAACTAAAACACGTTTTGCGTATAACCTCACTCTATGACATTATTTAAAATGACTTTAAGACTATCTTTATTTTAAAGTATTCCTACAGTTATCGTTAAAGTGCTATATATTATGAAAACGAATATAACTTTATTTGAAATTTAAAGTGTTATAAAATTTATTATGGAAAACGCCCTAAGTTGTGTTAAATATAAAACCTAAAAAAACTAAAACTAATTTTTATTTGTGAATTAGTCTTAAAATAGCCTAGAATAGGGTACCGACAAAGAAAACTAAATTAGATTCAGAATTGGTTTTATCCCAAAATAATATTTCTCCCTGTGAAATATAATAAAAATATAATGTGACCAGCAGAGCACAATATCTTTCATTTAATTTTTATTATACTTCATTATATATAATAAAAATATAATGTGACCAGCAGAGCACAATATCTTTCGTCAATCAATTTTTATTATACTTCGTTTCACGTAAGATAATCGCGTTGGTTTATAAAAGGATATTAAATACTGCCCTTTGATTGGTCACAGTGCAAACCTAAAACAAAGAAACGTCAAAATATCACCTGTTAGTTGTCAGTTGAAAGAAAGTGAAAATTACACAATACATCTTCGATATTATGATATTTGGTTTAAGTTTAACTGAACTATGCATCATTTTAAGTAAGAAAATAGTGATAAGCAAATAGGTGCGGTTTGATCTTGTTGTTTGGATAATCACCAATATTTTGTAAGTATGTTGTTATTTCGTAGAAACATTGCTATAGCAAATAACCAATAATAATTGCGAACTTTGAATAACATATGAAAATAACAGACTTTACACTTGTGCCTACTGGTTAAAATTTATAGCAAATATCGGA
Source organism: Harpalus rubripes (assembly GCA_963082715.1). Classification (NCBI taxonomy): domain Eukaryota; kingdom Metazoa; phylum Arthropoda; class Insecta; order Coleoptera; family Carabidae; genus Harpalus; species Harpalus rubripes. The sequence continues at coordinate 34,117,351 of OY720450.1, forward strand.
GTATTATCAAGATCAAACTGCACCTATCTTCCCATCACTATTTTCTTACGTAAAATGAAGTATAGTTCAAATATACATACATACATATATATATATATATATATATATATATATATATATATATATATATATATATATATCAACAATAATTAGTTTAGGTTTTAGTTCAAGGTTGAACTGAACTGAAGATAAAACCGCTACTCAAAAGCCCGACATTAATGTAGGAATTATCAGTATTTCATCTCCAGAATCTTATCGTTATATTAATTCAAATTTATATATTTCTATTCAATTACAAACATAAGCAAAATTCATTTTTTTACTAGATATTTTATAAAGTCACATCCTAATATGTTTTTCTTAAAACACTACCATAATTAATTTGAAATTACTAGTTGTTTGACATTGACTTGACATATATTTAAATATTTCAACTGTGTAACCAAGGATTTGGGTTTATACTCGTATTATAATAAATCCTAGGCTACAGGACTTATTAATAGTTAATTATGGTACAACTGTCTTATATTTCAAACAAGTCACACAAGAAAAGTGTTAGCCCATGAGGCCGCCAGGTAGAGTGGGGTAATTTACTTCAGTGACTTATGTAATTAACATACTTGTACCATACAAAATTTTATCCAACATCTCCTCAAATGGTTTGAAATATATTTTAAAAAATTGCTAATTTGACATTGGAAATAACAATTGGTAAAAAAAGTGCAGGGAAAGCCTGAACAATAACTATAATATTAAAATATGAATGTTTATCTCACGTTGCTAAAGGTAGCGTGACTATGATTTTTAGCTCACTAGTGACTTATGCATTGCTTTATTCGTTTCAAATCACCATAGTTATAGCATTATTATTAGAAGGTGCTTGGTAAAATAGTTTATTTTATAAATTTATTAAAAAATATATAGTATCAATATAATATCTATAGAAAAATTTATAATCTTTAATTTTTATTATAACACACATAAATCGCGAAAAAAGTCTTCAAAATAAATATGGGTTCTTGATGATACTTTCTTGTCATGTCTAATCTTGATTTCAAGACGAAATAAAGACAAGATCAAGAGTGTTTCTTGATTTTTGTGAAACACTAGCCAATATTTATTTTGAACTAACTTCGTTACTATTAGAAATTTAGCAAATGTTTCCTATAAAATTTTTATTGTTTTTATAGTCTATTTACTGACAGACAAAATTTTGTTCGGTCACTACCGTTGCAAGTTTTTCTTCGATTCTACTAGAAAATGGCCTCTCTCTCGGAAACAGTTGAAGTTCGGACATATATTGAATAAGCTTTTTACTCATTTTGGTCAGTACTATATGCCCTTAAAGTTTTTACCTGAAGTTAGAAAACACCCGGTATAATGAAGTCATTCTTTTCGATTTTAAAATTCATAAAATGATAGATATTTACGTGACTTTACTTATTTGAAAATGTTAAAAATTTAAGAAAATGTTAAAAAACTAACTTTTATTTTTGTTTAGAATTAAAAATTACTCTTGGACATATAGGCTAGTAGCACGAGCGTGGTTCTAACACCGGTGTTAGCTAGAACCAAGGCATCGACTTGGCACATACTTTAAGGTTGTTAAAAAAATCAGTGTTGCCAATATACTGATTAAACCCAAAATATACTAACAACCATAGTCAATAAGCTTGACTGCATTATTCAAAATTGTTTAATATGATTTATTACTTGATGTGTTAGTAGGATAAATAATTTAAAATAATGAAGCCAAATTTATTGAACAAGGCTTTCAGTACATTTTCAGCTTAATCAGCATATTGGCAACACTGATTTTGTTATATATCCTGGAGTGTGTGCTATCACGTTGCCTTGGTTTTAGCTAACACCGGTGTTAGAACCACGCTCGTGCTACCAGCCATTTTGATTAAGCTTTTTGCTCATTTTGGTCAGTACTATATGCTCTTAAAATTTTTACCCGAAGTTAGAAAACACCCGGTATTATGAAGTCATTCCTTTCGATTTTAAAATTTATGAACTGATATTTACGTGAATTATTTGAAAATGTTTAAAATTTAAGAAAATGTGTAAAAACTAACTTTTATTTTTGTCCAGAATTAAAAATTACTCTTGTACCTTCTCATTATTTTAAAATACACTACTTATAATTTTCATGAATTCGTGACTTAATATCTGTGATATAGCGATTGAAAATTAATTAAATCAGTGTGATTTTTATTTATTTTATTGTATACCAAAGTTATGTATTTCTGTTTGATTTATTATTCTAATTCTATTTATTTATTCATATTTATGTTCTTCTTATAGAGCAGTTTGCAAAATGTATCAAAATTCTGAATACACACAAGAGTTTCGAAATTGTTAATTTAATAATTTAGCTGGTAGTACGAAAGTGGTGACGCACGGATTCAGTGTGCGTACTGGGGACGAAAATAAGCTAAGAGTAAATTTAATAGTTATAATAATCTCAAGGATTTATGTGTCTGATAAAATGTGACTTAAATATTTACATAAAAATATAAGAAACACGTTATTTCCACAACGTCAGTTTTTATTACAAGTTATGTCTCCTACCGACTACAGTGTATAAACGTGACAGGAAAACAGAACGCAGTATAAAAATATTTTCTTTCGTTTTAGTCTTTTTGGAATGCCACTCAGTTTACAAATTTGATATTGTAAAGTTATAAACAAAATACAAATATATTAAAATTATGTATGACTATGCAGGCAGATACAAAATAAATATAAATATTGTAAAATTGTTTACACATGATTTTGAATGTAATACCAGCTAAGTAATAATATATTTTTTCTACAAATCTATTAAAATTGGGCTTCTTAATGTTTGTTTTTAGCGTTAAAAATGTTATTTTATGACACCAGTGTTAAAAATGACAGATCATTGTTATTTTTGATACTAGTGTTAAAAGTGAATGTCGAAAAATTATTAGAAATACAAATTTAAATTAAAAAATTGTGTTTGTAGAAAAAATAGTGTATGATGTACGTGTTAAAAGTGATTTTATTTTGTTCGAAGGTTTGGATCACTTCGCTTCGCGTCGTGTTCCAATCTTCCTTTTCACAAAATAAAATGTCACTTTTAACACATATCAAAAATAACTATTTCGGAAATTTTAATATTTTTACTATTGGAAGGTAGTTATTGCAGGCCGGTTGTGTTGAACCAGTCGATCGCAAAGCAAATTCTGAATCACAACTTTTGAAATCCTTATTACTCAACTAAAATTTCATGAAACGTGACTAGTGAACCTCAAATTTCAAATAGTTTTGTAAAATAAATTACAACATATTTAATATGTTTCATATAATGAATGCTATTATAAAAATTATTTAATGACGTAAGTAGGTAGGTGCATAGTGGGTAAAATTTCAGTATACGGTCCCTAGCATTATTTTGAATATTTTTTCGGTTGATGTTAAAAGTGCGATTTTTTGATAGATAACTGTCTGTAAAATGTCACTTTCACTACCTAGGCAGTAAAAATAATTTTATAATTATTATTTAATTTACTTCTTACAATTTTTTTTTTGCTTGAATTAAATGAATACTATTTGTATACTGTCATAAGTCGGTGCCATTGACGGAACTTATTAAATTTCTTTTCATTTATTTTAATTGTTATATTCTGCATTGTTGTATTACTTGTGTTTGAACTATTTATTGGGAACTATTATTGTTATGTATTATTATTACTATTATTATCATCATTGTATCATTATCACTGTAATGTAATGGCTTTGTTAGCTCAATAAGCATTCAACGCGATTACAAGGCTATTATATAATTAAAATGAGTGCGATATGGTGTAAGGTGATACAAAATATTTTTTACGATATTCGTGGGGTACCACATTATAAACGCACTATATGATTACCCCAACTCGTCCTGCGGACTCGTAAGGCAATTCACAATACGTGCGTTTATATCTATGCCCCACTTATATCGTAAAGAACTATTACATATCACCATGGGATAAGTTATACCATATCGCACTTATTTTAGTTGTGTAATGGCTTTGTTAGCCCAATGAGTGCGGTAATAAAATTCAAATGTGATAATAATTTCCATTAAAGCACTCAATAGGGTAACAAGGCTATTAAATATCTAAAATAAGTGCAACGTGGTATACGGTGATAAATAAAATTTTGTACGACATACGTGATTACCATAATTCGCCCTGAGGGCTCGAAGGACAATTTACAATGCGTGCGTTAATAATGTTTATATCCCACTTATATTGTAGATAACTACATTGCTGCACAAAAAAATGGGACACCTTCAATATTATCAAACGCAATGCGTTGAATTTGTTCCATACAACAAAATGGTTTCTACATTCATAAGTCAATTTTTTGAGACAAAATTGATAGTCGCCATGGAAATTTTCTATTGTCTTTTGTTTTTGAGTTACATGCTAAAACTTGCTTTTTATTAAATTTGAAAATACCTCGTATATCGCTTATTATGAGAAATACGGACAAAACGTTTAAACAATTCATATTCGGTTTCTTATATAGAAGAATGTGGTGGTATAGTTTGGTTACCTCATTTTTTATATGAAACATTCTTTTTTTCTTTTACCCAATAATGGGTAATATGCCGTGATGATATATTTATTTATTTACTTTTTTTCATTTATTTCTAAGAATATCTATAGCTAAATAAAAACTGTAATTTTATATATGAAATCCAACTTTAGATTTTTAAGAAATAGATCGCGAATCTGGAGAACCGGGTTCGATCCCGACCGACGCTAAATATTTCGAATTTTAAATAGCACAAAATTGACCCCTGTGCCTGGTAAGCGCCCGCACGGTAAAAATACTTCATTATAACCGATATCTGTGTACAAAGCAGAGTGGCACACCCAGCAGTGGGTAATAAGCCGTGATGATATATTTATATTTATTTATTTATTTATTCAAATTTGCAAATATATGGATATGTCCGATTTTTTTTATCGAGCAGTGTATTAAATCATTTTAAAAAATTATGATATTAACAAACACAAAAGACAATAACACTGCTTTAGGACTATGTTTAAGTACGCATTATCTTTCTTTTATTTTGCTGGTTCATTCTCGCGTGATCAATCTATATATGGATGATAAGTAATATCTACTAATATGTACATGCCAAAAAATGAGACAACTGACAAAGTTCGCAAACAGGAAAAAATGTTGTAACTCAACCTTATTCATACTACAACCTACACAAATGAAATTCATATTCTCTACCTTCATTCTTTTGAAAAGGTACGTAAAAATTCATAAGCTTTAATGTGAAACTAGTACGAGTATATGATATTTTTAATTATATTGTCGACTCTGTAGTGCAGAATATTTTACAATGCTGCCTTTATATGTTTTAGCTTTTGTCAAGCAGAAGCTAACGAAGTAGTCAGGATACACCCTAGCAAACTTTTGAAAATGATATCTTTTGAAATCTGCTGAATTGCTGTCATCGCTTTCTAGTACTTTACTAGATTTTTTTTTAGCTTATTATGTAAGTAATAATTCAGTTTTATTGATCATAAATAAAAATGATATTATTACAAATAAAAATTCTGACATGCATGTTTTTTGACGATCTTTTTAGTGATTATTAACATGTTGTTCTATTATGTAAGCAAAAAAGTTTTATTATTTACTTTTTCTATTTCGTTGTCTTTATGAGTTTATAAACGCACTAAAAACACGTCGTTAAGAAGGTCTATAAGCTCGCTGGTTTCTAGAAGTGGAATGATTGTTTCAAAACTGTCAGATGAATGACATATAACCTCAAATTGTTGAGTCAACAATGAATTTTCATCTGTGAAGTTAAAATTGTTAGCGAGGCAGTAGAGCTATCACCATAACTCATAAAAAACATCAAATCATACTTATTTAAAATCTTTGAAATCTAAGAATTATAAATCTACCTTAATTGAAAAAATAGCGTAAAAACATGTTTCATATGGCCTGTTGTCGCACTCGTTCTTTGTAAAACTTGTATTCGTGCGTTAACTGATTGCCCTATGAAATTTGTTTTTTAATATACTAATTTTAAACAACTTGTACAATTTATAACACTTTCGCAATAGTTCATACAGACATGCTAATCGCATGATCCGCAAATGGTTTTTATTTTTGCGGGGCACATATGCAGAGTTGTTCGTCTACGCGTAATCAATAATACATTTTAAGTGCGTAAACAATGTAAAGATGTAGACAGTGCGTAGAGAATATGAACTATGTAAACTTTGTATACATTGCACATGCGCACTAGAGATTTAGCAAAAAAACATTAGATTTTTTACTTAACTTGATACTCTAGTGAAAGTTAGTAATTAAAATGGAAAGTAGAAAAGAAAACGAAAATTCAAAAAAGTTAAATTTTGCTATAAATCGTGTAATGTTTGTTTAAAAATGTTCTCAATACTGTAGATCACATTTTTGTAAAAATATGTGCAATTAGCATACGATGTCTGTTTTTTACCAGAATAGTATAATTAGCAACTCAACAGAACTGGCGATCCCAGTCCAACAACTAGTGGGTAAAACGTAAAATACTTGACTTCACTATTTCAATAAAAAGTCATATAGTACGCTACTTTCAAGAGCTCATTCATGTATACTCTCCAAACTAAACAGTGCCATCAAAATCTCTGAAACTGATATCCTACAGCAGGAGCTTGACCACATCAGACATAGTTTAATCCAGAACAACTATGACGTAAAATTAATCAGTAATGTAATTCATAGACAATTAAACCCTTTACCCAAAAAACCCGTGGATACCTGGTTCGAAACATTTGCATCTATCCCCTACATTAAAGGATTCTCGAATAAAATAGGTAGAATTCTTAATAAAAACAATAATAAGGTCTTTTTTAAACCTCCACAAAAAATCTCAGAAATACTCCCCCAAACAAAAGATAAACGCGAACCCTTGTCGTCACCCGGTGTTTATAGTATTCCTTGTTCTTGCGGCACAGTATATATAGGTGAAACAGGAAGGTGTGTTCACACTAGATTGTCAGAACACAAACGCTTTCTGCGTAATGGTATGGTATTAACATCTGCGGTCGCAGAACACCAACACAACATAGGACATAACATCTTATTTGAAAATTCTTCCATTTTAGCTCCTGTCCCTGAGTTTTACAGACATAAATACAGGGAAACTTTAGAACTATGGAAACATCCTAATAACACAGTATAGGAAACAAAACAAAAATAGATAGATAAACAAAGTTGTTTAAACTCATTTGTATATCTTCGCCCTTTGGGATTCTTTTTGTTTAAATTTAGTTGCAGTTTAACAAACGTTGCAATTTTTTCAGGCAAGTGGAACTCCAACGACGCTTGTAACTGGGAAAGGGTAATTTTAGATTCATTTCCTTTTTCGCTACTCATTTTTCGCACTTCTTTTTGCAGTGTTGAAATATTATGTCGCAGCTTCGTTTTCCTGGGTGTATGTGACGACAGTATTCTAGAAGTTTGCGTTGCTATTGACAATGACGTTTTGGGTGTATCTAAAATATTAGAAATATTTGTAAATAAAAAATAAAATATTTTAATATATACGAATATAAAAATAATAAAATAATTGTTGAAATTTATTATGAATTCGGAAAAGTATCTTCAACCATAAATAAAAATTTACCTTGAATATTTTCCATATCAGTTCTCATGCGTTTTGGATTTTCTGGATCTGTTTCTTCCAATGTTCTTTTTGCTGCTGACAACCGAGTAGGCGGACTGGAATAACTGCAAGATGGAGCTATCAAGTCCAAAGTCGTGCTTATTGGTATATCCTGTGGTATATCCTGTCTTGAATAACTGCAGGAAGGTTGTGGGTCTTGTTTGGAGATATCAGAAGTATTCGATGCTATCGAAACAGGAACGGCAAGACTATTCAGCCTCGTTTTCGTATCATTTAAATACATTCTGTCAGTAAAATGGTCGCTGCATATTCTAAAATTACGAAGAGATGAATGATTTAATTGTTTTAAATCGTCTCTTTCAGTGGCAACAATCCACAGTTGTAATCTGAAAAAAGATAAATAAAATAATTACAAAATAATTATGTATAACAGAATGATATCACTCACCTATCCAAATCAGTTGGAAATCGAAAATATCTTCTTTTATCACCAGGTTTTCTCGATGAATTAGTACAATATTTCATTGCACAAGAATTTCCACCTTTTTTCTGTTTCCACATGATAGAATACAAATAAACGCGACAGTTAAAAACTTATTTCAGTCTTGCAAAAGACTGGTTTTAAAAGAAATAAAAGATAATATTCCCAAGAATACAAAAACAACGAACGACAGTTGAAAACTGATATCAGTCTTGCAAAAGACTGGTTTTAAAAGAAATAAAAGATAATATTCCAAAGAATACAAAAACAACGAACGACAGTTGAAAACTGATTTCAGTCTTGCAAAAGACTGGTTTTAAAAGAAATAAAAGATAATATTCCAAAGAATACAAAAACAACGAACGACAGTTGAAAACTGATTTTAGTCTTGAAAAAGACTGGTTTTGAAAGAAATAAAACAATATTCCAAAGAATACAAAAACAACGAAGATAAACAAAAACACAAGCAAAGCGAGATCTCTCTTCCAACTTTACCACATGCGTTTGACGTTTGACAAGTGGGAACATAAGCGCCGTTGAAATTATTTACAAATCCGTTTGCGTATTGCAATTAAAAATGGGGCCAACAAATATAAATAATTATTATTAAAATATAAGCATATCTCCTAGTTTCTTATTTTGTAATTGTTTAATATTTTTACTCTTGGCTTTCCAAATTTTCAATAGAAGAAGCCCCCAGGAAATTTATTATTTCTACGGCTAATTTTATCCGCCATATTTTAGGAATACCTTAATTATGCGCAGCAAGATGCGCAGTAAAAATTTGATTTGAGAGTGTCCCTACTGTTTGTTTCCTATACTGTGCTAATAACATCAATCGGGATGATGGCTATTTCTTGAGCCACATGTGGAAACCGGTGATTCTCGGAACACGACACGTCCAATCTACCATTATGAACTCGATTCCCATTGGTCTTCACTAGCTTTGCCCATCTACCGTATCTTTAGATTAGTATATAACTGTCTTCTCGGCCTTCCTTTCGTCACTTGGTTTATTTGGCCTCTAGCGTGGTTTACATGTCGGGTAACCTTGTAAACTAAGTCTCCCTACTGTTTGTTTCCTATACTGTGCTAATAACATCAATCGGGATGATGGCTATTTCTTGAGCCACATGTGGAAACCGGTGATTCTCGGAACACGACACGTCCAATCTACAAGTATGAACTCGATTCCCATTGGTCTTCACTAGCTTTTCTCATCTACCGTATCTTTAGATTAGTATATAACTGTCTTCTCGGCCTTCCTTTCGTCACTTGGTTTATTTGGCCTCTAGCGTGGTTTACATGTCGGGTAACCTTGTAAACTAAGTCTCCCCCTTGTTGCTTAAACTCGGCCTCTAGCGTGGTTGACACGTCGGGTAACCTTGTTTAAGACAGTACTATCCCCCTTGCTCCTGAAGATGCCCTATACAACTGCGGGTGAAACGTTGAGCTCTGGCTCAAAATATGATACAGTCCATTCCCGGAAAACGAATATTTCTTATGTAAACTTTGCATATATTACACATGCGCACTAGAGATTTAGCAAAATACATCTAATTTCTTACTTAACCTGAGAGTCCAGTGTAAGTCAGCGAACGTAAATTTTAAAGTTCAAAGTTAAATTTTACTTTAAAGCATCAAAACGACAAAAAAAATACAAAGCCTTATGCAATTTAAAAATGTTATCAAATACCGGTTTGTTCAACATAATAAACGACTTGGAACCCAAAGCCCTCAACATTAATTCAATGAATATGACACAAAGGTTCTCAACCAACACTTGAACAAGTACTAGTATATCTCGGATCATTAATAGGTGTTTTTGTTGTTAGAATTTTCGGTACTTATGATTAGTGTAAGTAACATTTTTGTAAAATATGTGCTATTAGCATACGATGTCAACCAGAATAGTAGTTAGCAACCTAATATAACTAGTGATCCCCATTCCAACAACTAGTGTTATCTATTGGTTACAACTTAAAATACTAAGTTGCTTCACTATTTCAATGAATTGAGCAGTAATAAAATATTTTTGCCTTTTAAGCAATAAATAAAATTATTATAGTCTTCATGGGCGTAGACAATATATAAATTGTCTACAGGCACAACACTGTTTCTTAGGCACATTTCATCTCTTTTAGGAATAGTTCCGACTATTCTACCGTCCTACGTAACTGATATTTATTTACATATTAACAAGCATGTAAGCTTTATCTCGCAACTCACAATCTTACTGCAAGTTAGTGAATAAAATAAATAAATTTATATCCAAAAACAACTGTTTTCATGGCTTCTTGGCTAAATTAACTAAAAAAGTATACAAAATTTTCATTTTTAAACGTAAATAACTCGTTTATTTGGTAAAATAACATTACATTACGGAAAAGAGAAAAATTTCTGTTTCTAATAAAAGAATAAAAAATATAAGATTCCATTTAAAAAATATATTTTGCCCCATATTTTGGCAACCACTGACACAATTTCTTTTTTGCTGATATCACCAAATTTCTTATTCAAAATGGCACAATTCTTAAAATAAAAAAGTTACCAATAGTGAGCAAGCTTTTAGACGCCTTGTATTACACAACTTATCGTTGAGTACCTGGAACCTAAAGGGCGTAATAAAAATCTTTTTAAAAAAATACAGCAAAAAGTGACGTTTGGGATGTTGAAATAGACACACTCCACGATAGCAGGTAATTGTTAAATTAGACATGATATTAATAGGCAAATTCTAAGTCTTACAAAGCTGTAAATCTGTGAAAAAAACCCGACAAAAACGCATCTATTTTTGTTGCCTTTTATAAAATTATACATAAGAGTGGCAGCTTTCGTTAAGATTTAGTTAATTTTTTGCTAGCTAACGCACAAAACTCACGGTTTAAGCCGGGCTCAGACGAATGATATACTTGGCCAGTATTTGTTACTGGCATGTACTAGTACTTGCCATTTTGTGTGGGTGGTTTACTTGTACAATTATTTGTCACTGTTGGGTAATGGTGAGTTTCTTATCATCTGTCGGTAAATATGACACAAGGAAAAGGAATTACTATTATTAGTACACTTCATAAGTCTTAACTTTTATATACTTTGTGGTTGCGCTCACACAAGTTGTACATTATATTGTGCCGTGCTTCGCTATTCATTCTGTATCAATAAACGGAATGAAAAGGTTGTGTTTTGAAAATAATTTTGAGTTTAATTATTGTTTAAATGATTAAAAATTAAAAAGAGTGGTCAATTGAGGTGTAGTTTCTTGATTTATATGAAAACGAATAATAATTAACTACCACTCATTACCACAAAGGCTACGCAAGCGACGACTTTTTTTAGGGTGACCGCTATCCATCCATGATGGTCAACACTCAGAGTGCACTCCCGCCAATAATGTACCAGTTTTTTGGCGTATTTTTAAAAAAAATTGTACTATACCTTGTACCAATTAAACCATTCATTATTGCCGAGAATAGGGAATAGTTTTGACATCTCTGATTGGCTGAAATTGGAGACAAGAGCCAAGTTTACTCAATGAAATTTCGGCTACTTAAATCGGGCGCTGATGTGAGCACCATCTGCTGAATAGCTTAAATGGAACAGAGTATAGTCATGTGAGCGCCTTTGCTTGTCAATGGCCAACATGGGGTGGGATTCTGTACATAACTCGTGCGATAGATATCGCAACCGATATCACTATAGAAACGTATTTTTTATAAGATGATTGGCATATTTACGCCATCATTGTCAAATAGCATGTAATTTTCTATATAACCATAATAATATCGGTTGCGATAACTATAGCATGAGTTGCAGAATCATTCCCCTTAGCTGGTACACTTGTCAAATGCACCAATATTAAAATGTTTTTTTTTACTTTTTCCATTATTACGAAATAGACTAGGTACTAAATTTTTCTTATTATGAGTGCATTCAAATTATATGGAATTTCGATCTTGCAATGAAATATTCTATTATATATATATATATATATATATATATATATATATATATATATATATATATATATACAGGGTGTAAATAAAATAAGTGCATTAAATTTAACCAGTAATGTAACTCGACGAGAGCAACAATATTTCTTGATAACTTTGTTTCTAAGTCTTTTAGATTTGGAGTTAAAATTCTTTAAAGATTTGCTGCATATTTTGTTACCCGCCTATAAAGAACAAATGGCTGCTGTCGTCAGCTGTCGTATTCAAGTGGGATACAAACAGCTCAAAAATTATCAGTTATCGGTTACACTTACAGTCACAGTAATTAATGAACCAATCAAGGGAAATAACATTATTATTAATTAATACGTAATAGTACAATTTTTAAAATAAATAAATTTAAATTTTGGATAACAAAATTATAAAGTTGTGTATTAAACCAGGCTTTATTCACCTGTGAATAGAGGAAGACGTGGAGGAACGAGGGGAGGAAGAGCAAAAGCAAAGTTATTAGGTTATGAGATGATTATTTATCATCGACAAATCATAATAGTTTAAAAACGTTATTGAAAAAATGTAAGTGGAAACTTTTGTCCATTTAAACGAGGTACATGGGTACCAATAATTAGTCGGCCATTTATTGTTCCCGCTCAAACATTTTTTAATGAAAATTTTTACAGCATTTTCGTCTGTTGAAATGTGTATTGTGCATAATAAATACACCTTTCCAAGTAAATTCAGTCTCATTAATGAACATTATGAACCATTCCCAAAATCGAAGTCTGCTGAAAACATTGATCTTTTTGCACATGATATGGATACAACTATTGCTTTATTTAAAATTGTCTTGTGACACTTCGTATTGTGATAAAGATGTACAAGATGAACAAATGTGCGAATATTAGGAACAGTGTGATTTGGAAACACTCCGTCTAAATGCGTTGGCAACTTTATAATACTGTCTTTATATCAACCACAAGTTAAAATGTAGTGAAGATAGGAATTAATAAATAAACCATAGGTAAGTAATTACAATATCTGTGTACTCGCTATTTGTAAACGTAAGCATTTTGGCAGAATTTTACTTGATAAACAAGTTTATTACTAATGCCAAAATATAATTGCAACAAATGACAAAACTGTCAATTGCTAAAGCAAAATTTTTCATAGCTATTGCTGCTGCATTCAATTATTAGAAAAATACATGGAACGACTCGTCAATATACGGGGTGGTAAAAGTGCTAAAAAAAATTGCGATTTCGAGAAAAAGTTATTAAGAAATATTGTTGCTCTCGTCGAGTTACATTACTGGTTAAATTAAATGCATTTATTTCATTTACACCCTGTATATATATATATATATATATATATATATATATATATATATATATATATATATATACAAAGCAATTGTTTATGAGTTTTCAATCTTCCATAGTTCTTTAGGAGTGAACAAACATTACGTCTTACTATAATAATAGCAGTAAAAAACTATAAGGCCAAACAAACGGATATGTTACTAGTTTTAAAATATGGCAAAGGAATTTTTGGCAATCCACAAGCAATTGTTACTGTCATTAAAATTTTGTTGTTTGATATTTGGATAGACTTTTAGATAAAATTTCAAAATTAATATTGTATTTTTTTTAGTAAGTTATTATTTAACACTTCACGTATCATATATAAGTTGCGGCTAATTTTTGTAACAGCTATTTTACAAATTAACAAAATTGTCTTAAAAATATATCACTATCTACTTAATAACTTTTATATAGTGTAATGTGCAGTGCCCGCCGTCGCCGCCACTGTTACCGCCTCTGTCGCTGTCGCTGTCGCAGGGACGAGCGAGTGTCTATTGTTAGCGATGACGCAACCGACTTGCTTAATTACGCGGTTGATGTAACCTATTGTGTTTTATCTAGAAGTGTTCTAGTGAGTTCTCGAATTTTCGGCTAGGTAGCGTTGCGTGTTAAATAGTTGGTGATATAAACAGATAGTCGACGAGTGGTAAACATAAATAAATATTGTTGTATAAATAAATAAGTGAGCTATATATTGTTTAAATAAATAAGTGTTTTATAATATTCTTAGTCTTAATTAGTGTTTAATATTTGTTTAATCGTAGTGTTCGTTATATTTATCATCCTTTAATTATATTTAGTATTTATTTATCGTTATAAGAAACTTTTATTTTAATTAATAATAATAATTGTCTAATATTTACACTTCACCCAGATAAATAAAAACGTTACAATTGGTGTCAGATGTGGGGTTAATAAATTGTGAAGTGTAATTAAAATTAAATAATATGGCGACTAAACAATTAAAACTAAGAGAGAACTGGAAGAGCGGGATTTGGAAACAGCAGGAAAGAAGTCAGTACTTCAAGAAAAACTACGGCAAGCATTAATCGATGCTGGTAAAAATCCTGGAGAATACTTATTCGACCCATCCGATGTTCATAAATTTATAGAAGAAACATTAGAAAATAAATTAACAGACAATTCTAGAACATTAAAAAATAAAACAGGAAATGGCAGATAATTCTAGAAAAGCAGAAGAAAATTCCAGAACATTAAAAGGAGAATTATTGCAAAAGTCTAGAACATTAGAAGAAAAATTAATGGAAAGTTCTAGAAAAGCGGAAGAAAATTCCATAATATTAAAAGCAGAAATAATGGAACATTCTAGAAGTTAAGAACAAAAGTTAGAAGAAAATTCTAACAGTTTAGAACAAAAATTAGAAGAGAATTCTAGAAAAACTGAGGAAGACTTAAAAAATTTAGAAGATAAGTATGACAAGCAGATGGAAGAATTACGAGAAATGGTCACTAGAATTACATTGTCACCAATGCTAAATTCCGATGTAGTGAAGGCAGGTTTACAAGAAGAAAGTAAAGTAGTAAAACCTGATACTAGTACAACAATGCACATTAAAACGCCGGAATTTGATGGAAAATCTTCGTGGCCGAACTATTTAAAACAATTTGAAGCGGCTGCGAAAGCATATAACTGGACGTCCAAAGAGAAGGCTACAGCGTTGACTGTTTCATTGCGTGGGGAAGCCATCGACATCCTACAAACGCTGAAGGAAAAAGAACAAGAGGACTACGACCAAGTAGTCAAGCGGTTGGACATGCGGTACGGCAATGCGCACCTGGAGTAGGTGTACCAGACGCAACTTAGGAACCGCTATCAGAGTTCAAAAGGAAACCTTCAAGAATTTGAAGTCGACGTAGCTCGTTTGGTTCGTCTCGCACATCCTGCAGCTCCTGACGGCGTTTTGGAGTGCTTGGCCGTTCAAGCATTTATCTGCGGAGTTTGAGACAGCGAAACACAGCAAGCACTGCGATTGGCCCGCCCAAAAACTTTAATTGATGTGCTCTCATATGCACAAGAACATGAAGCTGTCAAACAAGTTTCACGTAACCAATCTCGAGTGCGAAATATTAATGCCGAAAGAAAAGAAGACACGGAAGATCTAGAAAAGAAAATGCGACGAATTGTTAATGAAGTGTTTGCTGAAAAAAATAAACTTAGTTCTTGGAAAAATGCACAAGAATATGGAATCGGCAAAAGAAGAAAAAGAGTTGGAAAACTAAGTCGGGTTGATGCGAAGGGGCAATCGTCAGTTTGTAATCTGATAACCCCACAATCCATTAGCTATATCGCATCCCTTCATCATCAAGCCAGTAGCATCTACGTGAATGGCTCTGTTAATGGAAGGCCACTGAAAATGTTACTAGATACGGGTGCGACAAAGACTATAATCTGACCCGATTTGGTAAAGAACACAGGCAAGATGCATCTTCAACCAACCAAATGGAGATTACGCACAGCAACGGGAGAACAAGCAACCACACTAGGAGAAATAGATATGACCATCACTATTGGAAACACATCCTTTAAACATCGTGCGCTGGTAGCTGACGTTGAAGATGAATTAATACTCGGCATGGACGTAATGAATAAGCACGGTTTCAAACTTGAGCCGAAGAATGGAGTAATGATGGTCAATGAAGAACTTGTTTTAAACCCACGAGAAGACAAGGCTGTGCGCGTACTAATGGCTGAAGATGTTACCCTTCCAGAACGAAGTGAATCTATCGTGCAAGCACAATTAGATAGTAGTTTCTGTGAGGGGAATACTGTTATGCTTGAGCCCAAGAATGATGATGTGACTGGTACTGGAGTTGTAGGAAAATCATTGATCAAAGCCAGTCAAGTAATACCAGTTCGAATAATGAACGTGAATTTTTATCCAGTTGTTCTTAAGAAAAGAACAATTGTAGGAGAATGCTTGGCAGTATCCTCGATTATTCGAACTGTTAAGACCAAAGGAAACATATCTCAGAAAGTTCCGGACACGTTAATTAATGAATTATCAACATCCTTCCAAGAACTGACCGCCGACCAGAGAACCAAGGCGAAGAAATTATTTGGAAGATTTCAAGATGTGTTTCAAGTTGACAAGAGGACCAACGGGAGAACTAATGTGGTTCACCATAAGATAGACACCGGCGACGCAAGACCCATCCGCCAACCAGCAAGAAGACTACCATTGGCGAAGCGTGAGGAAGCGGAAAGTATTATTGAAGACATGAAAAAGAAAGGCGTGATCGAACCTTCAAGCAGTCCGTGGGCTTCACCAGTGGTGTTAGCAAAGAAGAAGGATGGCTCTACACGATTTTGCGTCGATTACCATCAACATAACAACGTCACCAAGAAGGATAGCTACCCGCTACCTCGACTAGACGATACACTAGACACTTTGGGTGGCTCGAAGATTTTCTCCAATCTGGATCTAAAGAGCGAAATACTGGCAAGTCGATTTGGATCCGAAATATAAGGAAAAGACAGCCTTCACAATTGGTACCGGACTGTGGCAATTTACTGTAATGCCATTTGGGCTCTGCAATGCCCATGCAACGTTTGAACGACTCATGGAAACAGTATTGGCTGGACTATCATAAAAAACCTGTTTATTCTATCTCGACGACATTATTGTGGTAGGTAAAACATTCGAGGACCACATGAAGAATTTGGAAAGGGTTTTCCAGAGATTACGGAAGGCTAACCTGAAGCTCAGCTCCAAGAAGTGCCACCTGTTTCAAAAGGAAGTTCATTACCTTGGACACGTGGTTTCAGATAAGGGTATTGCAGTTGACCCGGAAAAGATAAATGCTGTGAGAGATTGGCCAGCGCCTAAAGACAAACACAAACTTAGAAGTTTTCTTGGTTTGTGTACTTATTGTCGGCGATGTGTACCTGAATATGCCAACATAGCCAAGCCACTGACAAAGCTTACTGAAGAAGATCGAAGATTTATCTAAGAAATGGACTGCAAAGTTGCGTTCAAAGAACTTAAACATGCTTTGACAAGCACACCTGTCCTGAGTTATCCGTTACCTAAAGGAGAGTTCATACTAGGCACAGATGCCAGCAACGTGGGAATTGGTGGCGTTCTTTCCCAGATACAAGACGGGCATGAGTAGGTTACTGCCTATTTTAGTAAGACTTTGTCAAAACCAGAGAGGAAATATTGTGTTACTAGAAAAGAACTCTTGGCAGTCGTAAAATCCGTGGAACATTTCTATAAATATTTGTACGGAAGGAAATTTTTGATTAGAACTGACCATGATGCAATAAAATGGCTGCTACAATTCAAGAATCCTGAAGGTCAGGTGGCTAGATGGATTGAAAGACTACAGGAATACGATTTCAAAATCGAGCACAAGCCATCGTATTGCCGACGCATTGTCCAGAAGGCCGTGCCAAGATGATTGCAAGCATTGCAGTCGACTAGAAGAGAAATCTTCCATCGTCGCCAAAATAACAGTAGTTGACGATAATTGGCAGCCCAATGAACTACGCGAAGATCAAGAAAAAGACCCAACTTTGAAAATTATACTTAAATGGAAAGCAGAGGAGAGCAAACCAGCATGGGAAGATGTTGCAGCGCAATCACCGAGTGTAACTGGGCGCAATGGGACTCCATGATGATTGAGGATGGCCAAAGCGTGTGGTAGAAAATGCTGATGGAATTGAGAAGAGAACTCAGTTAGTTATTCCTAAGAGTAGAGTACCAGACGTGTTGAAAGAGATCCAGAACGGATCTGGAGGCCAATTTGGAGACATGAAAACGCTAGAAAGATTACGCCAGCGGTTTTACTGGTTTAATTTCACGGAAGATGTTAAAGATTGGTGCAAGAAATGTGTGGTTTGCGCTAAAAGTAAGGGTCCACATAAACGACGAAAAGCTCCAATGCGTCAATACAACGTTGGCAGTCCATTTGAGCGTATTGCAATTGATGTAGCTGGACCATTCCCAGAAAGTGGCGAGGGAAATAAATACATCGTGTTAGTCATGGACTATTTCACCAAGTGGGTTGAAGCGTATCCATTACCCAACCAGGAAGCCACCACTGTCGCTGAAACTTTAGTTAAAGAATGTATATGCCGATTAGGAGTACCGCGTGAACCCCACTCCGACCAGGGAAGAAATTTTGAGTCTGCCGTTTTCCAAAATGTCTGTAAGATATTAGGAATTAATAAAACTAGAACAACTGCATTACATCCGCAGTCTGATGGCGTGGTTGAACGAATGAATAGAACGATCAACCGATATTTGTCGAAGGTAATCTGCAAACACCAAAGAGACTGGGACCGACATCGCCATCTGTTCCTGATGGCTTATCGTTCATCCGTGCATGAAACAACAGGGCAAACTCCTGCGAACACCTTATTCGGGCGTGAGTTGCGCTTACCATGTGACTTGGTGTTTGGCAGTAAACCTGGGGAAGATCTGGCCGGGGAAGATTACGTTACGGACTTACGGACAAGAATGGATGACATTCATGAACAAGTCCGTACGAACATTCAAGCTGCCAGGGACCGTATGAAGGAGACCGGTATGACATCAAGGCCGAAAAGGGTGGATATCAACCTGGGGATTTAGTGTGGCTCTACAACCTACAACGACGTCATGGGTTATCACCAAAGCTGCAAAATAATTGGGAAGGCCCCTATGAGGTAGTTAAAAGGATAAACGACGTGGTATACAGAATTAAGAAACAACCTAGCGGGAAGCCGAGAGTAGTACACTTTAATCGGCTAACCCCTTTCGCCGGAGACAACCACGAAGTCCATAACGGAGCAATGGTTCGTCGGATCATAACACAAGAACCAACTTTTGAAGACTTCATGGAGAACTATTCCTTTGGCCGCAAGGCGCGGTTCGGCGTGACGAAAGGAGAACACCGTGTCTTCGGATTATTCCCTCGGTCACTGTGTATCAACAAGAAGTGGCCAACCAACGCCCAACTATTGGGAAAACGCTGGGCCTGAGGTATAGCAATGCAGACCATCAGCGGTACATCTATTACCTGGTTACAAAACCACGCTCGTACCAGAAGCCGTCGTACCGCAACCTGTGGAACTCGCTGTGCGATTTGAGGGATAATCTGCTTGAGAATGACATTTTGAAGCTAGCCGTACCGAAGTTAGGCTGTGGTCTAGATGGTTTAGATTGGAGGACTATTAACAACATGATAGAAATCCTCTTCCGTTTTACCAGTGTTGACATTCTCGTTTGCAGCTTTAACCCTAACGCATATAAAGAAGAAGTCGAGCGGGCCATCGACTGTCATTTCTTCAAAACTACGAAATGCACCAAGGGTAATGCATGCAGATTTCCGGGACGAAACAGTCTTAAGGAGGGGGCAGTGCAATGTGCAGTGCCCGCCGTCGTCGCCACTGTTACCGCCTTTGTCGCTGTCGCAGGGACGAGCAAGTGTCTATTGTTAGCGATGACGCAACCGACTTGTCGGAGCCTGCTTACTTACGCGGTTGATGTAACCTATTGTGTTTTATCTAGAAATGTTCTAGTGAGTTCTCGAATTTTCGGCTAGGATATATAAGCACCGTTAGCGAAGGCACTGGGAGTCTGATATAAATAAGCGTTGCGTGTTAAGCAGTTGGTGATATAAACAGATAGTCGATGAGTGGTAAACATAAATAAATATAGTTGTATAAATAAATAAGTGAGCTTTATATTGTTTAAATAAATAATCTTAGTTTTTAAGTGTTTTATAATATTCTTAGATTTAATTAGTGTTTAATATTTGTTTAATCGTAGTGTTCGTTATATTTATCATCTTTTAATTATATTTAATATTTATTTATCGTTATAATAAACTTTTATTTTAATTAATAATAATTGTCTAATATTTACACTTCACCCAGATAAATAAAAACGTTACAATAGTTTCAACGGATGTCACACAATTCATTTTTAACTATTTAAAATACACAATTTCTCACATTTATATTTGACACACTCCTGTGTATTATTCTCTCCCTTATCCATTTCCAATATTTGCAGGTTGGCGCCACGATCCCACAGAACTTTCCGATGTAAACCAACACATACAAATCCCTACACAGTACTAGTGTATGCGACACTCGATCGAAGGCAAGGGAGTTTCCTTTTGGGAACGAAGGAATAGAGGAAAGTGAGATATCGCACCTACTGTGAATGAAAGTAGGATACTGTGTTGTCGTTCCGCCTGTCCTGGAAGGCTGAAGTAGTGAAAAATTTATAAAGGCAAGATGTGAAAAAGCGAAAGTGTATCAACGAGAACATGAGTAAAGTCAGATAAAAATACAGGTAGCCATCGAGATGTTAAATAGTGATTTTGTTTATATCTAGAAGTGAAAAGTCTCGTAACATTTTGTAATTTAAAATTTACTTCAGTATTAATAAAAATATAAATAGAATTAATGAAATTTAACATTTCTTTTTTCGTCTATTGATGTTATTTTAATAGAAAATTTAATAAAATATATCCGTATTAATAAATTTAGTGGCTTTTGTTTAAAACCGGTAAATAAAAAAGCATGCCTTTATATTATAATGCTTTACAAACAATTTCGACTCATGATTTATCTGTATGGAACGCAATCATACGCACGTTTTTTCACAAATTTAAAATTCCTGAAATATATAAAATTTTATAACTCTTTAACTTTAACTCGATAAATATTGTTTTGTTATATTTATAAGTTAGTAAGGTAAACTTAAATAAGTTTAAAATTTATTGCATATAAGGTTATGATGTGTTGTACAACAGAACAATTTTTTAATATTATACATATATTAATTAATTAATAATTTCTACAATCAATTTGAAACATACAAAAATGGGATTTACACAAAAAATGTTTAAAAAGGTTAAGTTAGTTTATGGTAAGTTAGGTTAATGGAGTATTTTACCGTTTTTTTAAAGAGGTATAATTTTTTTTGAATATTGACTATGACTTCACGGGCCCGAGTTGGTTTTATGCGTTATGCTGCTCAATCAGTTAATTTTAGCGGTATTTGCATTCGGCAAATATATTCATTTATTTTTATTTAAAAATTTCTCCTTATCCGTCTAATTAGTAATGGATAGAGAAATAAAGAAAAATGTTTAAAATACATAAAATATTTGAAATTAGTATTATTTCGATCTATGCTATGTATTCATGAAACATTTGGAGTATATAGTTACATTTAAATTCCAACATAAACAATGAATGGCAGGTCGAGTTCACACAAACACATTCGAATTTTTATGATAATCGATTTACTGTATTTATTACTTTATTTTGTATTTGTCACCTTTATTGTACTATTTAATACCTTTGTATAGTATTTTTTAATTTCAAAATGACATCTTTTTATTGTAGGTACACATACAAATGGTTTTTTAAGAGTGAAAAAAGTCCTTTTTATTAAACTGGATTTATAAAATACATCTTTTTTAATATATGAAAGTGTGAAAAATGTGCAATTTTTTAACGCTGTGGAGTGAAACAATGAGACGCTATGGTACTTTTTTCACTCTTTTATTGCGGACGTAAATAAAAGTATGTATGCAAATTCTAAGTTATATATTTTTTTCAGTCGAAAAATTTGCGAATATTCCTTCTCGTGAAAAAAGATATACTTTACTCACATATTAGATAAATAACCATTTTCTTACTTTCCGTTATTTCTATCTAAGAATGATATTGTCTTTGGTCAAAAAATTCGGTGATGAGTTTTTAATCAATTTTAAGGTTCCCCGTATACGATTTTACTATTTTTACGATGATGTGGTGTTTGCGTGCGTGTGTGTGTGCGTGTGTGTGTGTGTGTGTGTGTGTGTGTGTGTATGTGTGTGTGACCAAAATTTCTCCTTCGATAACTCTAATCCTAGAATTTCAAAAATTATAATTCGTTTGTAAATCATCTTCTTTACATTGTGACAGAAATGAAGGCTACTCACCTGTGCCGCACATAAGTTGACGCCTGTAACTCACGGGTATAGGACGGGAGCATAAGTCGTGGGTCGAATAATAATTTGGTGGTATACTGTAGCCCAACTAAATAATAATAAAAATGACTCAGGCCAATGCCTGTGCAAAATTTTTTAAATACCACCAATTTATTCTGCGGGCGCCAACACCTTGAAAAGGGTAACCTCGAAAGGTGTCCTCGAGAACACAGAACAAATAAAATGAAAAATTTAATTTAAAAAAAATCAATACAATAAAAAAATATCAAAGAATCCAAAACTACAAAAAATTGTACCAAAAAAGACGGCGGCAGCACAGAAAGTCCCCTGACTATAGACGCTGAAACACTCAGGTGGTGGGAACCGAACCCTTGGCCCAGACGCAGAGCGGGGACCCAGTCGAACATCTCCGGAGCTGGAAGCAGCCCATGGCCGCAAAAGCGTTACTGGGAGGCAGCCCTCGGTCGCTGGTTCGGTGTAAGTTTTACCCTGCAGTGGTGTAAATCTAAACAGCTTTTCACGAAGTAAAATTAAGGCTACGGCTCCATAGTCCGGCGGATCTAAAGCTCTTGACTGGCTAGACTCGTAGATGGATCAGAAGCTTCGAAATCCGGGACCAAGGGTCACCCGCCATCCACCAGAGCCACTAAGTCTCTAAAAAAAACTTTCCGCAGTAACTTGTACTTGGAGGCACAAAGCGGCTTGAAGAGCCTGGGTACTTTATAAACAAAAATTACAATATTGAAAGACTCCTGTGCCTCGTCCGGAAATTATACAAATAAAATTCTGAAGTTAAATTTAATCAAAATAATGAATGAATAGACAATACAAATAAAAAACAATTCCAACAAATAAATACAGCACTACAAGGGAAAGAGGATAAGGGTTGAAGGTAGAACAAATAAACTTTTATAACCGCGCTCACGGAATAAAACCGCGCTCACGGAATAAAACCGCGCCTTGTGGGTTGCAAGGCACCGACGAAAAATAGAAAGGACCCTTGCTAAAAGCGTGCTATGCGAGCGTCCACCAGACTAAAGGAAGGGCGTAAATAAAAATTAAACAAAACGGTAAGTCTCTATTGACTGGCTATTCTAGAAGCACTGGCCGCTTGGCTAACAATAGGACTAAAGAAAATAAAACCGCGCGTGCTAAAAGTTCACTACTCGTTAGAGCAAATTTTCCCGCTAGGGCTTCGCTACGAACCAAAGGATAATCTAAAATTATCAAAAAAAAGGGCTCGCAAGGGCGAAAAGGTAGAGCGTAGGAAACGGATCCGGCTATAAAACAGGAAACAAGTCCGAGCCGTGACTCTAACTAAGTATTAAAAGAACTACCCGTTCCAACCCGTTGGTAAACACTCATACAGGATGGGAAAGGATAGGGAACGAAAGAAGGGTTTAAACTGAACTACCAAAAATTATAATTGTAAATTGAAACAAAAATGCAGTGTTCCAAGAACACGGGGACCGGAGCCTGACCAGTTATCGGCTCGTAAAATAAAATGAAACAAACAAAAAAAAAATAAGCAAGTTACATGGCTTACAATTTTTTTGACTAGTCAAATAAAGCTACACGTGGCCCAAACAAATACAAATAAATTTAATATAAAGCTCGTAGAGTCGCCATTGCTCAAAATTAAACTAAACATGCCTCTAGTGAATTAGAATAAAACAAACAAGAAGACATTTAGATAAAGAGGCAACAAGGTAATGAAAAGAAAATTTAAGTTAAATAGAAATTAATAAAAAAGTTTAGAACCGCTGTGCTCATAGCATGAAGCCACAAGAACTAACAAAATTTTT
The DNA here is from genome assembly GCA_963082715.1 of Harpalus rubripes. Taxonomy (NCBI): domain Eukaryota; kingdom Metazoa; phylum Arthropoda; class Insecta; order Coleoptera; family Carabidae; genus Harpalus; species Harpalus rubripes. The sequence continues at coordinate 34,141,581 of OY720450.1, forward strand.
AAACAATAAAATATAGAGAAATAAAAAAATATACAAAAATGAAATATCATCAATAACGTAACAAGAACCAGCTCCACAATGTTGCTAAGTGACTCGAAAATAGTCCAACTGTGGTTACACTAACCGGCCAAAACCACATGGCACGCCAGTGGACCAACCCATAAAATACAAAAAAAATAATAAATTAAAAGATCGAGTCACTTACCAGACACTGCTTCGCTGGATTCCTTAGGAAAATAAAAAGAAATTAAACGCCGAACAAAAGAACTTCATGCTGCCAACACGCAACTCCACATGGCGACCAAACTAGAGCTCAAACTCAGACTTTGACTTCAACACGTCTTCGAATCTCAGCAATTTATAACCTGACATAGGTAACCCCTCCAAAGTATGCGCAGGGAAACAACGAATAAAATTTTATATAAAAAAGTACAGAATAAATTTGGAAAATAACATTTGGATTATTTAATAAAGTGAAAAATAAACTGGCATGAGAATACTAAATTTACGATGTGTCCTTCAACGAAAAATTCTTACAGTAAAATCAGAGGTTCTCAAAATTTTTACTATTTAATTTTAACAATTTTTTAAACTTAAACTTTTTATAGAAAAACGTGTGACAGCGATGTTGCAAAACGTCACATCATCCACATGTAGAGCTGATTAGATTTGCGTTATAATTAGTCAACCGGAAGCACCTTCATTTGAAGATTTTAATAGTTTTTCCTAAAAAACGATGTTAAACATCAACATCTCAGATTTAATGTTATTATAAATGTTAAAGTACATTAATAATTATAAGGTCTTCAAGTTCCACAATTTATTTATTAAATTTAATTTGAGCGTTTCAAGCAAAATCCGCTCATCTTCAGCTGTATAAAAACATATATGGCATATTACAAAATAAAATAAATAATTTGTTGTTGACTTATCAACTAAACAATTAATGTTAAACAATACAAGTACATATAAATACACGTTGAAGCAGAATTACATTATTGCACATATTTAAAAATTGTAGAATTACATGTTAAATGTAATCATCGTAGTCAGGTGGGGCATGGACCCCCAATTCAACAGTAAATAATCTACGTACCTTTTGTGATATACAATGTTAAAATTGTTTTTGGCATCTCGGTTGGAGGTGGAACATCAAACAACACTCTGATAACTGTAGCTTATTATTCCACTAATATATATCAGCTCACGGCCATGGCCATGTCTTTACATACCATTCGCTTGATTCACAACTACTGCCACCTAGTGGTAGTGTTGGATACTATATATCTTCCCTTCTTAAATAAACAAAAGTATACAGATTATGATTATTTTTATTTAGCTGACATTAACAAAAATATAATTCCCTACTATGTTTCCATGGATGTAATATAGTCCTTCAAACAATTCGGAGGCTTTCCTTCACGTATAGGTCTTTCGCTTTTCACCTTGCTCGCTTGTCTTTTTCCACTTCTTTTAATTCTTCGGTTCCTGATAATATGTCATCCAGTACTTCAACCTTCTCTACCACCTCTCCGTCTTTGTTTTTAAGAAACTTCTTCGTGTGATTTACGTTTCTTTTATAAACTTTCCCCGCAGAGGATTATATTGTGATGGTATCTTTGTGTCTATCATTCACTTTGTGTTTTACTTGACTATATTGTGGAGTAAGTTTATCAACTTTCAGTTGCTTAATTATCACCATATCCTCTAACTTGATCGATGATTTTTGAGCGTGATATGTTTTATCGTGGTACTTCTTCCCTTTATTCTTTCTCCACGCTTTTCGTTCCCTCACTTTTTCATCTAAAAGTTATTCTGTCACAACCTCAGGAAGTTTGGTTCTAATATTCCCTTCATACATCAATGCTGCAGCAGATACTCCTGTCGTTGAATACGGAATAGATCGATACGTCAATAAATAATCTTGCAAATCTTGTCTCCAATCTTTTTTCTCCACTTGCGCAATCTTCATCCGTTTCAACAAGCTTCTGTTTTGACGATCGACCTATCCGTTTGCAGCAAGCCACAAAGAAGTCGAATATACGATCTTAAACCCGTTTTCGTCTGCATAATTTTCCATTTGCTGACTTACCATTTGTCTCCCATTATCACATATGATAATTCGAAGTGGGCGGTATCGAGAAAATATTACGCGCAACTCATTTATTTAGACTTCTGACGTAATAGTTCGCATCATTGCTATCTCATAAAATCTTGAGTAATAATCTACTATTACCAGTATATGATCTCCAAACGGTAAAAGGCCCACTAAATCCATGGCTAATGTCCTGCAAGGCTTATCTGGAAGCGGATTACAAAAAACTGGCGTATTTTGGTTCATTTTCTGAACAACTTGACATCCCTCGTATCTTTTAACAAACCTTTTAGCATCCTGATCTATGCCATCCATTGGACTTTGCAACAAAAGTGATTCTTCATTGCCACTATCCCAGGAAGACCCGTATGCGCCAATTCTAGAACTTGACCTTGAAAATTTTTCGGGATAACTATTCGAGTACCTCTAAGCACGTTGTTGTCCAAAGTATATATTTCGTCGTTCATCAACTTAATCTTGGAAATAGACAGAGTTTCCCAATTACCCGAACACAACGCTTTCCGAATTTCTGTCAAGACTAAATCATATCTTGAACATTCCTCCTACTCTTCGCAGGAGATTGTTTTAAGAACTGCTTCAGCTTTTTTATCCATGTGATGTACAGTTCATCTTCACTTGATGTAGTCTATCTGCTCTCCGCTTTGTTTTCAGGTAGTCTCGACAACGGATCTGCAAACTTCGACTTTCCACTCTTATACATGACTTTATATTTATACCCTTGTAACCTCAAAATCCATTATTCAATTCTCGCGCTTATTTTCGAACTTGGAGAAAATATAAACTGTAGTGCTTTATGATCGGTAATTAGCTCAAATTCTAATCCGTAAATCATATTATGAAACCATTTACACGCATAAACAAGAGCTAACGCTTGTTTCTCCGCCTGTGAGTATCGTTTTTCACAATCGGTTAGAGTCCTACTCGCGTAAAAAATAACACGCCAATTATCTCGCTCCTTTTGAATCAGTACTGCTCCTAAACCCACTGAACTAGCATCGGCAACTACTCTCGTCGGAGTATTTGAATCTCATAATAATAATAATAATAATAATAATAAAGTTTATTGCACATAAAAAGTACAAAGGGATTTGTTTCAGCTTCAGCTGATTTTCAAGCAAACCCTGAAGTGAGTAACACAATAAAATGAAATACAATAAAATATTATTACAAACATTTGGCACAACAACAATTTGGCAAAATAAATACTCAAAACAAATTACATAAGATATTGATAAATAGTTTACGTATACAGTACGTTGTAATATAATATATAGTGATAAATTAATATAGATGAGAATAACGAAAAAAATAACACACCACGAAAAAGATTTTTTAAGCAAAGAAACAAGCAGTCGTGCAGATCAGACAAGCTTCACTCTTATTATTAGTCGAGTGTCAATTTATTGTTTATTAAAAAAAGAGGTTATTAGCACAGTCTGCAAAGAAATCTTGAATATTATAATATTCTTTGGTAATCAATATCAGTTTTACAGCTTTTATTATAGAATTGTGAGATCCGTTTTTTAAATTTACAGGTAAAGCATTGTATATTTTGATGCCAACATATTCACACGTATTTTCATACGCAAAAGTTCTATGTTTGGGAACGCGTAGAGTTGTATTAGTTTGTCTAGTGGAATACTGTGAATTGAAGGTGGTGAAATTGCTGAAATTTTTTAATACAAACTTGATTATTTCTAAAATATAAATAGAAGGTACCGTTAGAAGGCCTAATTTTTTAAATTGTCCTCTGCAAGAATTCAAAGGATGTAGTTTTGAAATAATACGGATTGCTCTTTTTTGTACAATAAATACTTCGTATATTGATGATGGAGTGCCCCATATGCTGATGCCGAATGTGACAATTGCATAGAAGTATCCGTAATAAATAGTTAGAAGACTGGGTGTGTCAAATATAGAGGTGAGTGTTCGGAAACAATAACAACTCTTATTAAGTTTGTTTATTACGTAGGAAATTTGCGTGTTCCACTTGGTATCCTCGTCTAAGAAAACGCCGAGACATCTAGTAGAACCAACTTGGGAAATCCGTAGTTCAGCAGGAGTTACATCCACTTTGCTGGAGACATTCAAGAAGAATTGAGAACATGATGTTTTAGTTAGATTTAGGGATAACTTATTATTGTCGCACCACCGGATGATGTCGCTCACAGCATTATTTATGAGTTCACTTGAAAAGTCACTTTTCTTGCAAGATACTAAAAAGTATGCATCATCTGCATATAATACGCAGTATGTGTTTTTTACTGAAGAAGGAAGATCGTTTATATACACTAAGAAAAGAAGGGGTCCAAGCACTGACCCCTGTGGTACGCCGCGATGAATGAAGCCCTTATCTGACAGTATAGGGGTGCAGGTGTCTTTTGTCTTCAATTTGACACACTGAGTTCTTCCAAATAGATAGGATCTGAACCATGATAATGCAATGCCTCGTACACCCACGCACTCAAGTTTTAGTAATAGTATATCATGGCAAACAGTATCGAATGCTTTCGACAGGTCGCTTGAAATACCGAAGACAGTATTGTTTTTATCAAGGTTATTAATTATATTGTTTACGACACATGTGATTGCAGTTATAGTTGACTTTTTCTCCAGATATCCATGTTGAGAGTTAGAGATGGTATTGTTTCTTATTAGAAATGCCATTAATCTTTTGTGCATTAACTTTTCCAGCATTTTCGAAAAATTTGTAAGTAAAGAAATAGGTCTGAAATTTTCCAGTAATTTTGTATCTCCTTTCTTGAAAACAGGCGTGACGGTCGCGTGCTTAAAGGCACTCGGAAATACGCCCATCGATAACGATAGATTAAAAATGTGGGTTAGCGGCTTAGCTATGACATTACCACAAATTTTAATCACATTGCTAGGTATGTGATCATATCCGCAGGAATAGTTGTTCTTCAGAGAATTAATGAGCGACATGATCTCTTCTTCTGTTACTGGGGTAAGAAAAATTGAGTGCTGTATTTGTTCGATGATTGGGTTGTATTGGTCATTACTTATTGAGGAATCATTTTGTTGCAGGAGGAAGTTGTTATACTTATTTGCACCGGCAACAGTTATATCAGGCAAACTATGAACCCCGGTATTGCGGTTGGTTAAATCTTTTACAACTTTCCATGTGGACCGTGCAATGTTGGTGGAAGTAGCGATGTATTTTGAGAGATACTTTTTTTTAGCTAATTTAATTACAGATGTTAATGTCGTGCAATACTTTTTGAAGTGATAACGAAGGACGGGTGAATTATCTTCCCGAAGATGAAGACGAAGTTTGGCTTTGGTACGGCACGATATGCGTATACCATTGGTGATCCATTGATTGCTATGGTTTGTTTTGCATTTGACATTTTTAAGTGGATAAGCTATTTCAAATATACTTTCAAATTTGCTTAGGAAAGTATCTGTACTACTATTGGTGTTATGGTCATCAGTTACATCATTCCATGATAATTGTTGTAATAGTGCTAAGAAGTAATTGTGATTTTTGATGGAATAGGTTCTTTTGAGCATGATTCCTTTGTCATCCTCTTTTCCAAGTTTTACAGATGTACCCTAAACATTGGGCATTTGATAATTATTTAGACTTCAATTCATTAAAAGATTTATTTTCTTCGCGACCCCACTCGCATTTTGTTTAGTTAAACATCGCAATGGAGCACTAATCGTAGACAAATTAGGTATAAAAGCTTCACAAAAGTTGACAAACCCAAGAAAACTACGCGTTTCTTCCCGATTTCGTGGCGGTTTACACTTTTTAATTCCTTCAACTTTCGTTTGCAACGGCTTATACCCAGATTCAGAAACAACAAAACCGAGATACACGATCTGTTTCTGTTTAGATTTACACTTTTTCAAATTAATAGTCATACCATGCTCTTTGAGACGCTCTACCACACATTGTAACCGGCGGTCATGATCGCGTTCAGTCTTCGCAAAAACAATAATATCGTCTATAAAATTCTCTACCCCCTCTAAACCTGACAAAATCGACTATAAAATTCTTTAAAACATCTCTGGAGCACAACTCAACCCAAACATAAGTCTCTTGTATCTATACAAACCGGACTCTGTAACAAAAGTGGTTATTTCTCTGGACTTTTCATCTAGCTCGACTTGATGATACGCGTTATTTAAATCGATTACACTAAAGAATTTACAGTTTCGAATTTTTGGCAGAATATCTTCTAACACCGGAAGTGGATATCGCTCTTTAACAATTGCTTCGTTTACCCGTCTCATATCCATACACAAACGAATATTCCCATCTTTCTTTACAACTGGTACAATAGGCGAAATCCAAGGAGTCGGACCTTTAACTTTCTCGATAATGTCTAACGTAATTTAAAAGGAAGTCGCCTCATTGGCTGCGCTACTGATGCACACTTTTTGTCGAGAGATAATGTCAACTGAAAGTTCTTTTTTCACCTAACCCTTTAAACAATGCATCGTTCTTTAAGCACACTTCCACATTACTGACCTGCAAATCGAATCCAACTTTCAACACTAGTAACTTTCGCGCCGTTTCATAACCTAGCAAAGTTAGCACGATTTCATTCACAACTACAAAATTTGCTATTGTCTCTTTACATACTACATTAACTAAACATTCAAATTCGCCCCGTAATTTTAAATTGTATTTTTGACCGTACTCATACTTTTTTCCGAAGTTTCCTCGATTTACAAACGATTTTTTTCTGTTTACAATTATTGCTCGTCTCCCGATCAATATTATTACGGGAAGCTCCCGAATCAACTAACATTCTAAGATGCACATGTTCGCATTAACATATTTGTCTTTCACTGCCTGTACAGTTTCTCGTTGGCATACACCGAAAGCATACTCTTCGTCCGATGAAGCACTGTCAACTAGTCGAATCTTGGTTTTCCAATGTTTCGATGGCTTCTTCTTTTGTTGCTGTATCGAGTCGTTTTTGTTAACTTATAGGCATTACTATTTTCCGGAACTGTGTCTGAATCTGGAATGGAATAAAATATATCATGTAAACCCATTCCACCATAATGTAAGAGCGTCGACTTTTTTCTTCTACTATCTACAATTTTTTTGCCGTCATATATAACTTGAAAGCCTTAATCCACCTCTCCCATCTAGGAAAAATGTTTGCTTCGCTAACGCCAAACGTTGGCACCCCAGTGCTGTCCGCCATTTTCCTTTTTTGATGACGCTTTCTTCACTGAATCAATTTAATACTAATATCAATTGATCCAATCACTCTTCACTCGTCGCCAAATATGGTATCTCGGTTGGGGGTGGAACATCAAAGAACACTCTGATTTCACTGTAGTTTATTATTCCACTAATATACATCAACTTACGCCACGGTTATATCTTTACATACCGTTCGCTTAATTCCCAACTACTGCCAGTTAGTGCTGGATACTATATTGTTGTTGCGTTTAATGTTATTTTCGAATTTCTGTAACGCAACAACAATTTTAGATGACTGTCTGATTATAACTCCATCAGAGAACATAGATATTATTCTTAATGAATTCAATAACTTCCATCCCTGATTTAATTTCACAAGTCAAATGGAAAATAATAATTGCATTAACTTTCTAGATGACACTGTTATTAAAATTAACAACCATATAGTCACTAATTGGTATCAAGAACCACGCATCAGGCCGATTCTTACATTTCCATTCAAACACAAAAATAAATTACAAAATCAGTGGTATAATGGGATTATAAGACAGGGGTATAAAACTTTCCCACCCCATTTTTTATGACTTGCTTTTAAGTAACGGATATCCCCCCAAAAATATCCACATACATATGAATATCAGGCCAGGCTCCACAAAATTAAACACCCTTTAGCTCGCGAAGTTGTTGTAGATGGAGGTAGTCACAGAGAGAAGACTATATATGCAAAATTACCCTTTGATGAAAAAACAAACTCCATGATTCGTAGAGTGATAAAAAACACAAACATTAAGATTGCCCATTGTAATAATACCACCATCAACATATTGTTTACGAACTTGAAAGACAAAACCGCTCCTGACATCCAAAAAACATCATTTACCAATTCGAATGTGGGCACTGTGGAAAAAAGCTATATCGGTGAAACATCACAACCTATTAAAAAGCGTATATACCAGCATCAGTATCATTGTAACAGACTTAATAAAGAGCACAACGCTTTGTGTAAGCACCACTCCGAAATTTAAATATTACAAAATACTAGGCAGATTCACATACAAAAACTCCCGTCTTTTATATGAGACATGCTATATAAACTTCAATAAAAATAATACTGTCAACAACCACACAGATTATAGCAATAATCTCACATATTTACATCATTTTTTAAATAAAGTTCAAATTTAGCGCCTTTTTCCTATAATTCTAACTTAACTTCCACCTTCTCCTGTATTTCACTTCCACCATTTTAAATTTAACTTTGGCGTCCAACTCATTTGACCATTGGCCGTGTTAGCGGCATCTTGTACTTTTGAATTGGGCGCCCATGCTCCATCTGACTACGATGATTATATTTAGCATGTAATTCTACAATTTTTGAATATGTACAATAATGTAATTATGCTTCAACATATATTTATATCTACTTGCATCGTTCAACATTAATTGTTTAGTTGGTAAGTCAACAACATTGTGTTGTTTGAAGGAAAGGGAAGATTTAAAAAAAAAAACTCAAAAAAATATTAATCACACTGTTCTTTAATAAATAAAGTGACCAGTTTCGGCTACTGAGTAGCCATGCTCAGAAAATCGGAGAACAATGCTGCAAGAGAGACAAAATATATAAAAGTTTTATGAAATACAAATTAAAATACATTTTCAGCGATAGTACTTACAATCTACGTTACACGTTACGGCTGAGAAGAGAAATATTATAAATTGGAACATTGATAACACAAATATAAATTAATGAAGAAAAAAATTTTTTTAGCATGTGCTTAAATCAAAATGTCTGCTGAACTAATGGAACGGACCTGCAACAATTTGAAACAATACTTAATCCTGTGGTGCCCAGTGTGGAAGGTGTGCGTTACAGCAATATGTCCAGAAGGGTTGAATGTTTCAGATTGGTTTGGTCGTTGAGGCATTCTGATTCGGGGTTTTTTATACACTTTTTTATTTCCAGTGTCTCCAGGAAATCCAGTGTCTTCCCGTGTATACATTTGTGAAGAATTTTAAAATTGTTGTTTACATCAAAATTATGGCCACTATCAACAATGTGATTTGCAAAACTTGAAATCCCGCTCTTATAGTTGATGGCGCGCTGTTCTTTAAACCATGTGGAAAATTTTCGACCCGTCTGACCTACATAGCACGCATTACAAGTTCCGCATTCTAATTTGTAAAATCCAGAATTATCTGTTGGAGTGCAATTGTCATTTTTTTTGAAAAGTAATGTTTTTATCGAATCTAATGGCCTAAAAGCGACATCTATGTTGTGACTGTATAATAAGCGTTTTATTTTGTAATTTATATTTCAATGAATGGTAAGCTGAACCTATATAAGGTGGTGGTCTTTTCTATGTGAAGTGTATTATTGTATGCCTCTTGTGTTCTGAGTTTGTTTTTCTTTCTGCTTATTAACTTGTCAATCATGGGGGGGGGGGGGTAATTAATTTGCTGTTGCAATTTGTTTTAAAATCCTAACCTCTTTGTTAATTTCATCCTCTGTCAGACCGTAAGTAAATATTCTGTGTATATGAGAGTTGAAAACTGCAATTTTGTGCTGTTTGCAGTGGTTTGAGCTGTTGTTGATGGAGTCAATGGTCTGTGATGGTTTTCTATATATATTGTAAGCTATTGTGTTGTTTGATTTTACTATTTGTAGGTCCAGGAACACGATTGTATTATCGATTTCTGTTTCGATCGTGAATTTGATGTTGCTATGTATGCTGTTGAGTTTGGAATGGAACTCATTGATTAGAGCGATGGAACCTGTTCAGATACAAAGGATGTCGTCCACGTAGTGGGCCCAGAAAGCAATGTAGGTGGAGTATTCTGTTAGTTCATTAAAAGTTCTGTTTTCAAAATTTTTCATGAAAATCTCAGCCATAGTACCTGATAGGGGGCTTCCCATGGCTAGTCCTTCTTTTTGTCTGTACATAATAATATTGTTGAAAGTGAAAAAGTTCTGTTGATGACAGCAGTGGAATAGACTCAAGAAGCTCTCGCAGACATTATCACTCCATTGTGATTCATAGAGCATATATTTCACTAAATTTTCTGTTTCTTGGACAGGTACGTTGGTAAAAAGGTGGCAAACATCAAAGGAGACTAATATGCCTGTTTCGTTGATGTTTATTTTTACAGGTTCAAGTTTTTTTATCAGTTCCGTGGAGCTTTTCAGGGAGTGGGGCAAGTTGACCTTGAAATTAGTTTTTATGAAGCTCTTCAAGCTTTTGGCAAGATTGTAGCAAGGTGAGTCGACGAATGAGATCACGGGTCGTATTGGAATTCTTTGTTTATGGAGTTTGGGTAGGCCGTATAGAATAGGGGTTTGTGAATTCATTGGTATGTAGCTTTTAATGTTGAAAGATATTATGAATTCATTGTGTAATTTAAGTTTTTTTTTAAATTAGTGATAAAATAATTTGTTGGATTCTTTTTAAGTTTGGTGAAAGTATCACAGCTAATGAAATCTTTTACTTTTGAGATATAGTCGTTTTTATGCAAAATTGTTATGCAATTTCCTTTGTCGGATTTAGTTAAAATTAAGTCATTCTGTTTTATCTTTTCTTTTAGGGATTTTAGTGTTTTGAGATTATTCATTTCTGTGACCGTCTTTTCTTTGTTGACTAGATTATGTTGTTTGTACTTAATTAAGGTATTAGTAATATCGCTTATTGTATAGCTACTGTCTTTATTATTGACGATATTGTCAATTTCAGCGACGAACGTCTCGAAATCTTTTGTGTGAGGTGTAAATATTGGGTTTAATTAAAGTCCTTTGTTAACAAACTCATTTCATTTTTGTTAAATGTAACGTTTGATAAATTTAGTACTGTTTCATAAAAGGAGTGTGTGTTAATAGTGTTATTTTCATGGTTGCCAGTGGTGGTATCATTGTTTTGTTTATTTTTGTTTTTAGTAAACAGAATGTTTATTTCCGGTCTGACAGAAGATGAAATTAACAAAGAGGTTAGGATTTTAAAACAAATTGCAACAGCGAATTAATTCCCCCTCACCATGATTGATAAGTTAATAAGTAGAAAGAAAAACAAACTCAGAACACAAGAGGCATACAATAATACACTTTACATAGAAAAGAACACCAACTTATATAGGTTCAGCTTACCATTCAATGAAATATAAATTACAAAATAAAACGCTTATTATACAGTCACAACATAGATGTCTCCTTTAGGCCATTAGATTCGATAAAAACGTTACTTTTCAAAAAAATTTACAATTGCACTCCAACAGATAATTCTGGAGTTTATAAATTAGAATGCGGAACTCGTAATGCGTGCTATGTAGGTCAGACGGGTCGAAAATTTTCCACAATGTTTAAAGAACATCAGCGCGCTATCATCTACAAGAGCGGGAATTCAAGCTTTGCAAATTACATTGTTGATAGTGGCCATAATTTAGATGTAAACAACAATTATAAATTCTACACAAATATAGACACGGGAAGACACTGGATTTCCTGGAGACACTGGAAATAAAAAAGTGTATAAGAAACCCCGAATCAGAAAGCCTCAACGACCAAACCAATCTGAAACATTCAACCCTTCTGGACATATTGCTGTAACGCACACCTTCCACACTGGTCACCACAGGATTAAGGATGGTTTCAAATTGTTGCAGGTCCTTTCCATTAGTTCAGCAGACATTTTGATTTAGTAGTTCAGCAGACCTTTTGATTTAAGCACATGCTAAAAAATTTTTTTTCTTTCTTCTTCATTATTTTACGTTTGTGTTATTAATGTTCCGATTTATTATATTTCACTTCTCAGCCGTAATGTGTAACCTGTAGATTGTAAGTACTATCGCTTGAAAATATATTTTAATTTGTATTTCATAAAACTTTTATATATTTTGTCTCTCTTGCAGCATTGTTCTCCGGTTGTCTGAGGATTGCTACTCAGTAGCCGAAACTGGTCACTTTTTTTATTAAAGAACAGTGTGATTAAGATTTTTTTGATTTTTTTTATATAAAAAATCTTCCCTTTCCTTGATCTTCCACGTCACACTTGGGTTCCCCTTCTTCATTACACAATGTTTATTTTATAATATGACATATATGTATTTATACAGCTGAAGATAAGCTGATTCTGCTCGAGACGTTCAAATTAAATAAAATAAATAAATAGTTTAACTTGAAAGCCTTATAATTATTAATGTACATTATAAACATGTTTCATTTACATAACATTTAAATATAAATATTAAAGAATATTTTATTCTCTGTACGATTTTACTACATTTTCTACTCTATATTAAAAGGATATACAGTTAAAAAATTATAAAGATACCAAATTTCATAAATTAGCCAGCTATGTTATAACTATGGAGACAGCTCTCAAATGCGGAAAGTTAATGTGCTGGCCACCATCAAATACATTTTGTACGCATTAAATTCCAGCCTTCGTAATATGTAGAATATTCACAATAAATTGATTAATTTCAGTTCTTTATTAAATTATTACATAAATCTAAAATTACAAATAATCACTTACGAAACAACTAAATTCGATACCCCTTATCATATGCACGAACTAGCTTGTAACACAAATGCAACGGTATATTGAATGTTTTGCATAATACATGTTACGTATTTCCATTACGACGTGTGCATATGATATATGGAAATGCACATACACAAACGAGGAATGAAAACGAAGATTTCCTGGGCGGTAGCTTTGTAATTATGCGTCAAGTTCAGTCAGAAACAGACTTGTGGATGCTTCTTGTAGCAAGGATTCTAATGGCTGCAATTGAGAGACGTAATTAATAGTGTGAGGATAAGTGTAACAGTAATTGCTAACCTAATAACGAGAAATGTTTGTTGTTCACGTGATTCTGATAATATACTAATCAGTGGCGGCTTGCCGGAAATGACATAGTGTTATGTATGTGTAATAAAATTGAAATTTGTGTCAACTCATGTTAGGTAGTCTTTATTTGTTGTTTATATAAAAGAAAAATAAAACATTAAATTGTTAAGTATCAATTTATATTTCGGTATGAATTTCATGGCATCAATTCTGTGTCCATTGTATTGATATATGAAATAAACATAGAGGTTTAGTCACAGTATAGAGAATATGCAGTAGCGACACTTCGCTGATTTTCGTTCCAACCTGCTCGGGTTGATGGGGGAATAATGAGGAGCGGGATTTTGAATCAGATTTAAATAATATATTACGTACAGATTCATTGTATTTGTAATAATTATCATGTATATGTTAGAATTTTATAAAAAAAATATATCTTTTAATATTATGTACAAGTCTCGGATGTAAGTTCATTCTATTATAAATTTAAAATACATTGTCCGGTATAAAATGTAACAAATAGCTTTATTTATTATAAATATGAACAATAACAAAAATCTTGTGTACAACACGTAGGAAAAGTATATTTTTCCTTATTTACACAAATAGCTATTTTTATAATATATATTTTTATATTGGTTCACTTCTTACTTGTTTACACATGAACCTAAAGCGAGAAAAAATTACAGAAGAACGAACACGTATAACAATTGATGATTTGGAAGCAACCATATACTTGGTTATTGTTTATATTGTAATGTGCAGTGCCCGCCCTCGCCGCCACTGTTACCGCCTCTGTCCCCGTCGGTGTCGCCGCTGCTGTAGCAGGGACGAGCGAGCGTCTATTGTTAGCGATGACGCAACCGACTGGCCGGCGCCTGCTTAATTACGCGGTTGATGTAACCTATTGTGTTGTATCGAGAAGTATTCTCGTGAGTTCACGAATTTTCGGCTACGGTATATAAGCACCGTTGGCGAAGGCACTGGACAGTCTGATATAAATAAGCGTTGCGTGTTGAACAGTTGGTGATATAAACAGATAGTCGACGAGTGCTAAACATAAATAAATATAGTTGTATAAATAAATAAGGGAGCTATATATTGTTTAAATAAATAATCTTAGTGTTTAAGTGTATTATAATATTCTGTCTTAATTAGTGTTTAATATTTGTTTAATCGTAGTGTTCGTTATATTTATCATCTTTTAATTATATTTAATATTTATTTATCGTTATAAGAAACTTTTATTTTAATTAATAATAACAATTGTCTAATATTTACACTTCACCCAAATAAATAAAAACGTTACAATTGGTGTCAGGTGTGGGGTTAATTAATTGTTAAGTGCAAATAAAAATAAATAAAATGGCAACTAAACAAGTAAAATTAAGTGAGTTAAAAGTAAGTGATCTCAGGAAAGAACTGGATGAGCGAGATTTGGATACAACAGGGCTGAAAATCGTTCTACAATCTCGTCTGCGACAAGCATTAATCGATGCTGGTGAAAATCCTGACGATTACTTATTCGAAATTCAGTGTGACATTAGTCAACTGTTAGAACAAAAATTGATAGAAACTTCTAGAACATTAAAACAGGAAATGGCAGAAAATTCGAGAACATTGGAAGAAAAATTAATGGAAAGTTCTAGAAAAGCGGAGGAAAATTCCAGAACACTAGAACAAAAACTAGAAGAAAATTCCAGAACATTAAAAGAGGAATTATTGGAACAGTCTAAAACATTAGAACAAAAAATGGAAGAAAATTCTAGAATTCTGGAGCAGACATTAGAACAAAAATTAGAAGATAATTCTAGAAGTTTAAAACACAAGTTAGAAGAAAATTCTAGCAGTTTAGATCAGAAATTAGAAGAGAATTCTAGAAAAACTGAAGAAGAACTGAAGAATTTAAAAGTTGACTATGACAAGAAGATTGAAGAATTACGTGAAAAATTCACTGAAATTACATCGTCGTCAATGTCGAATTCCGATGTAGTGAAGTCAGGTTTACACGAAGAAAAGAAAGTAGTAAAACCTGATACTAGTACAACAATGCACATTAAAACGCCGGAATTTGATGGAAAATCTTCGTGGCCGAACTATTTAAAACAATTTGAAGCGGCTGCGAAAGCACATAACTGGACGTCCAAAGAGAAGGCTACAGCGTTGACTGTTTCATTGCGTGGGGAAGCCATCGACATCCCACAAACGCTGAAGGAAGAATAACAAGAAAACTACGACCAACTAGTCAAGCGGTTGGACATGCGGTACGGCAATGCGCACCTGGAGCAGGTGTACCAGACGCAACTGAGGAACCGCTATCAGAGTTCAAAAGAAAGCCTGCAAGAATTTGAAGTCGACGTAGCTCGTTTGGTTCGTCTCGCACATCCTGCCGCTCCTGACAGCGTTTTGGAGTGCCTGGCCGTTCAAGCATTTATCTACGGAGTTCGAGACAGCAAAACACAGCAAGCACTACGATTGGCCCACCCAAAAACATTAATTGACGCACTCTCATATGCACTAGAACATGAAGCTGCCAAACAAGCTTCACGTAATCAATCTCGAGTGCGAAATATTGATGCGGAGAGAAAAGAAGACACAGAAGACCTAGAAGAGAAAATGCGACGAATTGTAAATAAAGTGGTTGCTGAAAGAAAGAAACTTAGTTCTTTGAAAAGTCGGGTTGATGCGAAGGGGCAATCGTCAACTCGTAATCTGACAGCCCCACAATCCATCAGTTATGTCGCATCCCTTCATCATCAAGCCAGTAGCATCTACGTGAATGGCTCTGTTAATGGAAGGCCACTGAAAATGTTACTAGATACGGGTGCGACAAAAACTATAATTAGACCCGATTTAGTAAAGAACACAGGCAAGACGCATCTTCAACCAACCAAGTGGAGATTACGCACAGCGACAGGAGAGCAAGCTACCACATTAGGAGAAATAGATATGACCATCACTATTGGAAATACATCCTTTAAACATCGTGCGCTGGTAGCTGACGTTGAAGATGAATTAATACTCGGTATGGACGTAATGAAAAAGCACGGTTTTAAACTTGACTTGAAGAATGGAGTAATGATGGTCAATTAAGAAGAACTTGTTTTAAACCCCCGAGAAGACAAGGCTGCGCGCGTACTAATGGCTGAAGATGTTACCCTTCCAGAACGAAGTGAATCTATCGTGCAAGCACAATTAGATGGTAGTTTTTGCAAGGGGAATATTGTTATGCTTGAGCCCAAGAATGATGATATGAAGACTGGTACTGGCGTTGTTGTAG
The DNA here is from genome assembly GCA_963082715.1 of Harpalus rubripes. NCBI lineage: Eukaryota > Metazoa > Arthropoda > Insecta > Coleoptera > Carabidae > Harpalus > Harpalus rubripes. The sequence goes on from OY720450.1 coordinate 34,158,002, forward strand.
GAAAATCATTGATCAAAGCCAGTCAAGTAATACCAGTTCGAATAATGAACGTAAAGTTTTATCCTGTTGTTCTTAAGAGAGGAACAATTGTAGGAAAATGCTTGGAAGTTTCTTTGATTATTCGAACTGTTAAGGCTAAAGGAAACCTATCTCAGGACGTTCCGGACACTTTAAGTAACCAATTATCAACATCTTTCCAAGAACTGACCGCCGACCAGAGAACCAAAGCGAAGAAATTAATTGGAAGATTTCAAGATGTGTTTCAATTGGACAAGAAGACCAACGGGAGAACTAATGTGGTTCACCATGAGATAGACACCGGCGACGCGAGACCCATCCGCCAACCAGCAAGAAGACTACCATTGGCGAAGCGTGAGGAAGCGGAAAGAATTATTGAAGACATGAAAAAGGAAGGTGTGATCGAACCTTCAAGCAGTCCGTGGGCTTCACCAGTGGTGTTAGTGAAGAAGAAGGATGGCTCTTCACGATTTTGCGTCGATTACCGTCAACTTACCAACGTCACCAAGAAGGATAGCTACCCGCTACCTCGAATAGACGATACACTGGACACTTTGGCTGGCTCGAAGATCTTCTCCACTCTGGATCTAAAGAGCGGATACTGGCAAGTCGATTTGGATCTAAAAGATAAGGAAAAGACAGCCTTCACAATTGGTTCCGGACTGTGGCAATTTACTGTAATGCCATTTGGGCTCTGCAATGCCCCTGCAACGTTTGAACGACTCATGGAAACAGTATTGGCTGGACTATCATGGAAAACCTGTTTAGTCTATCTCGACGACATTATTGTGGTAGGTAAAACATTCGAGGACCACATGAAGAATTTGGAAGAGGTTTTCCAGAGATTACGGAAGGCTAACCTGAAGCTCAGCTCCAAGAAGTGCCACCTGTTTCAAAAGGAATTTCATTAGCTTGGACACGTGGTTTCAGGTAAGCGTATTGCAGTTGACGCGGAAAAGATAAAGGCTGTGAGAGATTGGCCAGCGCCTAGAGACAAACACGAACTTAGAAGTTTTCTTGGTTTATGTACTTATTATCGGCGATATGTACCTGGATTTGCCAACATAGCCAAGCCACTGACAAAGCTTACTGAAGAAGGTCGAAGATTTATCTGGGAAATGGACTGCAAAGTTGCGTTCAAAGAACTTAAACATGCTTTGACAAGCGCACCTATCCTGAGTTATCCGTACCTGAAGGAGAGTTCATACTAGACACAGATGCAAGCAACGTGGGAATTGGTGGCGTTCTTTCCCAGATACAAGACGGACATGAGAAGGTTATTGCCTATTTTAGTAAGACTTTGTCGAAACCAGAGAGGAATTATTGTGTGACTAGAAAAGAACTCTTGGCAGTCGTGAAATCCGTGGAACATTTCTACAAATATTTGTATGGGAGGAAATTTTTGATTAGAACTGACCATGCTGCATTAAAATGGCTGCTACAATTCAAGAATCCTGAAGGTCAGGTGGTTAGATGGATTGAAAGACTACAGGAACACGATTTCAAAATCGAGCACAGGACAGGTACCAGCCATCGTAATGCCGACGCATTGTCCAGAAGGCCGTGCCAAGATGATTGCAAGCATTGTAGTCGACTAGAAGAGAAATTTTCTATTGTCGCCAGGACAACAGTAGTTGACGATAATTGGCAGCCCGATGGACTACGCGAAGACCAAGAAAAAGACCCGACTTTGAAAATTATACTGGATAGGAAAGCAGAGGAGAACAAACCAGTATGGGAAGATGTTGCACCGCACTCACTGAGTGTAAAATTGTACTGGGCGCAATGGTACTCCATGGTGATTGAGGATGGCCTGTTGAAGCGTGTGGTAGAAAATGCTGATGGAACTGAGAAGAGAACTCAGTTAGTTATTCCTAAGAGTAGAGTACCAGACGTGTTGAGAGAGATCCATGACGGATCTGGAGGCCATTTCGGAGTCATTAAAACGTTAGAAAGATTGCGCCAGCGGTTTTACTGGGTTAACTTCACGGAAGATGTTAAAGATTGGTGCAAGAAATGTGTGGTTTGCGCTGGAAGTAACGGTCCGCATAAACGACGAAAAGCTCCTATGCGTCAATACAACGTTGGCAGCCCATTTGAGCGTATTGCGATTGATGTGGCTGGACCATTCCCAGAAAGTGACGAAGGAAATAAATACATCGTGGTTGTTATGGACTACTTCACCAAGTGAGTTGAAGCGTATCCATTACCCAACCAGGAAGCCACAACGGTCGCTGAAACTTTAGTTAAGGATTGTATATGCCGATTCGGAGTACAGCGTGAACTCCACTCCGACCAGGGAAGAAATTTTGAGTCTGCCGTTTTCCAAAATGTCTGTAAGATATAAGGAATTAATAAAACTAGAACAACTGTATTACATCCGCAGTCTGATGGCAAGGTTGAACGAATGAACAGAACGATCAACCGATATTTGTCGAAGGTAGTCTCCAACCACCAAAGAGACTGGGACCGACACCTCCATCTGTTCCTGTTGGCTTATCGTTCATCCGTGCATGAAACAACAGGGCAAACTCCTGCGAACATCTTATTCGGGCGCGAGTTGCGCTTACCATGTGACTTGGTGTTCGGCAGTAAACCTGGGGAAGATCTGGCCGGGGAAGATTACGTTACGGACTTACGGAGAAGAATGGATGACATTCATGAACAAGTCCGTACAAACATTCAAGCTGCCAGCGATCGAATGAAGGACCGGTATGACATCAAGGCCGAAAAGGATAAACGACGTGGTATACAGAATTAAAAAACAACCCAGCGGGAAGCCGAGAGTAGTACACTTCAATCGGCTAGCCCCTTTCGCCGGAGACAACCACGAAGTCCATAACGGTGCAACGGTTCGTCGGATCATAACACAAGAACCAACTTTTGAAGATATCATGGAGAACTATTCCTTTGGCCGCAAGGCGCGGTTCGGCGTAACGAAAGAAGAACACCGAGATCTATTCACCCTGTCTTCAGATTATTCCCTCGGTCACTGCGTATCAGAAGACTTAAAGATGTCCCGTGGCATAGCTTCAGCCTTTAAGGCGAAATTTGGGCGACAACAAGAACTGGCCAACCAACGCTCAACTGTTGGGAAAACGCTGCGCCTGAGGGATAACAATGCAGACCATCAGCGGTACATCTATTACATGGTTACAAAATCACGCTCATACCAGAAGCCGTCGTATCGTGACCTGTGGAACTCGTTGTGCGATTTGAGGGATCATCTGCTTAAGAATGACATTTTTAAGCTAGCCGTGCCGAAGTTAGGCTGTGGTCTAGATGGTTTAGATTGGAGGATTGTTAGGAACATGATAGAAATCCTCTTCCGTTTTACCGGTGTTGAAATTCTCGTTTGCAGCTTTAACCCTAACGGGCATAAAGAAGTCGAGCGGACCATCGACTGTCATTTCTTCAAAACTTCGAAATGCACCAAGGGTAATGCATGCAGATTTCGTTATCATGAACTGTTCCGGGACGAAACAGTCTTAAGGAGGGGGCAGTGTAATCTGCAGTGCCCGCCCTCGCCGCCACTGTTACCGCCTCTGTCCCCGTCGGTGTCGCCGCTGCTGTAGCAGGGACGAGCGAGCGTCTATTGTTAGCGATGACGCAACCGACTGGCCGGCGCCTGCTTAATTACGCGGTTGATGTAACCTATTGTGTTGTATCGAGAAGTATTCTCGTGAGTTCACGAATTTTCGGCTACGGTATATAAGCACCGTTGGCGAAGGCACTGGACAGTCTGATATAAATAAGCGTTGCGTGTTGAACAGTTGGTGATATAAACAGATAGTCGACGAGTGCTAAACATAAATAAATATAGTTGTATAAATAAATAAGGGAGCTATATATTGTTTAAATAAATAATCTTAGTGTTTAAGTGTCTTATAATATTCTTAGTCCTAATTAGTGTTTAATATTTGTTTAATCGTAGTGTTCGTTATACGAGGGGCAAGTAAAAAATAAGGTTCCCAAATTTTTTCAGGTGTAAGGCATTTTTTATTGCAATAAATATGTATACCATCTGAAAGCTTGTATTTCAAACTATTTCTCTACATAGTCGCCAGATCTTTCAACGCATTTTTTCTGACGAGTTATCCACTTCTGAAAACCCGCTTCGAAGAACTCCGCCGCTAGGCCGCCGATGTACTTGGTGACCGCTTCCTTCACCTCTTCATCTGTACTGAAGCGTTGTCCACCCAAGTGTTGCTTCAATTTCGGGAACAAGTGGAAGTCGCTGGGAGCAAGATCAGGGCTGTAGGGGGCATGATCAAGCAATTTCCAGCCGAATTTGTCCAGTAGGGCGGTGGTCTGTCGAGAGACATGCGGTCGCGCGTTGTCGTGGTGCAGCCTAACGCCCTTGCTCAGTCTTCCTCTCCGGCGATTTTGGATGGCTCTTTTGAGTTTCGTTAGCGTCTCGCAGTACCTGTCCGAATTTATTGTGGTCCCTTTAGGCATAAACTCGGTAAGCAAGACGCCTTTTCGGTCCCAAAACACCGTAGCCATCACTTTTCCTGCGGATAGCGTCTGCTTAAACTTCTTCGGCCTCGGCGACCCGGGATGGTGCCATTGTTTCGAGTCTTCTTTTGTTTCCGGAGTGACGTAGTGACACCACGTTTCATCTCCCGTAATAATGGAGTCCAAGAATTCTTCAGTATTCTCGGCGCATTCTCGAAGAAACCCCTCGGCACACTTGACGCGATTGTCTTTGTGGGTTTCTGAAAGCATATGCGGGACCCACCGCGCACACACCTTGTGATAACCAAGTTTTTCGGTCACAATGTTGTCGATGGTTTTTTCACAAACCTCAGGAACCTGATCAGCCAGCTCCCGAAGCGTTACTCTTCGATCCTCGAGGAGAATGCGCTCAATCTTCGCCACGACTTCGTCGGACACCGATGGCCTCCCGCTCCTTTGCTCGTCGTGAACGTCTGTGCGTCCTTCAGAGAACTCCCTGCACCATTTGCGGACGTGTTGGACGCTGATGCAAGCTTTGCCATAAACTTCTTCCAACTGTCTATGAATTTCAATAGGTGTAAGCTTCTTCGCGTTTAAAAATCGAATCACTGAACGGATTTCACACCTGGCGGTGACGGCGATTGCGGGCTCCATCGCGGATGGCTGTTAGACTGGCACTAAGCTTCGCAGTGATCTTCCAGGTAGTTGGAATGGAGTGGGGGGGATTAACAATGAAGGCGGTGTTGCCGGATTTCTCCTAGTATCTCGGGCGGCGAGTGTACAGCGTTGGGAACCTTATTTTTTACTTGCCCCTCGTATTTATCATCTTTTAATTATATTTAATATCTCTTTATCGTTATAATAAACTTTTATTTTTAATTAATAACAATTGTCTAATATTTACACTTCACCCAAATAAATAAAAACGTTACAATATTTATTACTTTAATACGAGTATTTTTATAAATATGTAATATTTATAATTATTTTTTGTTTAGTACAATCGATTTGATGTATAAAACTTATTTACATATTTATTATTGGTTATTGTTTATATTTATTAGCATTTATAAATATTTGTTACTTGTTTATTATTTAAATATTTATTACTTTAATACGATTTTTTTTATAAATATATAATATTTATATTTATTTTGTGTTTAGTACTAAGGATGGATATATTAGTACTTTAATACTAGTATTTTTATAAATATATAATTATTTATAATATTAGGATTTGATATATAATATTTATTACTACTATTTAATTATGTATTATTATTGGCTTTAAAGATAATTTTTTTACATATTTATATTTCACTATTATCTATTTTTACCATATCACACTTTATCATTTGATATTAAATAATAAATATTAAATATATATTTTTATGTTTTCTTCAAATTTCGCGCTCCTCATTATTACCCCCTGCACGCCGAGCAGCCAGAAACGAAACATCAAAGGTTCCGACAAGAGTGTCGCTACTGCTTGTATTCTCTATACTGTGGTTTAGTTGTGAAAATTAAAAATTTGAATTGTATTGTAACTCAATGAATACTTTTTAGCAAGTCCTTAATAGTAGTTTACGTAACAAGACCTGAAAGTGATACTTTGCTAGGAGGGTACAATATTATTCTGCGGTCCTCAGAAAAAGAATAAATAAAAATCTATAGGTGTGCATTATTTAATTATTTATTGCAAGGAAATAAGAAATATACAAATAAACAACTGATCGCCATGGAAGCATTCATGTAGGGATGAGAAAATAACTTTCCGATTCCTTATATACAATTTTCCGAGCTAGCTCAGTAAAGAAAAAATATCCGGTCTAAAAAGTGATTAGAAAGAGCCCAATATTTGGATGATTACGAAAAAAATTACCATTTAATGACATACAAAAAATGGATTTTTGGTTGTCATTTCTATTACTCTAACTATTGGATAATTCTTTTAATCAGGTCCTAAAAATTATTTACTTTCTTGCAGAATAAACCCGAAGTATAGCCTTAAACTTCGATTAAGTCTCTTCTTTTATGATAAATTGTATGTGACTTTTCAAGGGAACATATATTATTTCAAATTATAGAGGTTTTCAATTTAAAGAGGCTCAAACTAACGAGGTTCGGCAGCATACTGTGCTTTTTTTATTATTATAATATTATTATTAATAATAATTTAATCTTTTGGGAAAGCAGCACATAGTCCATTGCCGTACCATCTAACAATCTGAACGATGGCGCTTACCATTATTATTTATTAATTACTCATATAGTAACGACCAACAGAATATTCATACAAAGACAAAAAATGATTGGAATAGTAATAAGTAATAAGACAGACTATTTGCTGCACTAATGTTGATATTTGTATCATAAGCAAAAATTATTCAGTCCAATTTTACACTGGTAAACTCGCTTAAACCTCCTACTTTGTAATAGCATTTGAAATACAAATTATTACTTTAATACAGACTTGTTCAATAAACACGTCACATAGTAGGCATACTTAATCATAATATTTACATTGTTAAGGTTGGTATATCTTATTCTTTTATTATTCTGGTTATAGTTGGTAAATTTTATTTTTAAAGAATGCCTACTACGTGTTTATTGAACAAGTCTATATATATATATATATATATATATATATATATATATATATATATATATATATATATATATATGTACAATAAAATAAATAAATATAAATATATCATCACGGCATATTACCCATTGTTGGGTGTGCCAATCTGCTTTGTACGCAGATTTCGGTAATGATGACATATTTGTACACGGGTACTCATTGCTGGCGTGAAGAGTACACCACAGGAGTCAATTTTGTGCCATATAAAATTCGAAATATTTGGCGTCGGTCGGGATCGAACCCGGTTCCCTAAATTCGCGACCTGACACTTAGGCACGAGGCCATGAGACCTCATATATATATATATATATATATATATATATATATATATATATATATATATATATATATATATATATGTATATGTATATGTATGTAATATTTTGCTTTTATAATTTTATTACAAACTAGTCTACTTGGACTATTTAATATCTGCTTTATTATATAGATATTTTCACTAAAGTTTCTTATATAAAAGAAAATGATTGCATAAAAGATTCAAATTGGTATTTCATCCAACGCAGATAAGCGGAGAAAAAATAAAGTGAAACGGAATATTATAATTTATACAGACACCATTGGTTGTCATATTTAATTACTTATTTGTTGAATATATATAGATAACAGTAAGATACATCGTGATTACCCAGTTTATATTTTACAACTGAGTTTAGCGAACTTCAGCAATAATCAACTATGTCATCTACAGTTATTATAGTATTAGTTGTGGTGTATTGGTAGATAAGTTAACATGTGAAGCCGTAACTTCAAATGTGCAATGCGGATTGTAGATTTTGCCCGCAAAGATATCAAATGATCATCAACCATTCTGACGCCTCGTTTGCACTTCTAGTCGTAAATGTAAATTTAACGTAATAATATTAATTACACAAGGGAAGTGTAAACTTATATGATAATTGATAAAAATTATATCTTTAAAATGCGTACATGTGTTATTTTAACATTTATTTTCATAAAACACACAAACACTTTATCAACCATAGGCGCCGAGGCTTCGGCCACTTCAAAATGAATAAAAATTAAATTCGTCCAGTGATGTGTCTAAATTATGTATGATAAATTGCTGATTTCACTAAACAACTGTTGTTTTTTCTAGATATTAATATTTTATATATTTTTAGAATTACTCATCTTTACTTCTTTTATTAAATTATAAGTTGTTACATTTTCTTTACTTATATTAATATAAAATATATAAATATATCATCACGGCATATTACCCATTGCTGGGTCTGCCAATATGCTTTGTACGCAGATATCGGTAATGATTATGACATATTTGTACAGTTCGGGCGCTTACCAGGCATAACCTCACGGGCACTCATTACTGGCGTGAGAGTGCACCACAGGGTTCAATTTTGTGCCAGTTAAAATTCGAAATATTTGGCACGAGACCCCATGAAATTAAATTTTCAAATATTGTTGGCTATGAATACTTTTTATAACCTTAACAAAATCATATTCAAATGCATTCAATTTAAATTTTAACTTCAACATATTTGTATTATCGGTATCGAAGAATGTACTAAAATTAAACAAAAAACAATAGGGATATATTATTTCAAATATAACTCTTTATTACTAAATATTATTTAAACTTGCATAAAAATACTTTTGATGCCTGTCCTTTGAATTCTTTTATATGTTATGATTCCTGATGTTGAAGTGTACAATCTCTATAAATTAGTAGTAGAGAAGCTAACTATAATAGTCACATTTTAAAATATGAGTGAGATAAAATTCGTGTTGCGATTTCTTTCACAGATACGTAATAGAAGTGGAAACTCATAAAATATTATAATTAATTTCGCATATGTTATCATTCATGTTAATAGACGTACTTAATAATTCTAGTTATAAAAAAATATTATTTATATCTATATTATCTGTAGTCTTGTTTCTCCATGTAAAGATTACAAAAAACAGAAATATACATTCCAACGACCAATATTGAACCCAGATTATTATAGTAACGTCGTCTATTAATTAAACTAGGTATGTACTACTATAACAGTCGTATGTATAATTGGTATGAGGTATAAATATAGAAAATACTATGATTTTGTTGATCGCTCTTTGATAAAAAAAACATGTAAATCATTCCGTAATTGTATAATTGTCCCATACAGTGATTATAAATGTCGCACTAGGCTGTACAATTCAGTTCGCATTGACCACCATCGATATGTAAGGTAAATACATTTAATATAATATTATTAAATATTTTACCTTAATCCCACAGAACTATCTCAATAATTATTTTGACGATAACAGTTTGCCTCACCTGCAACAAAAAAATGTATGTTAATGTTGAAAAAATTAACACGTACGAGTATAACGTATTTTGTGGTAGATGCATTTACAAAGAAACAATTATTTATTTACCGTAGGGCTATTACAATTGTTACATAAAATTTAAATACAGGTTGCATTATGATAAGTGTAAAAAAATTAAAACGAATTCCTGAGACCATTTTTATTAAAAAATGTCATATGTACATAGGTCCTATTTTATTAGATACATACTAGCAGAAAAATATAAGTAAGGTACCTACTTTTAAAACAAAAGAACAAAATTTGATTTTTTTATGCCAGCTGACATCGACGAATCAAAGAATTATGTATTCTGTAAATTTTATTCGGCGGTTCTAAACCCATCCATTTTACAATAAATTAGAAAACTCAAAAAAAAATTGGTTCATTGCTTGTTCTTTTGTTTTGAAAGTAGATATCTTGATTATTTTTTTAAATATCTTCTCTTTATGTAACTTTGATATCTTGTAATTCGGTAACCAGAAGGAATAGGACCTACATTCACAAAAGACATTTTTTACTCAAAATAATCTCAGGTCCTGATACAAGTTGTATACTAGCAATCAGGTATACTCGTAAAAAATAAAATAATTTGTTCGGTGAGCGAGTGCTAGTGAAACTGATGCGTCGATTGTAGTGACCAGGAAATCTATATGACTGTCTGGCGAGTTGTGCTACGTCATTCGGTTTCAGCGTTATCTAGGGTGTACCATGAGGATGCGAATTAACTACGAGTATAATGATATGAATACCATGTACACGTACTTACATTTAATTACACGGTTATGTTTATTATTGTTATTCGTCTGTTAGTAGAGCACTTCAAATTAAATCTTCATAGAAAGGTATGTGTTAGATTATTTTTAAAATTCCTTAGTTCAAATACAATAAATATTAAAATTAAATGAGTTTTTTATTATTAACATTTACACTGTACTACATAATTTAACCCCAATCTCGCATTCCCTCATAAGTATTATGATGCAGCTCTACAAGTGGATCTTGGAGATGGTATTTTACTCCCTTTATAAAATGCATCTGCGCATATTCTATGGTTTGTGCGTATTCTTTTAACATCCGAACATATTTTTCCCCACAATGTGGACTATCATCAGATTTTTGTTTACCCATCGGTTAATCTTACATACATGAACGTGTTACCTAACAAAACGTATATGTATAAATACACAGTTATATTACATCTTAAAGATAAGACATTCATAAACCTGGAAAAGAGATATAAAACTTTGATTTTAAAGTGCAGAAGAATAAAAATAGCAAAAAATCAGCAAAAAATGGGTAGTCTGTAGTGTACAAGTATCTCATAGATACACCGTGACCCGGGACGCGTCACCTTTTTATTGAACCCTGGAGAGTAACTAAATCATTGTAAATACAAATAATTGCATTTCACAATGTAATAAAACAACTACTAAATGTTTTGGCAACATTATTCGATAAAAGTTGGAATTAAACATAATTTACGAGGTGATTTCATGAGCACGATAAAATCTTTCACCATGCTCTTCATACCTAAAACATGCTAACTCTAATCTAATCTAATTTCACATTTATAATTGAATAATTTATGATTTCCTGGTCATGCTCACAAAAAGATTCCATAAAAAATTTATTATTTGTATAAAGCTTGAACTTGTTATCTGATTTATATTCTGATTCTAACTTCTCTATTCAATCAGTATCAGTATCAGTATTTTCTCAGATATAAGACAATATTTCTGTTGAATGAGTATACCATATTTTGTTATAAAAATAGTAATCTACAGAAAGAACCTATATTCTGGTAAGTACTGATAAATAAAATAAACGTAAAAAATTATGAACATATGTACTACTGTTAAGAAGTTTCTGATGCTGTGAAGTTTACTTGATAGCAATTTCACTGGATAAAAGCTTCAAACGTTGTTTTAATTATTTCGATTACTGATAAGTTTTGGCAAAACAATCCCCACATGTTCCATTTAACCGAAATCGTATCTCTTATAGTTTCCGAGATCCATTATGTAAAATATGAAAAAAATTCACATAGACGGGAAACTTTTCTCGTTATTGGTTAATTTAATGGGTATAGCTCCTTGTGTAGCCCGAGTGTATAATAAGATATAAATATTACGTTATACAGCCTTTTTATATACAAATAGCTATCTTAGCGACTCTGTACATCCCGATAGTGGTTTCGCTTTTATGACCATTTTTCTGCATCTGCAAGTGTTGAACATGGCACAAATTTCAACATTTTTTTGTAAAAATATGTGCATTTTTTAATGTTTTGTAATACAAAAAATTAACCGTTTCACAAGCAACAATATTATGAACTTAAATTGAATAACGGACGACATTTACATCGATTTCTTGGATTTTGAGTCGAAAATCCGCTTTATTTTGGCCTTCAAATCCTCCATTGTAAGCTTTTTGAGATAAAAGAGCCCAAAAATCGTCCATGGGATAAACTTGGGTTTTCATTTTGCGGAACAATGGTATGTTTTGGTCTTTTAGCCAATTTTAAGTTTATCTTGCATAGTCAAAAGTACATCGATAATTGTCTAACGAAATTAATAATAATAATGCTACTTTATTTAGCCCAGAAGATTATATAGTAATATAAGGTACTTCACAATAATACATAAATACAAGAATTACAATTAGTTTCATACTTAAATATTCATTTACAGAGTAAAAACTATGCTCAATAAAAAAATTCTGTAATTTGTTCTTAAAAGAATACAATGTTTTACATATTTTTATGTCGTTGGGTAAATTATTGTATAAGATACAACAATTATAATATGGATTATTTTTAAACAGTTTAGTTTTGTGTTTACTTAAAATGAAATATTGTCTATTTCTGGTACAGTAATTATGATTTTGTTCATGTCGTTAAAAATTACCATCATTTATATGATTTTCAAAGGTAAATACGCATATCTCATATATCTAAATGCAAGGAACAGTAAGAATCTTATTGTGTTTGAAAACATTTTTACAAGAAGTGTTTGTACGTAATCTAAACATTTTTGAAATTTAAAAATTCTTATTGAAGACGAAGAATTACTCCAAAAAAACAATGCGGTATCTTATTATTGAACAAAATTTTGTATCATAAAATATTTATACTGTATTAAATCTAGTTACATCTACTAATCTACGAATGGCATTACAAAGTGATGCAAGTTTATTATACATTAATTCTATTTCTAAATTCCGTTTCAGATATTTTCGTATGTTTAGTCCTAACAGCTTGCAATGCTCTGTTTGTACTAAAGTTTTATTGTTAAATTTTATTAAAAGACTTTTGTCTTTAATACCTGTTCTAAAATTCATACATACTGTTTTATCTTGATTTACACATAACTTTAAATTGGTGAAATAGGAAAGCAACATTTCATTACTCTGTTTATATTATTTGTCAGTATAATTTCAGATTCATTTGTTGAGTGTACATATGACAAATTATCGGCATAAGCTATGTAGATACCTTTATCAACGACATTGCCTAATTCATTAAGTACAATATAAACAACAGAGGGCCAAGAACACAGGCTGTAGAATTTAAGGTATAATTATTGACACATACATACTGTTGCCGATTTTTTAAATATGATTCTACCCACTTGTAGCTGTTTCCACAAATTCCTGCATTATACAATATATTTAATAAAATACCATGATCTACTAAATCAAAGGCTTTTGACAAGTCAATCATAATGCTTGCCGTAATAAGGCCTGTATTCACTTTTATATAAATTTCATTTAAAAAAAGTCATTAAGGCACTGTTAGTATTTTTACCTTTTATAAAACCGAATTGTTCTTTAGGTAAATTATTATTTTTGTTTAAAAGAATAATCTCAAGCAGAAGCATTTTTCAAAGATTTTATGAAAAACAGAGACAAGTGAGATAGGTCTATAATAATGTATGTGACTTTTTTCACATTTTTTATAAATAGGTACAATTTTAGTTGCTTTTACAAATTCTGGAAAACAACCTTGCTCAAACGTAGCATTTATTATAAATAACAGTGGTATTATAATGTAAATGTAGCAATTTTTTACAATAATTGATGATATATCATCTACCCCTGCAAAATATGAATTTTTTAACGACAATATAATTGAATCTAATTCTAAATATGAAAGTGGTTCAAGAAATATGGAATTACAAACATAATTGGTTCTGTACGTGTTCTGTGTAACTGAATTATTTTCAAGATGACAAAAATGATTATTAAATAAATTTGCTATCTGCTGTGGACAATTTCCATTTACACCATTGTCACACTTCATTGGAAATATTTTGGCGTATATTTGTATCAATTGTTTTGTTTATAACCTGCTATACAGCTCTAGACTTATTTGAGGCTTTATTTATAAAATTATCGTTGTATTTTTTCTTTGCTAGTTTTAATAATTGTGTACATATTTTTTTTATAAGCCTTATAGTATTCTTTGGTTATCAAACTGATGACGCTTAAATGTTAGAGTTCCTTTAGTTTTTTGAATGAAGTCTTCAGGCCCTTTGTGAACCATTCGTAACGGCGATGCTAGTTTTCTGGACGAGAATTCTTTTTATAGAAGGCTACATTGAAATAGTATGAAAAAGTGTCCATAAAGTTCTGTAACTAAGAATTTGCATTACTCTCTGTAAACACATTAGTCCATTGTTCATTTTCTAATAACGTATTAAATATTAAAAAATTATTTTTAGAAAAAGACCGAACTTCTATTTTTATGCAGTAGTTTCCTCTGATCTTAATATATAAAGTAACTGTCCTGAATGATCAGAAAATCCATTGTCACATACCGTAGCACTACATTGTTTTATATTAGTGAAAATATTATCAAGACCGGTTTTACTTTTTTTTATTAATTTTTGTTGCTTCGTATACTGTTCTATTTAAACCAAACGAGGCATATATATCCTTTAGTAAACATGACTTTATGGAATCTTTTAAAAAATCAATATTGAAATCCCCACAAACAATGATTTCATTAGAGCGATACACTCAACACTTTTGCTAAACAACAATTTAGATTTTTAAAGAATTTCTTTAAATCGCCTTTAAGAGGCCGATATATTGTTACCACATATAACGGATAATAATTTACAATTAGTTAAACTGCAGTACATTCAATTACCATTTCTTCATTAAATTGCTGAATCCTTGTTAACTCATGAGCAACAATGTTTTTGTTACACATAATAAGGGCTCTACCATGTATTATGTTTTTTCTTGCGAAAGAACTTACTGTTACAAAATTGTGTATTGTTAAATACGGAATCTGTGATGGTTTTGCCAATGCTGAGTAATACAAATGATGTCACATTTTTCTTGACAGGCTAAAAGTTCGACCATTTCAATTGTATTTTTAATAGACTGCAACTTTTGATGTAGTAATTTTACTTAACTGATAATTGGAGCTTTATGGTTTATTTTATTCCTTTTCTTTTTTCCAGCCTGGCTAAAAAATAATTTACACATGTGTATTTGGGCCATGTGTCTAGATCCATTATAACTGATTTATCATCCATGTGAACGCTCACTTTAAATGACGAGTATTCGTTTGGGTATTTGGATGTCATTTTTTTGCATTTTACCGATTTACATTTTTGTTTTTTAGATATTCAGTAAGTTCGTCCGCAATCAAGCCTATAAACATAAAAGTTTACTAACTTTACCACAGTTTTTATTTTAGAATCTTCTATAGCATTTCCATGCATTATATTTGACCTTTTACTTCGTCTTTGTTCTTGTCACTCATTGTTTTCATCATTGCTTTTATTGTTATCTGTTCTTTTACTTTAATTCTGCAGAGTTGCAGAGAGATCCCACATATTGTTTATTATTGTTTGTCGGTTTCTATTTTGTTGATGAAATGGCTCTTCTATCGGCGAATTTATAGAACTTTGTTCATTCTTATTATTAACAAATGTATTTTGTTGTGCTCGACGCAGATAGGTGTCTGCATCTGTACCACTTTGAGTTTTTATGAATGACCTTCAGTTCATTTGATTTCGACTTACTGGTGATTTCTTCGTTTTTTAATAGATGGATTATAAATTCTTGATCCTTTATTCTATTCTCGTAACTTGCTTCAAATATATTCATCGGATTTATCTGTTTATTAATTAGTAAGTTAACTTACCTACTTTATTTGTACACTGAATATCTTCTTCGATTTCTTTGATATTATTATTGTTATTTGATATTTTTTCTATAACAAATATCACTTCATTTATATATCTTCTTACTTCTTGATCTAACACTGAGCTTTCTGAGACCGCTTTATTCAATATTAAATCTATTAATTCGCTTTTCTTTAGTCTATTTAATTCAGTAACAAGGAGATCTCTACTTAGATCTGCAATCTTACTTAATTAGTTAATTATGTTGAAGAAGAACACGATTTTATGTTCCGATTAGACCTTGCGGCTTGTCAATATGCAAGACAAACTCAAAATTGACTAACTAACCAAAACATACCATCAATTCCCCTAACTCCAAACTCATCTCATAGAAGACTTTTGGGTTTCTTTATCTGGAAAAGTAAAATCACAAAAGCGGAGCAGTCTCGAAACCAGTAAAATATGTGGCCAGCACATGACCTCCCGTCAAATCTATGTTCAAAATAGCAATGAGTTTTAAGTAAAGTATTACGCTTCCGGTTGATTGTTTATAAACAAAATCTAATTAATTTTCGCAATAAATGGAAAAGTCTGCAATACGAAATTTTAGATTATATTTTATTATACTTTTCCTCGAAAATCTGTTAAGAGCTCCAAATTAAGTACATCTTTCGGTTTATCATATAGGTATAGTCAAGATCTAGTATGTTGTTTCAAATTATATACGAGTTTTAAATACCAAATTTGAGAAGTTTTGGATCATATTTTAATATATTATGTCAAGATAATATGTTTATAGCTTTCAGTAAAGTAGTTACTACTTTCGGTTTATCAATCTTGGAAAAAATATATATCGTTCCCAAAAGTCTTAAATGCCAAATTTGAAAAATTTGGAATATGTATATCATAATATATTTTTCACATATTTTCAGAGCTTCAAGTAAAATATCACTTCCGGTTTATCAATTTTAGCCAAAATCTAAAATGTTGTTTCCCATCATCTAAAAGTCTTAAATACTAAATTTGAAAAGTTTTCGAACATATCATAATGTATTTTTCACGATATTCTTTTCAGAGCTTCAAGTAAAGTATCAATTCTGGTTTATCAATATTAGCAAAGTCTAATATTAGTCCAGTAAACAGAGGTCGAAAAAGAGAGTTACCTTGCAAAAGGTCGGGTAGTTCCATATTTTTGATATGTTGTGTAGGATGGTTGGTTAATGAAAAATCCAAATTTCCACAAATCCCCTTCCTCCGCTCCCTCCGCCATCTTGTAACAACCACTAACCACCACCATAAATCGGCTCTTTTTTTCAGTTTTTCGCCTGTAACTTCTATCTGGTGAATTTTAGCGAAAGAAAAGTTATTTGCCGACATGTAGAGGATGAAATTTCCTAAAAGCTTGGCAATAACTTAAACGTGTTTTGATTTTAAATTTTCCATGTTTTTTACTGATACACCATTATCCTTTATCCTGTTGTCTTAACTGATCAGTCGAGATAAAAAAAACGTATATATATATATATATATATATATATATATATATATATATATATATATATATATATATATATATATATATAATGATACCTTTAGCGGACTGAAACGACGTTGCTTAGTTCAATAACATTTACGTGTATATCTTCATTTTCCATTAGGTTATATGCTCGGTAACCCCTCTAAGATATATTGGGAGGGCTCTGCAACGTGCTATTTATCCATATGAATATATAGAATAGTTCAACGCAATCACTGTGTATATGTATAATCATACTTTTAGGTTCTTATATGTAGTCCGAGATATGACAACACTGAAAGAAAAATATCTTTACAAATAAATAAATATAATTTTTGAATATACTCGTAGATACATATACATGAACAATTTGTTAAACACTGTTTGTTTTCTCATGTTGTGTACGAAACATTTCGATGTATTTATATTTTGTTTATAACAATTAAAAAAGTTAGATCGCAGTTTTTATTAATAATTAAGTATTGAAATTTAGCATGTTGATTCAGAATGAAGTTTTTATATAAAAGATTAATAAATTTTTATTAGAAATTGATTCCAAAAGTTTGTATTTTCCGTATTTAAGCTAAATAAAAAAATAATAATATATTCAAAACTTATTAATTTTAGTATTTAAGACTTTTATATCTAGGGGAATATCATACAGTCCAGTAAATGAAGGATTTTGCCCTACAAAAGGTCGGGTAGTTCTGAATTTTTGATATGTCATATACGATGGTTAATTAATAAAAAATCCAAATTTCCACAAATCCCCTTCCTCCGCTCCCTCCGCCATCGTGTAAAAACCACCATAAATCGGCACTTTTTTCAGTTTTTCGCCTATAATTTCTACCTGGTGAATTTTAGCGAAAAAAAAGTTATTTGCCGACATATAGGGGATAACATTTCCTAAAAATTTGATACAAAAGGTTTTTTCCACGATTCATTGCAACGGAGCTATGAAGCTCCCAAAAAGGCAACAATTGCGCACTTAGCAAAATTTTTAGTTTCTCTCCATTTTACATTGCAATAACTCCGTAACACTTCATTTTAGCGTAAAAGTCCTTATAATGAGTCTTGTAGAGAATTTAATTACCTACAAAATTCATATATTAATTTCTTTTTACGACCAGTGCAACAGAGTAGGGGTAAAAAATGAAAGTGTGTTTTTTACAAGTTCAGTGCAGCAACAGTCTTTGGCTCATTATTTCTGATTATACAACTATTATTTCAAACAGAATATCCTATATTGATGCAAAATAAACGTAATTATGTGTTGGTGAACGTCAGTGAAGTCTTGTGGGACTACTAGAAAAAACTGTTATAAAACAGCACCTATTTCTTATATTTGCCAGCAAGATCTTTCTATTGCACTTAACTCGACATGGTAAGTTTACCCCTACTTCGTTGCATTGGCAATAAAAAAAATTGACTCATGGATATTGTAGGAAATTAAATTCTCTAGATTGATTATAATGACTTTTACACTAAAATAAAGTGTAACGAAGTTATTGAAATGTAAAGTGGAAAGAAATTAAAAATTTTGCTAAGTACGCAATTTTAGCCTTTTTTGGGAGCTTCATAGCTCCATTGCTATTTATCGGACCAAAGAATTTCAAATACAAAATTTACAGGATACAAGTTATAAACGAATAACTGAAAAAAGTACCAATTTACGGTTGTTAAAATATGCATAAAGAAAATATGAAAATGGATGTTTCGCGGTAATCTGTGTATTCTATGTTTTCTCCATTTTGTAACGATAGAGCTGAGTATAGCAACTAAACCTATATAATGAAATTTTATGATAATGATATATTTATAGCTATGAAAAATGGTAAAACCTCAATATTTTTCTAAGATCGCTACTTTAGCCTTGTTGAGAGCGGAGCAGATCCACCACTATTGGTTTGACAAAAGACATAATATGACAAAGCTTTAGGAAATTGAGTATTTGAATATATATAATATACGGCAAATGTCCCACGTCGAGTTAAGTGCACTAGAAAGATCTTGCTGGCAAATAAAAGAAGTAGTTGTTGTTTTATAACAGTTTTTTCTAGTAGTCCCACAAGACTTTTTTTGCATCAATATAAGATATTCTGTTTGAAATAATGGTTGTATAATTAGAAATAATAAGCCAAAGACTGTTGCTGCACTAAACTTGTAAAAAACACACTTTTTCGTTCTTTTTTGTAATTTTACCCCTACTCTGTTCCACTGGTCAAAAAAATAATTAATATATGAATTTTGTAGGTAATTAAATTCTCTACAAGACTCATTATAAGGACTTTTACGCTAAAATGAAGTGTTACGGAGTTATTGCGATGTAAAATGGAGAGAAACTCAAAATTGCGCAATTGTTGCCTTTTTTGGGAGCTTTATAGCTCCGTTGCTATGAATCGTGGAAAAAAACCTTTGTATCAAATAACTTTTTTTTTTCGCTAAAATTCACCAGGTAGAAGTTATAGGCGAAAAACTGAAAAAAGTGCCGATTTATGGTGGTTTTTACACGATGGCGGAGGGAGCGGAGGAAGGGGATTTGTGGAAATTTGGATTTTTTATTAATTAACCATCCTATACGACATATCAAAAATTCAGAACTACCCGACCTTTTGTAGGGTAAAATCCTTCATTTACTGGACTATATGATATTCCTCTTGATATAAAAGTCTTAAATACTAAAATTAATAAGTTTTGAATATATTATTATTTTCTTATTTAGCTTAAATGCGGACAATACAAACTTTTGGAATCAATTTCTAATAAAAATTTATTAATCTTTTATATAAAAACTGCATTCTGAATCAACATGCTAAATTTTAATACTTAATTATTAATAAAAACTGCGATCTAACTTTTTTAATTGTTATAAACAAAATATAAATACATCGAAATGTTTCGTACACAACATAAGAAAACATAAACAGTGTTTAACAATTTGTTCATGTATATGTACCTATATTCAAAAATTATAATATTTACTTATTTGTAAAGATATTTTTCTTTCAGTGTTGTCATATCTCGGGCTACATAAGAACCTAAAAGTATGATTATACATATACACTGTGTGACGCGCCATCTACAGTGAATGCGTTGAACTATTATCTATATTTATATAGATAAATAGCACGTTGTAGAGCCCTCCCAATATATCTTAGAGGGGTTACCGAGCATATAACCTGATGGAAAATAAAGATATACACGTAAATGTTATTGAACTTAGCAATGTCCTTTCAGTCCGCTAAAGGTATCATTTATATATATATATATATATATATATATATATATATATATATATATATATATATATATATATATATATACAGTATAAAGGATAACGGTGTATCAGTAAAAAAACTTGGAAAATTTAAAATCAAAACACGTTTAAGTTATTGCCAAGCTTTCGTAAAAAAAATTATGACTATAATGTAATGTACAATGGTATTCTACAATACTATAAGCTTATATTGTACCACTATTGGATATCCTACAAGACACCATCACACACAAAATCATCCCTAGAGATCCTAGCACTATACAGCAAAAAGCGAATAAATTACTATCCCCTTTAAATTTCAAAAATATGATAACCCCGGACAGAGCCAAAACATTAACAATATATCTCTCGATCACCTAAGTTTTACGGCCTCCACAAACTAGTTTTAAGTTTACAACCCATTATTTCTTCCATTGAATCGCCCAATTCAAAATTAGTCTATTTTTGTTGCAGACATTTTACAAAATGTATATAATTCCGACAATACTTATTACATTAAAAATTCCTTTGATTTCGCAGAAACTTTTAAAAATTTTAAACTTCCAAACAATTATGTTATAATCAGTCTGGATGTTGTGTCTTTATTCAGCAGCATTCCGAAGGACTTGGTGCGCGGGAGCATCGAGGAGAAATGGGACACTATCAAAGAATATTGCAATCTTGAATCTTTCTGCAACATCATATATTTCATCTTTGACTTTTGTTACTGTTCCTTTCAAAATCTGTATTATAAGCAGATTTGCGGCACACTGATGGGGAGCAAACTCAGTCCCATCTTGGCACAGTACGTTATAGACAGGCTGTTGGATAACTGCGTTCCAAAACTCAGCTTTACTCTAACTCTCCTGAAGAAATAAGTTGACGACATTATCTGCGCAATTCTAGGAGAAAAGATTAAGGAAATTCTGACGGGTTTCATTAGTTATAACAGCTTACAAATCACAATGGAAACTGAAACCAACAACAGTGTTCCTTTCCTGGACACACTACTTATGCGAACGTAAACTAATAGTATAAAACTAAACTGGTATCAAAAACCAATAGCTTCCGAGAGATACATACATTTCCACCCACACCATCTCATCAGGACTAAAATCAACACCACACTAGAATTAAAACACAAAATTGAAAGCATATCTCATCCAGATTTAAAACAAAGAAATTTAAATAGATTAAAAAACATCCTGTTGAAGAACAGCTATCCTGTTCCATTGCTCTCTCGTTTGCTCTTCAACTCTAGCTCCTCTACGATTGTGGCCAATAGACACGATAGACAACAAGAACGCCAATAACAAAGTCAATAATGCCAGAATAACTTGCAACTCTCTGCCCTAAGTTGATTATCTCACTCCGGGTTTATTATTCCTTTTATATAATGATTTTGCCAAAATAGCTATGCGGCAATCACTAACTGTCCGGTCCCTTTTCTCTAGGGTGAAAAACAAGGTCGCCCTTGAACATAAGTCTAATAGAATATACAAAATCCCTTGTACTAAATGTAACTAGGTCTACATAGGACAAACATCTAGAACTTTAAAGGCTAGAAAAACGTCACATAAAAACGATTGTAGATTACGACCCGGTTCTTATGCACTTTCATCACTTGTACACGAGAAAAAACATGAAATGGATTTTGGTAATGCCACTATCTTAGAACAGGAGAACAACCTGAACAAAAGGCAGTTTTTAGTACATATAAATAAAGAACCTAGTACAATGAATGAAATTACATTTTACACTTTAACGATTTACAAAATGATATTTCACAATTGTAATTTTACTTGTTTTCTTAATAACCGGGTAAATATTAAATCAAACAGTTAAGTCAGACACTCCTCCCCCCTCTGTAAGTGGTTCATCTGTTGCACTTGCGCTACGACAGCTCATTTCTACCCCTTGGCCAGTTTTTGTCCAACCCCAATTCATACATGCACACACGATTTTCAATTTGTCGCGCTTTGTTTCATTTACAAGGATTTTGGATTCCATTTTGCCCGGATCTTGGAATTTTAGCCACATGTGAATTCAGAGATTGTATCTGCGTTTTTATTCGAATTTTAACAAATTTCTAAACGTTTTCGACTCACATTCATTCATAATTATTTCAAGTATTCATCCGTATGGCTGTAATTTTATTGACTTAATCTCAACAAGTAGTAAGTTCAACAATATGAGCTTGTAGTATTCATGAGTACCAATGTAAATTACATCATTGTCATATCGTTCATAGTGCCTATATGAAGGAATAAAACTTTTCCCGAAAGCTTGGCAATAACTTAAAAGAGTGTATTGATTTCAAACTTTAAAATATATATATATATATATATATATATATATATATATATATATATATATATATATATATATATATATATAATAATAATAATAATATAATATAATTTTTTACTTAAACCTGACAGTCCAGTGAAAGTCTTTGATTAAAATGGGAGGTATAAAAGCGAAAGAAATTTTAAATACAAATACAAAGCACTATGCAATGCTTGTTTTAAAATGATATAAAATATATAATATATTTTTGATTTTATTTGTGTTATCTAGAATAGAATAGTTTGTTAACAACCTAACTGAACTGTTTCCTAATCCAACAGCTAGTGTCTTCTATTGGTTACAACGTAAAATACTAACTTGCTTTACTATTTAATTCTTTCAATTACTCATTTATTTATACCTTGTAAATTAATCAGTAATAGTGATATTTTTTGTCCCTTTTTAAACAAGAAAATGTAAATAATTATAGTCTACATCAACGTAGACAATATACAAATTTTAATCACATAAAAAACATAATTATCTACTCGTAGACACAACCTTGAATATTACAAAGCGTGCAAAAATTAATAATAATAATAATATTAGTAATAATAATAATCAGTATTAATTTTAAATGTTCATCATTATATAAAGACGTCGTTTTCAGTTTTTATCCTCAAATCTCATCTCAAAACTCATTGGGAATCAACTTCAACGGTTGTCTAAAGATACCGACGCCCATCGACATCGCGACGCCAAGCATCGTTTTTGAGATTTTAAGTATTCTTCTGCGCTAAACAAATATTTATTAGGACATTACACTAGTTTAAATTACGGCTTACGCTTATGGCATCAGCACTACCCCACAAACATTAATCATCACATATCACATGTCCTCTGACTATGGCATCTACACTATTTCACAAACTCACAGCATAAACATTAGGACACTTCATCCTCTCGGTGTATGCCATTAGTATCAGCACCAAATCACAAACCTTGCAGCGTCACACGCCACA
Source organism: Harpalus rubripes (assembly GCA_963082715.1). NCBI lineage: Eukaryota > Metazoa > Arthropoda > Insecta > Coleoptera > Carabidae > Harpalus > Harpalus rubripes. The sequence goes on from OY720450.1 coordinate 34,181,682, forward strand.
CCCTTTCTGAGTAAAGCATCAGCAACATCTCAAATCGTAATTTTAAAGTGAGCATCACACCCGTCTGAGCGAGGAAGTAGTGTGTGCCTCTCACAATTTTTTAGTGTTTTCTAAAAATGTACACATTCGACATCTGCAAAGCAATATCATAACATAGGCAAATAGAAAAACCAGATCAAGTATTATGTAAGTACTGGTGTGATAGTCAACCGCAATTTCGAATGTTTACGGACTGACATACTGATATGTTTATAACAAAGGGTTTCCTGCAGTACTATGATATCGATGTTGTTGTTTTTAACTATTTTGCTTAGAACTTCGTATTTGTCCCTGGATATGCCTTCGATGTTCAGTTGCAAAATTGTTACCTGTATGCCTGATTTTGTAGATTGCCGTACGATAAATAATAAATGAATGACAAAGGGACTCTGTATTTGCCATTTTCATTATTGTAATGAAATTATCTTTATTGTAATTAAGCATTTGTAATCAAAAACTAAAAATTTTTTTTATTGGATATAAATAAAGCGATACATATTTACTAAATTATCCGCAACTTTACTGTAATCAATTTTTAATAAAAAAATGGGTAATTATCTGAGGGATATATTATACCTACTTTTTCACTGTACTCTAATTTTAAAGTTTTAAAAAACTGTCAAACTGGAATAAATAATTGTATTTTATAGTTAAGGAGTGATTAATCAACGTATAAATAATTATACAATTGCAATTATGAATTTATTCCTCTTCCTTTATAAATGGACTATAGATTATATACAACTTTAATACACACCTAATAATATATACTCGTACATATCTTCCCGTATTAAAGTAAAAACGTACAATTACAATTATTTTAACATTTTTTTTATGTGATTAGTAGTTTTCATATTTATAATCAAATTGCATTTAATGTAGGTATTATACTTATTTGTTGTAATTTAAATTTATTAAAAAAGCAAAAGATATTGACATACTAGCATATTCACAAAATTTGTAGCAGCCGTCATATACAAACATATGCACATAAAGGTACATAATCTCAAAAAAATATAAAAAAGTACCAATATTTTATATATGTATTTATATATGTAAAAAGTAGAATCCGTTTGAAAACAATTTAAAATTTAAAGAAACGGAGAAAGGGACAAGGTTACACTTCGTGACCTGCTGACCTTGTCAGTCTTCAACTGTTCCAGTGGATATTCGATCAATAGTATTCATTAATATGTGACGAAATTATGATTCTCCTTAAAGCAAGTACAAATACAGGCCAGCCTACACATATACATTGTTCACATAATTACGTTTTGTGTCATGTCATTAAATACTCCTAGAGCACACAATCATAATTTGATAATAAATATAACTAATTAAAAAATGATAAAAATATGTGTCAGTAACAATGGCGCGTAGTACGAACTAACTTTTATAAAGTGCTTTTTTTAACGTTGCGTTTAATTTTATAAGGGTATAATGAAAATTTGCACTTCATATTAGCGGTATGATATTAATCGTGGGTTCTTAATACGTGTCATTATTTCAGAAACATAGCTCAAGCAGTAATCAAAAAATATTGATATGGACAGCGTAGCTATAAACGTTTAAGAATAATTTTCTCTAACGCCAAATAACAGCGCCATCTATGAAATGACACACAAACTAGTTTTGATTAATTTTCACCAATATCTCTCTCAAGTTTTATTAATATTGATTCAGCACAGTACTTGTATGGGCCTAGTTTATTGACGTTTTAAATCTGCCTTGTCATGGATGCATCCGATTAGCAGCGGTACGCTATCAAATTTTGTGTTCCTTTGTGCAAAGACCCACCTAATTAGCTTCGGCCTAAAAAGCTTTTGGGGATGCATCATTGACCAGTTGCAAAGTTTTTGACTGGAAAGAGCCCTTTGGTGATGGTCGAGATGAAAACAACAATGATCCAAAGAGCATCAAACAGAAACGTCAAAAACATCGAAACAGTTTAATAACTGCTGGTTTTCGATCGATGTGTTACAATTAAGATGGTTACAAAGTAGTAAAACATCGACAAAGAAACAATTGAATTGACTATCTTAGAAGTTTTAAACATCTTACCCATCGACCTATAATGCAACAGTCGTGCATCAATTTCTGTCACTCTGTTGCATCATCCTCCGTATCTATATGCTTCTGATTTAGTCCCGACTGACTACACTCCTTCCCCAAACTAAAACTGAAGCTGAAAGGGAACCGTTACGACGATGTAACTCACAATTAAACCATAGTGACAATAACGAAGGTATTGCAGCATCTCAATTTTAGTCTTCTAGAACGCAGTGAATGAGCTGAAGGACCGCGCCAAGCGCTATGTTTTAAAAGGAAAGTATATTCAGGAATAAATTGTGATTTTAATGATATAACGGCTCTTGTCTTATTTATAAGGGAAGTCCTGAAACTTATCATAGCCACACACTGTGTACATAGGTATGTACTTAAACATTGCAGTACCGTGCAGTGAAATCTGTATATTCAAGCATTGCGTAAATAGAGTTTAGACTCATTTACAAAAATTCTTTAATAAATTGAATATATATCGTATTCATAATAAAATTCTGAGATAATTATGTAAATCAAATAACAATTCAAGCCATATTGAAAAGTTATGAGATGATTTTAAAAAAGAATTAAAATTTTTAACCATGAGGTAAACAGAACTTATGGTGAAATCTAGATTTCAGACTGTCCAAAATAACTTCTCCAACATGGGGATGCTGTGGACTATAATAGGTACGAAATCGGATAAAAAACAAAAAGGTTGCACCATTCGGAGTCCGTTTTGTTATTTGGGAAAAATTGCATAGGTCACTAGATATGGGCGAAAACGTAGGTATAATACTGGGTTTAGGTTTGCACATCGTTAGGGCATTTTTTATGTTCTATCGAATGGCGACGCTCAATTTTTTTGAGAATTTTAGATTTTAAATTATGATGTACGTGTTTTAATTTTTATATGGACACCACATTATGTAGGTCTACCAATGAAAAGATAATTATTTAGCATTCCAACAATGTGATATTTTTCCATATTCATTTTGTTTAAAAAAAACAGCAAAAATTTAACATATATTAAAACCCTATATATTTAAATTTCACTGCTGAGAGGCTCAAATAAACCCGTGGCGATTTTGAAAATGAATATATTGATTTTAGTTTATGATATTTAGATATAGTTCAAATAATTAAAATAAATTTTTAATAACAAATTATATCTTGATTTTATTATTTTTTGTGGTATTGTTAATTTTGTTAAAACTGACATATACACGTACATATTTTTAATAACATTTTCAAAATGTACCTACCCTCTATTCTAAATTCTAACTCGCCAAAAATATAAAGAAACACAGCTTTATACAAACATCATCAATTTATTGCTATAATTCTCTACTTATCGCCTCATTTGTTGCCAAACAAAAGAACCACGTCCAGAGCTACAGCGCATGTTTTATGGAATCATTCATTGTGTATTACAAATATCTGTTTTCCGACAATGGTCGTCTTTGTCTTTGTGATTGATAATGTATTAAACCAGGACATATATAACACAATGTACTCGATAATTAATCAGATAACGAATACATTGTTGTAACTATTATATTTTCTTGCATTAATTTTAATTATTTCAATAAATTTTGAATATACCGAAAACAAAGGAAAGTAGTAATTTACGTCATAAATTAAAAATGTACGAGCCGTAGGCGTGGACTGTAAACCGGCAAATCCTGTGAAGACAATTTCCTGACGTAATATGTATACAATTTTTCCCGAAATCACGTAAATTATTTAATAACTATTATTACCCACTCTTGCCCTGAGTGGATAATAATTATGGTAAACGATAAAAATACAAAAACTATAAAGCTGGGCGACAACGTTAATTTATGGACGATACGAAAGATCCTACTAGTATGCCCAGATTTTAAACCCGTGAAAGTAATGGTGAGAGCGGCGTAACTCAGTGGTAGATTAGGGGTGAGTTTTACATAAAGAAGAGGGAGAGGGCGCCAGTCGAAATAAAATTCAGCCCCTCTCAACCGGACGTGTTTCGACACACGGCACGGAACTGGGAAAAGGCGGCAATAAGGAAATATAGTGATGTTAACGGTAGTGATAATAGGAAAATATACTTCGAACATAAACTCTGTACGTAAAATAAAACGAATATTTAATAGCTGTACTTCTACAATCACAAAAACCCTTAAGCCCGGTTCGCGGGAACATTCAAATATTTTAATAACAAGACAGCACTGAATCGTGCGTGCCTGCGAACATTGACAAAAAGTAACTAGTATTTTAAAATGGCGCCGGCGGTGATGTGCGCGTCGTTGGCCAAGGACATGCGCGTCAATCGCAGTAAATAAACAATCTTAACGGTATTCTAACCTAAACGAAGTCGTTCGCAGATTCGTAATCCAGTTTACAAGTGAATTAAATATACAAGTCGACCGCGAATCGGCTTGGTAAACAATGGTGTACGTTGAACAATTATATAAAGCGTAAGTACAACTAATATAAGTAATCGATTTTGACATTACATAATACACATGAATGCAGGTTATGAAATATGACAGTACGTTTGAAATAAATGAGTTGAACAACAGGGAAGCCGTTGTCCCAATAAATAACATGGAATAATAATAAAGTGGAAAGACTCTTATCTTGTCGCTGGCGCAGGGCTGACACGGCTGGCTGTGAGTGTGGAGGCGACAGATGACAACAAAAGCTCCAATCGCAGACGAGGTGTGTGTAGATAGCCGAAGCAGGTGCACCAGGTGTTTTTCCCACAAGTACAGGAAACTGTGATGGCGAATAGTGGTGGTAGCTTCCAGATAATCAGTCGTAGGCGTCAAACGGCACAGGTATTTCATCAACGAAAGCTGAACAATCAACCTTGAGGTTCGATACGTGATGTATAGCTCGTGATCGATATGTAAAGTCTCAATCGATTGGGTGACGTCACGATAAACGTAGCGAGGATAAAGTCGATAATTGTGCACGCAAACGTGACAAGACGGTAACGTAAAAGAAACGTAACTTGAGAATAAAACTAAAAGAAGAAAAGCCTAAAAAGAACGATTACTATTAGAACTCGAGGCGACGAAAATGTAAGAGAACGGTAAGTGAATCACATGTACAAACTCACCTTAGTTAATATGCGGCTAAAATAGTAAATTCAGTTGCAAGACTGTGTGTATTAAATCCCGAATACACGGAGGAACCACTCTGTTCCAAAAATTAGTTGCCGTACAAAAATTCCCTCACACGAGGATAATATTTCGAAAAACGATAAAAACGGTAACTTCAGCGACACCACAATTGTACGTGCAACTCCACAGGCTTCTAACGAAGAAGACTTGAAAAATGAAGATTTTGCAATCCTTTACCAATAAACACGTTAAATCTTTGCACGAGCGTCGGCGGAGGTCGTTTACCTGGCCTTGAGAACGAACTAGTTGAGTGGGTCGAGATGACGAAGACGACCGCAACGCGGGGACGTCATCAAGGTTGACTGAGATGTAGGCGTAAGAGAAATCGACATGTAACAACCCCACCCTTACCTCCATAGGAAATTTTCTCTGAAAATTTCCGAAGACTGTGCCTCGAACACTAACTAACAGACCGACAAAACATATCAACAAAAATAATCCTAAATCGAAACCTAAATCTATAACCAATGCCCATAGTTGAAGTAGTCGGCAACGAAAGCGGTAAGTAAACAACAATGACGATAACTAGGTTGGTTCATGATCGTGGGGATGTGCTTTCAGGTCTTTGCTGCTCCAGGTTCCGCGCAAGACGTTATCCTGAAGATCCTTGAGCTGGTACGTGTCTGTGGAGAGTCTTTTGTGGATCATAAATGGTCCGATGTACTTGTCTGCCAGTTTCGCCGTGTAGTATTGCGCGGCGTTGGACAAGACATACTTCTTTCTCCACACCAGCTGATTGGGGTAGAAAGACACTTCACGATGACGTAAGTCATATCTCGCTTTAGCCCTTACGTAAGATTTCTGTAAGCGACTTCTCACATCGTTATATAATTTGCTGAAACTACATGCCCTACTTTTTAGTTCGTCATGGTTCCTCTTAAATTTTATGTCTTCGTCGAACTTCACTTCCACGTCGTCATTACCCATGAGCACAGCTTCACGCCCGAAATTTATAAAATATGGAGTGTGTCCTGTTACTTCATGTCTAGCTGTACGAAGAGCACACGCAACTTTGGGTAAGTACTTGTCCCATTCTCGATGATTGTCTGACACATATGAAATCAACATCGTTTTCAGGACTCGGCTGATGCGCTCCGTCGGATTAGCTTGTGGATGGTAAAGCGATGTATAAGACGACTTAATGTTATACGAGTCGAGAAGTCTCGTATATTCACGTCACCGAAACTGAACTCCATTATCCGAAATTATAGTACGTGGTGCACCGAATTTGCTGAAACCGTCAGCGACTACAAGTACATAATTATATCCGTGCGATGATCTCGGTAATGGGCCAATAATATCGGCGCAAATGACCTCCCAAGGCCTGGAAATCAGTGAGTGGCCACCCATTCGACCAGAGGGCGCTCTCTGCACTGGTTTGGCTTTAATACACGTCACACAGCAACGCACGTATTTCGTGATATCAGCACGCATTTTTGGCCAATAGTAAGACTGAGCAACACGATGAAAGGTCTTAAATCCACCAAGATGACCGCTAGTGGGAACATCGTGACATTGCGACATGATCATTTTTCGTTTGTCCTTCGGCACAACCAACTTCCACTGATGTACTCCTCCAGATAATTCTGACCAATCCTGTTTTACGAACTTATACAACTTGTCATCTGTGACACGGAAATCAGGTAAACGTTCGGGATTTCGTAAAGCAGTGTCGTAAATTTTTTTATACCATGTATCATTGGTTTCAGATCCCTCGATAACATCAATATGCGGTACGGAACGAGAAAGGGCATCTGGAACCACATGTTCTTTACCAGGTCGGTGGATTATCGTGAAGTTGTACTGCTGCAAGCGGACGGACCAACGAGCAAGACGACCGGTCGGATTCTGTAAATTGGAAAGCCATTTCAAAGAAGCGTGATCGGTAATTACGGTAAAATGACTTCTTTCGATATAAGGGCGTAATTTCTCAATCGCAAACAAAACAGCGAGACATTCTTTTTCGGTAGTCGAGAAATTTTGTTCTTGACGTGTCAATGACCTACTTAAATAAGCGATAACTTTATCACCATCATCGTGCTCTTGCGTGAGTACAGCACAGATTCCAAAATCCGAAGCATCAGTCTGCACTACAAATTCTTTTTCAAAATTTGGACATGATAATACAGGAGCGGAAATAAGATAGTTTTTGAGCTGGTTCCATGATTCTTCACAGCGAGAATCCCAAGCAAATTCAATGTTCTTGCGCAAGAGGTTGGTGATTGGCGCAATAATCGTCGAGAAGTTTGAGATGAAGCGGCGGTACCAAGACGCCATTCCCACGGCACGACGTACTTCTGACGTATTTCTCGGTGCTGGGAACTCTACTATAGCGCGAATTTTCTCGGGATCGACATGGAGACCAAACTTGTCTATTACGTAACCAAGATACTTAAGCTCGTCACGACAAAAGTTACATTTCTCTTTGCTTAAGGTAAGTCCTGCATCCGTCGCTTTAAGACAATCTCTAAAATTTCCAAATGTTTTTCATATGTGTCTGATACGATGATGATGTCGTCTAGGTACACGAACACATACGGCTGTAGATTGTGACCTAGAACGCCGTCAATAAAACGCTGCCAAGTGGCCGGAGCGTTATGTAGGTCAAACGGTAGTCTCTTAAACTGGAATAAACCACGATTGGGCACTGTAAAAGCAGTATAGGGACGAGAACCTGTTTCCAGCGGTATTTGCCAATAGGCTGACTTAATGTCGAGAGAGGATAAAAATTTAGCGTCCCTTAACTTGTCTAAAGTCTCGCTAATATACGGTAAAGGGTAAGCATCTCGAGTGGTGACTCCATTTAATTTGCGGTAATCTACACAAAATCTATAACTGCCATCCTTTTTAGGTACTAGGAGGATAGGTAAAGACCAAGGGCTGTTTGAGCGTTCTATGATGTCGTGCTTCAACATCTCCTCTAACTCTTTGTCGACGACCTTCTGCATAGCCGGTGATATGGGGTAGTATCTCTGCTTGATAGGTGGGCTATCCGTACGTATAACATGCGATACTAAGCTCGTGCAACCAATCTGATCCGGTTGTGTGTTGCAAAACATCTTGTCAATCAGCGAGCTCAGTTGTTCCTGTGTGGAGTATAATGCAGAGCGTGACGTAATTACTTCATCGAAAACGGCAGGTGGTTCAGCAGAGAACGTCCAGTCTCCTCTACGTAAATCTGGCACGATATCCATAGTTCTCCAAAAATTTGTGCCAAGAATCAACTCATGCGGAAGCTCCGGGACGACGAGAATATCTACAACTTTAACTTCCTCTCTCAAACGAAATGGAACGGTAATACTGCCTAAACAACGACAACGTTGCCCATTCGCTGCGGTACAATACGAAATACTTATCTTAATCTGTAAATTTATATGACTTAAACGATCCCAACCTACTTTACCAATAATTGTGCATGAAGCACCTGAATCTAACAGACCGAGAAACGGTTCATCATAAATATGGACATTTAAATAAGGATGTTCGTCATCCTTCGCGTGAGCGATAATAAAATCAAGGACGTGATTAACTGGAGTCGATTTGAATTTAGGATGCCGCGAGAAACGACTCACTTCCGCGGCTTGTTCGCGTTTCCCGAACACGTAGGACAGGTATTCACCGTGAAATTTAGTTTTCCGCACCGGTAACAATACATTTTACGCTGTCTTAAATCACTGCCTGCAGCGCGGTGTCCTAGCTGATCGCAGTTTCAACACTTACGTGAGTGTGGATTAGGCGTGGCTTTCTGTGTGTCCTGATTTCGAGGATTTTCGGAACGAGAATCGATAGGAGCAGCTTGATGTTCACTGTCCGCATATACGTACGCTAGATCTGGCTCGTAAGATTGTCCACGGCGAGGTGGAGGTACGTATGCTTCACCTGACACTTTTCTTGCTTCTAATTTGCGACATAACTGTAGCAGGTGCGGTACGGATTCGACGTCAATAAGGCCAAGTTGAGTTTGGTAGAAGGGTGCGATATTCCGCAGCAGTATTCGTAGCTTCTGCTTCTCGGAGAGTTTCGCTCGTAGACGTGAGAACAGTGTCGTCATTGCTGCAATGTAAATCCCTATGGGTTCACGAGGCCCTTGGGTACGTCTCTTAATTTCATCTACTAGCTTCTCCTCATAGTCAATAGGCTGGAATTCTTCCCGTAAGCCTTCTATCAACTCATTCCAGGAGGTAAAGGTCTGCTGATTAGCCCTATACCACATTAACGCTGTTCCTTCCAGCAGGTCGACAGCAGTATGCAGCAGCTCGTCACGTGATACATTTCTTGCAACCCGTAGTTCGTCGACTCTTTCAACGAAAGCGTTCACCGACATTTTCTTGTGTCGCCCGAGAATTTAAAACCCCATTTGGATACGGGTACCGATTTTATCGTCATTCGAGCTGGAGGGGGATCTGAATCTGTATCCAAGCTCGAAGATGCGGAATCTTTATGTTCTCGAATCGTGTTAAGAAAATTAGTCTCGTCAATAGCGGTAGAATTTCTCTTGAATGTTTTAGCACTCGATTTCAACTCGGATTCGAGAATTGCTAATCTTACTAACAGTCGAGACCGCTTTGCGCGATCTTAATCAGATAAAGGTTCGCTATTATTAACACGACCGACGGCATACGCAATTTTCGTAATAATCTTTCGATATTCCGGTGATGACTTTAATCCTGCAAATTCTCGTATCATGTTACTAATCTCATTCGTTTTCTCTTCTAGAGCGATCACATCTTGTTCAAACTTAAAAGGGTACTTAGGTCGTGTAAACGAAGCATTGTGTTCTATTTTGAGAACACTACGTAAAGATTTCCTCATTTGGTCGCAAGAACTTTCTGCTTCAGTAATGCCTCTAACCTTAACTTCATGTGTCAGTTCATCCTTCGACAACCTGTTAATCTCATATTTTCCGTCCATGATCGCAACTTAATAAATAACTAACTAGCAAAACAATAAATAACTAACTAATCCTAAAACCAAAACTATACCTAAAAGTATTCCAAACCTTCCTAAAATTATCCGAAACTAAACTAAAACTAATTAAAGCGAAATAAACTATCCAAAAATCGAAACTGTTTTTATTCTCCGATACGATAACGAAATGACACTAAATGTTTGTTGGCAGAACACCCTATTAACAAAAAATTCCTTAAGCGAAAGTCCACGTTGGATATAACAAGGCCCTTGAGTTGGGCAAAAACCAAGAAAATCGGGCCCCACGTTGGGCGCCACTTTTTATTACCCACTCTTGCCCTGAGTGGATAATAATTATGGTAAACGATAAAAATACAAAAACTATAAAGCTGGGCGACAACGTTAATTTATGGACGACACGAAAGATTCTACTACTATGCCCAGATTTTAAACCCGTGAAAGTAATGGTGAGAGCGGTGTAACTCAGTGGTAGATTAGGGGTGAGTTTTACATAAAGAAGAGGGAGAGGGCGCCAGTCGAAATAAAATTCAGCCCCTCTCAACCGGACGTGTTTCGACACACGGCACGGAACTGGGAAAAGGCGGCAATAAGGAAATATAGTGATGTTAACGGTAGTGATAATAGGGGAATATACTTCGAACATAAACTCTGTACGTAAAATAAAACGAATATTTAATAGCCGTACTTCTACAATCACAAAAACCCTTAAGCCCGGTTCGCGAGAACATTCAAATATTTTAATAACAATAATAATAATAATAATAATAAACTTTATATATATAAATCAACGGCGAGGTTCAGCCCAAGGCTGCTCTTCCACCTAACCAAAAAATTAATGCACAAATGTATATAAAGCCAATAGACACGTTACAAAACCTTTAACAAGTACAAATAATGAAAGTAATAAAAAAATACATTAACGAAAAATAATATGTAGCACAAAATAGATAACAATGATAAAAAATGAAAAAAAATATGAAGTTAATAGAGCTTTAACATTTATTTTAAAACTGTTTAAAGAAAGCACCTTCAGATAGTCAGGAACACTATTGTATAAAGTCGGAGCCATATATGAAAACGCACCTTTATATTTTGACTTTCTGTAGGTTGGCACAATGTACAAATCCTTCATTCTAAGAGAATAATTGTATTCTTTAGTTATTAATTTGTCAAATAAATAGGATGGCGTACCTGTCAATATAATTTTATGTATTAAGCATAAATAAAGATATTTGAAACGATTTTCAACGGAGGGCATGTTAGAAATTTTGCGATATTTAGATATGTGATCGTATTTACGCACACCATACACAAAACGCAGACAAGAATTTTGCAACAATGTTATTCTTTGTTTGTCCGTCTGTGTGAGGTTTGGAATATAAGTGCAGGCGCAATAATCAAACAGTGGGAGAATCAGTGAATTAACAAGTTTTAGTTTCACCGATGAATTTAGTTCATTTCTAAATTGAAACAATTGTCGTAACTTCAATCGTGCGGCACATAGTTTTACATTAAGATGTTTTCTAAAATTTTAGTCTTTGTCAATGTGAAGTCCCAAAATTTTAACATTATCTGTGCGAACTAGAATAGAACCATCTAGCACAATGTCCGGTATGTTACCACAGTCATTAATAATTAAAAGTGATGATTTTTCAGTATTAATTTTGAGACCATTGTTCTTTACCCAAAAAACAAAATCATTTAACTCTTTGTTCACAATAGAACAATGCTCATTTATATGCAACTGTTCCACAGACAACACTGAATCGTGCGAGCCTGCGAACATTGACAAAAAGTAACTAGTATTTTAAAATGGCGCCGGCGGTGATGTGCGCGTCGTTGGCCAAGGACATGCGCGTCAATCGCAGTAAATAAACAATCTGAACGGTATTCTAACCTAAACGAAGTCGTTCGCAGATTCGTAATCCAGTTTACAAGTGAATTAAATATACAAGTCGACCGCGAATCGGCTTGGTAAACAATGGTGTACGTTGAACAATTATATAAAGCGTAAGTACAACTAATATAAGTAATCGATTTTGACATTACATAATACACATGAATGCAGGTTATGAAATATGACAGTACGTTTGAAATAAATGAGTTGAACAACAGGGAAGCCGTTGTCCCAATAAATAACATGGAATAATAATAAAGTGGAAAGACTCTTATCTGGTCGCTGGCGCAGGGCTGACACGGCTGGCTGTGAGTGTGGAGGCGACAGATGACACCAAAAGCTCCAATCGCAGACGAGGTGTGTGTAGATAGCCGAAGCAGGTGCACCAGGTGTTTTTCCCACAAGTACAGGAAACTGTGATGGCGAATAGTGGTGGTAGCTTCCAGTTAATCAGTCGTAGGCGTCAAACGGCACAGGTATTTCATCAACGAAAGCTGAACAATCAACCTTGAGGTTCGATACGTGATGTACAGCTCGTGATCGATATGTAAAGTCTCAATCGATTGGGTGACGTCACGATAAACGTAGCGAGGATAAAGTCGATAATTGTGCACGTAAACGTTACAAGACGGTAACGTAAAAGACACGTAACTTGAGAATAAAACTAAAAGAAGAAAAGCCTAAAAACAACGATTACTGTTAGAACTCGAGGCGACGAAAATGTAGGAGAACGGTAAGTGAATCACATGTGAAAACTCACCTTAGTTAATATGCGGTTAAAATAGTAAATTCAGTTGCAAGACTGTGTGTATTAAATCCCGAATACACGGAGGAACCACTCTGTTCTAAAAATTAGTTGCCGTACAAAAATTCCCTCACACGAGGATAATATTTCGAAAAACGATAAAAACGGTAACTTCAGCGACACCACAATTGTACGTGCAACTCCACAGGCTGCTAACGAAGAAGACTTGAAAAATGAAGATTTTGCAATCCTTTACCAATAAACACGTTAAATCTTTGCACGAGCGTCGGCGGAGGTCTTTCACCTGGCCTTGAGAACGAACTAGCTGAGTGGGTCAAGATGACGAAGACGACAGCAACGCGGGGACGTCATCAAGGTTGACTGAGATGTAGGCGTAAGAGAAATCGACATGTAACACTATTTATAAATTTGTAATTTTGTATAAATTTTAACAATTAAAAAAATCTAATGTGACTAGCACATTAACTTTCGTCATTAGTTCTATGTATTTTGTACAAATTCCATATAGAAAGTTTCCTGTAAAAGATTGTATTTATTTCCAGTAACAGAACCATACCATGTCAAATGCACTTGACACTGACATTTGCCAATCAGAATTTTTATAACATAGTAGGTGTTTCCATGGTTACAGCGCAGCTGGCTGCTTTATGAAATTTAATTTCTTTATAATTTGTTTTTAACTATATAAATTGAATACGAAGTATAAAATGTAATTAAATCGTATAGAAAATAAAATATTCTTTAATATTTGTAATATTAAATTTTTAAAAAATGATATTTAACAGCATTTCTTCAAGAAAAACTGTTAAAATCTTAAAATCTTATTCTATTTATTCCCCGTCGGCAAATTATAAGCAAAATCTAATCAGATCTTCATAAGGATGTAAAGAAAAGGAATACGCAAAATTTATAATTTTCGGAAAAGTAGTGCTGGAGGTATGCGATCCGATTAAATCGTCACACGCACATATACATACATACATACATACATACATACAACAATCTTCGTAAAAACAGTAAAATAGTATTGTAGGGACCCTAATATGTTCTTATTCATTAAAAACTCATCATCGAATTTATTAACCAAAGACAATACCTTCCTTACCTAAAGGTGACGGAATGTAAAAACAATCAAAAACATCAAATCCAGGGTGAGATTAACATTGCAGTACTCCAAAAAGTACAAAACAAAACAGCCATAAAAATTCAATTTTCTAGACGGTATCGAGAAAATATTTTAATGATGTTCATTACACTGATATATACCTGTGTTAACGCAATTTTTGATTATGAAAGTATTATTTTATTAATACGGAGTAGGACAGCAGTGACATTTGTTAAAAAGTTTGTGTAATCAAAAATAAAATTTCAAAATGAAACTTTAATCCGACTATTGATTGAATGGAAAGCTCTTGTTCGACGTATTACGTGACCCGCAGTCTGTATGATAAATGTAAAAGGTCACTGCTTATCCCGTCTCCGTCCCATTGGGAAAAAACTCTGATAGAAGCATTTTTTAAAAGGAATTTTTTACGTCGGAAATAGCATTTCAATATATGCCTCTAGTCATTTAGAATGTAGGAAGTATTGATATTTATTCTTCTTTTGTATTCATGTAACATTTGTTTCACTAAATTTGGAAATGATGGCAAAGTGTTTTTATTATAAATTATATATATATATATATATATATATATATATATATATATATATATATATATATATATATATATATATATATATATACAGGCTGAGTCTGGGAAGACGCCCCCCCTTTAATTTTTTTATTACAAGTAATAAAAAAAATGGCTCATATAAACGTTTTATTATTTTACATATACTATTTGATGGCAGTTGTAGATATTTTTTATAGTCAGGTTTACAAGATACGACAATAAACTATTATTTTTCAAATGGCAACCTATAATTATTTTAATAAAATAGAAACCGCCATTTTTTTCTCTTTTCAATGATGTATTATTTTTTATTAATGTATTTGAAAAATTTCGAGAAAAATGAGATAATTTAGAAATATTAGAAATAATTTTTAAACAAATATTATATGTGGCTATGTGAAAATAAACAACAGTTTAGATATTGTCATATATAACACGAAATATACGTAGTTTTACATTTTAAAACAAAAATTATTTTAAAAAATTTGATGATGGCTGCGAACAAGAAAAACCAGGAACTTTTCAAGGACTGGTGGCGCCCGGTAAGTGATATATATATATATATATATATATATATATATATATATATATATATATATATATATATATATATATATAGGTTAAGCGTAATCGTTACTGTGTCGATAAATGTTAGTGGGTAGTTCAGTGTTTTATTTAGACCTAAATTAAAATGTTGATTCTTTGAAAAATTAGCTTTCGCCTTTTATTTTAGGCTTCGTCAGGACTAATTTACATGAAGTAAGTCTGAAAAATAAATACACTTGAACATAGAAAGATATTTGTCGTAAATAGTTTTGCATTGTTTTTGTTGTTTCAGATTATGATGATGCTGATACTTTTGACAAAATTCAAACAATCATCGAATTTTATTAGCACCGAAATAATCTGCTGTGCAAGCTGGCCAAATCGGAGTGGGGCAGCTATCGACATACTATCCAAACATCAGCAATGGCTATTGTTCTGTTGCAAAAAATTGTAATGCGCAGCGCCCGCCGTCGCCGCCGCTGTCGCAGCCGCGCCACCGTCTCTGCAGCGATGAGCGAGTGTCTATTTTTAGCGATGACGCAATAGCCACGGAGCGTTGTGCGTTGTAAACAGACCTGTCCAAACTTCTTTAATTACTGGGGTGACGTGTTGTGTAGTGTTTTATCTAGATTAATGTTCTAGTAGTTTCTCGAATACAAACGCCGGAGTATATAAGTACTGTTAGCAAAGGCATTGGACAGTCTGATATAAACTGTGAAACGAATAGTTGGTGATATAAACAGATAGTCGACAGTGGTGAGCATAAATAAGTATAGTTATATGAATGATTGAGTTATATATGGTATAAATTATATTACGGAAATGCAAATGAACTGCGTAAATAATCACGCAATATTGTGAGATATGAATAAAAATCAGAGCACTGGCCTTGACAGAAGGGAAACGGGATATTCAGGAGGAAAGGGGAGACAGGAGCTTGTATCTGGATGATGACGTTGCAGAAATCTTAAAGTCGTAATGCCCAACGTGACGGGAACGAATTTCCCGCCGAAACTGCTGGCGAGAGGTACTGCGCTGGGTTGGTCTTGATCCTGCGCTCGCTATGCGCCGGATAGGGAGGGCGGGCAATCCAAATCCAATTACGACCAGCCGAGAATAAATTAGACTTGGCCTGGCAGATGGTCCGGTCGGCAGGCTCGGAGAATGGGGCCAATATTGCCCGCTGCGAAGTTCACTTATGGCTCGATGCAGACGAAAACTGAGTGAATGCAAACCAGTTCACTCCGTTACACTTTATACAAACACTTCACTCACTTTCACTATTTTTCTGAAATAGGAAAATCCCTCTACCCAAATTAAACACAACAATGTGATTAATATTCATTACATTGGAGTTGAAACGCAAAGAGACGAAGAGAAAGTACAAAGATGCAAAAATTAATTAATTTTTGAGGATTTTTTTACTAACGAAAGAAAACACAACCGAAACCAACATTGGTTCACTACCGACTTGTTTATTTATATGAATGTTTTTTTAATGTCATTAAGGTTTTTAATTGTTGCATCTTTTACTTTTTTATAAGATCTCTTGATTATAAAAAATAGTACAGAGTTCTTTTAACAATAAATTGTCATCAGTGACTCTGATTCTCGTTCGTCCATACTTCACAATAAAACTTTCCACAAGCGTTGTGAAACGAATAGTTGATGATATAAACAGATAGTCGACAGTGGTGAGCATAAATAAGTATAGTTACATGAATAATTAGTGTGTAATATTTATTTAATCATGGTGTAGATTAAATTTATTATCATTTAATCATCTTTTAATATCTATTTATCGTTATAATAAACTTTTGTTTTAATTAATAACAATTGTCTAATATTTACACTTTACCCAGATAAATAAAAACGTTACAATATGCATGACCTATAGTACTCCTCATCTCGTGCTAGACTGGCGGATTTGGTCCGTAATGAGACCTGTAGATTGGTAGCGGGCTGCCTACTTCTGTCGATACGCTCTGTCAACTCGCAAGGATTGCTCCACCTAAATTCGGAAAGAAGGGCTGCAATCAAGGAGAGAACCAAAGTCGAGTGTGAAAGTCATCCATTACATAACAAAGCACCCTCATCTTGGAGACTCAAATCCAGGAATATATTCCTGCGAACATCTCAGGCACTAAATAAATCAGCTGAAAACCTCTTACAGCTTTGGAATACAAGGATCTCCAACATCCCTTTTGGCAGATGTATACCAACCGGCCACAAATAAAACTAGACCGTATGCAAATACCTAAGGACATGGTCAGAATGCCGAACGCGGGTCCGTGTTCAAAAAATTTAAATCATAAAGAGACCTGGCGGACGAATTAAATCACAATGATGCGTGGTGTTGTACTTGAAACGTTCGGGACTTATGCAGAAGAATAGGAAACCCGAACGCGGCACTATTGTTATACAGCTTACTTACTTTGCTTGTATATTTCTCTAAAAACAATAACCTATACCTAACGTATAAAACTCGGCCTTAGTTTTTCACGCATGAATTTTTTGTTAGGTTGGATAATGTTAAAATGTATTTAAAGAAATTGCGTATACCACGCTTACTCAGGATTTTAATTTTTTCTAAACGATCCCACGTTTGGGACTGTAGACACTTTCAACATCTAAATAGGTTAAGATCAACAGTGGGTAGGTCCAAAGTTAATTTAGCAAAATGGGGCTTCATAGATGCTATAACAAGACCAAGCACGAATGCGGGGAAGATCAAACCATGAAGCATATGTTTCAATGCCAGCTGTGCCCATCCTCTTGTACAAATTATGAACTTGTCCAATCAACGCAGAATGCCTTTGCTGTTAAAACATTTCGTAAAAAAAAATAATGCTTGAGGAATTGCATTCGGGCTCCATTTAAACATGCAAGTATATATTTCGACACTTGCCAAAATATGATTAGATGTGACGTAATTGTTCAACAAATAAGATCCGGAGTCCGCAGCTCCCTGTCATAATGTTAAATGGTTGCTCAATAAATGACTTTGACACTTTAGTTGTTGGAATGGAGGCTTCAGGTTCTATTTTAGTTTTCAAAGTTAAAACATTTTTAATAAATGAAGAATCTAAAAGAAATAAGAAAAATACCTGTGAAATATCAAGTAGCAGTGATCCGTCAAAAGAATTATTTTCATCAAATAATTCCAAAGTTAAAACATGCCATTTCTGCGGTAAACCAGGACATATTGCCAAATATTGCTTCAAAAAGAAAAGTCAAGAAAGAATGAAGACAAAATTTTGTCAATAATATGAAGCTATATGTATGAATACATATAATAAGAAAGTAGACGTAAATAAACGGTGTTTAGACAGTGGTGCTACCGATCATATGACATCTGAGAAAAATAATTTAACAAGTATTAAAATTAAAGAAGATTATTACGTTAAAATAGCGAACAGACAAAAATTAAAAGTCACGGCAGAAGGTGCAGGGATATATTCCACAAAAATAGGCAATGCCTCAAGGGAAATTACTTTAAACTATATTTTGGTTGTTCCTGAACTAGATCTGTTTCAAGAATTATGGAAAAAGGTTTTACCATAGTAGTATTTGAAAATAAAGTTGCAAGAATTATGAGGAACAAAGAAGTAATTTTAACTGTACGCCGGAAAAATGAATTATATTTTGCTTACTTAAAACCGCTAAATGTAACGAAGAATGCCAAAATAATAATAAATTCATCAAAAGATATAAAAATTTGGCATAAACGACTTGGGCATTTAAACTTTGCATATTTAAAGAAATTACAAAATAAGAACATGGCAAATGGATTGACATTTTCAGAAATAGATGTATCAAATGAAATTTGTTCAACTTATATTCAAGGTAAGGAAACCCAAACAACATTTCCTAAGAAATCTTTAAAACGTTTAGGTCATCCTCTTGAGTTAATATTTAGTGACGTGTGTGGACCGATCACTCCTTCGTTGCTTGGTGGTAACCAATATTTCATCACATTTATTGATTATTTTAGTCGTTTTATTGTTGTTTATATTATTAAACATAAATCAGAAGTTTTCAAATGGTTTCTTGATTACAAGTCAATGGCTGTATATATTTGATAAAAAAAATAAAGTGGGACAGAATAGGTAAATAATCCGTTTAACAATTATTTGAAAAAACATGGTATCAAGAGACAATTAACAAAACATATTCTCCACAATAAAATGGTGCGGCTGAAAGAGCTAATAGAAAAATTGTTGAAACTGCACGTTGCTTGTTAGACAACAGTGGATTGTCACAGAAGTTTTGGGCTGAAGCTGTTTCAACTGCAGTGCATATCAAAAATAGATGTCCCACCAAATAGTTGGAAAATGAAGTTCCCGCTTTTTATTGCTATGATAAGAAACCAAGTGTTAAATATTTAAAAGTTTTTGGTTGTAGATGTTAGTCTTTAATAAAAGAAAATAGACCAGGAAAATTTAATATTAAATCAGATCCATCCATATTGCTTGGATATTCAACTACTAGAAAGGCCTACAGAGTATGGAATTAAAGAAAAAGATTAGTCGAAGAAAGTCGAGATCTTCGATTTGATAAATATTATTTTCCTCTTAAGCATAATAATTATATGAAGAATGAAGTAAAACAAAGAATGAAGCAACTGTAACAATATGATTGTTGTGCAAAATTTGGTTTCGTAACTGGCCGCGTTCAAATTGACGTTTTATATTAATATCAGCTATTGCGTTATATTGCCGAGTATGCACTTAGTTCGTTTACCGAGGACAAAAAGATGATCGCAGCGGCCAGAGGAGTCATTCTCAGTCCAACCGTTTAGCATTTAGTATTGTTACTATCAATTTGAAATATTACCTATTTTTAACATTTGTAATTTCTCTCTATTTTTATTTGTCAATAATATACTTCATCGTTTTCTAAATTATTGTCTATAACTATTGTGCTACCTATACCCAGTGCAGAGATCAGCTTACCAGCCGACGCAACGGACAGCAGGTAAGTATAATTCCTTTCTTAAATTGAATAACATCGCTATTTCTGTTGCACCCCAGTCGCGATTGTTACAATTGGCGCTGCGGACAGGATCCAAGGGTTTGATCAATTGGCCATAATATTGTCGCTTTTAAGAGGGTGATCTTCTGTTCACTGTCAGTTGGTGATTAGTTATATTATGATGACTTCAAGTACAGTAACACAGACTACAACGACGGCTGTTACAACTGAAGCAATTACGACTAGAGACATATCGACTACGACCGGCCTTACATATTCGCTACCACCGGTTGCTAGTACTGTCTCAACATTCAGGACTGAGAATCCATATCGTTTACTTAGTCATGGTCTAGCCCATAGCTACTATCCTTATGCATACCCCGGGCCAGGAACGTCTTACCAGCAACCCTATTCCTATCATTTACCACCGTACCAACATAGTGTAAAACAAACAGTACCGTTAACACCTTCCTCCAGCGATATCCCGCCCTCTGCTCTAACCTCTACCCCTGATCATGCTACCACTCAAATATTTTCGGATCCGAGCACAATGTCGGCTCTCAAGAACATTGAAATCTATTCAGGCGGTCCGGAATTAGAGGCCTTTTGGATAACGTGGCGGCAGTAGCAGAATGTTACGGTTGGACTGACGTACAGATAGTGAACGTTATGAGGTTAAAATTAAGGGGTGAAGCGCAGGCCAGTTTCTATTCACTGCCTCACGATAGACGTCCACATACTGTGGCATAGAAAATTTTCCCAGTCATTCATAGTAATGAGCCCTTAAATTTAAGAAATACAACTAAAAGAGAGACGGCCTTAATAAAACAATTTTAGAGGGTCTAGACACCCGTTTAGCTAATAAAATCTGCCGGTATCGTCAATTTGAAACCGTGGACGAAGCGCTACCTTATGCGGAACATTGTGAGGAAGTTTTGGCCTGATTATACAAATGCCCATAAGTCTAGCATAAGGACAGTAACATATAAATCGGAGCGTTCTACGCCCAATAAATCCGCGCAGGCAAAGCCAAATATTTCGAAGAAATCCAAAATGAATGGTAGACTTCGCTCAGACTAAAGTTACCCGCAGATGATGCGGCAGTAAAGATCACAACTACAAGGCCTGCCCTGGCCCTAAACAGAATTTTTGCTTCCAATGCGTTAAGCCCGGACGTATTGCGAAAGATTGCCCTTTAAACGGGAAATCTGTCTCGACGGCGACCCCGCGTCAGACAGAATAAACCAAGAAATTGTCAGTGTTATACCGAGGGTCGCAGATTTTTGTCTAGATAAAACACGTGTGGTTACAAATCAACGATGGAATTTACCAGTTTTTAATAGATTCGGGTACAGCTATGTCTCTAATCAAACGACACGTAGCAGTTAAGCACCAATTTTCGATTTCTGCCACAAAGAATGTTTTAGTCGATGTATCGGGGAACCACTTGCGTAGTGATGGGGTGGTAGATATCAAATTAGATTCTGGATTGTCGCAGATAATTGTACAGAAATTCGTAGTTTCCACAGATGACTTATATTTTAATACAGATGGGCTACTTGGGGTCGACTTTTTAGAAACACATTGCGTAGTTTTAAATTTCGATACAGATGAATTTAAAATCATGGGCACAATTTTATCTATGACAAAAATCTCAAAATTATGTAACACTGACAACATTCGTTCAGTTAACTCTAAGACCAAAAATCCTACGTTAGATTCGGACGTGAAATTCATGGGACAAAGTAATGATCAACAAGTCACTCCCTCTACGATAAATTCGGACGGTTGCATCCTTGAACAGAGTCGGGATGAACATGTCATTATCGCAGAGCATTCGTTAAATTCGGACTTGCTAGCCATTGAACAGAGTCGTGGCGAAAATATCATTAATTCGGAAAAATCTCCTGTAGTTTCGGATTTGCCGACCATTGTACACAGTCATGATCGACAAATCATTATTACGGGTTACAATATCGGTGAGTCAAAGGGAGATCAACCAAAAATTGGGGAGGTCATTGACTCACAAACTTGTAATCAATGCACAGAATCGACCAATGTCGATTCCGACAAAATCATTATTTCGGATTACTATATCGGTGAGTCAAAGGGTGATCAACCAAAAATTGGAGAGGTCATTGACTCACAATCTTGTAATCAACGCACGGAATCGACAAATGCCGATTCCGACAAAATCATTATTTCGGATTACAATATCGGTGAGTCAAAGGGTGAACAACTAAAAGTTGGAGAGGTCATTGACTCACAAACTTGTAATCAACGCACGGAATCGACAAATGCCGATTCCAACAAAACAGGGGGTCAAAAGACGGAACATAATTTCCTAATTCGTATGAGGCAATCTTTAGCTATTCCCGCACGTCATTCAGTTACCTGCTCAGCAATTATTGACAATCGTGCCCTGGTCGGCACATACGTACTCGAATTACACGGTGTGCTAATCGCTCGTGTTGTGATCAAAAAGCTTCCTAAGAAAAATTCAGTATTGGTCAATATTTTAAATGTTAGCCCTGAATGTGCAAATTTAGATAAAAACACACCTATTGCAATTGCGGTTCCTGCTGACGAGGCAGATTTCCAAACTAAACAGCCAGCTGCAAACGTAAACGCAATTTCAACTAAAGAATTTTCAGAGTTGTTTAATCTGGGTCATTTAGAAACAGCTGATAAAGAAGAATTTTCGAAATTTTTACTCGAGTATGCAGATAGTTTTAAATCTAAACAGGAACCGCTAGAACAAACTCTTATGGTACAACACAGGATATTGACTGGCGATAGCGCACCGGTAGCTCGGGTTCCTTATCGAATACCCTTTAGTAGACGACAGGTTATGAAAAATTTAATCGATGAAATGCTTACCAATAAAATTATATCTGAATCCACATCTCCTTGGTCAGCGCCGGTAGTACTCGTAGAAAAGACTGATGCCGATGGTAATAATTCATTTCGATTTTGTATTGACTACCGTACGTTGAATGCGGTTAATAAACGAGACTTTTTCCCGATACCCAATTTGTAGGATATGTTAGACCAGTTAGGTAAACCGGCTAAATTTTCTACTTTAGATCTGACTAAGTGTTCTTGGCAAGTCGAAGTGGATCCAAAAGACCGAGAGAAAACGGCGTTTTCAGTACCATGGGGCCAATATGAATGTAATAGAATGCCTTTTGGCCTCGCTAACAGTCCAAATACATGGCAGAGGCTTATGTACACAGTACTCTCGGGTTTAGCGGTAACAGATTGCTTCGTATATTTGGACGCCATTATTTGTTTTAGCTCCGATGATTTGCAGGAGCACATTTCAAAATTAAGGCTTATTTTCGACCGACTTAGAAACGCTAAATTAACTTTGAATCCCAGTAAATGTTAATTCATGCACGATGAGACTAAATATTTAGGCCACATTGTTAGTAATAAGGGCATCAAACCCGACCCCGACAAAATTAGTGTAGTCAAAAATTATCCAGTACCCACTAGTGTTACGGAGATAAGATCTTTTCTCGGTCTAGTTGGATTCTATCGGCGACGCATATCCAATTTCGTAAAAATAGCCGTACCACTGACGGCTTTAACAAAAAACTATGCACGTTTTAATTGGAATGAGAAGGCTCAACAAGCCTTTGACGGGCTTAGGGAGTCTTTAATACAGGCACCCATTTTAAAATACCCTGATTTTGATCGAGAATTCATTTTGTGCACGGATGCATCAGCTTTTGCTATTAGCGCTGTACTATGCCAACCGTATGACGGAAATAATATGCTGGCAGCCTATGCAAGTCGACAATTAAGTAAAGCAGAACAAAATCTTTGCATGACAGAGCGGGAATGCGCAGCACATGTCTGGGGCATTAAACATTATAGATGCTATCTATACGGCCGGTCATTCACCGTAATTGTGGATCATCAACCACTAAAATGGTTGATGAAGATGATAGAATCAAATAACCAGCTCATGCGATGGTCGTTATTGTTAGCCGAATACGACTTTAAGGTTGAGTTCAGACCTGGCGTGAAACATTCTAACGCCGACGCGTTATCTCGAATAAGACCAGTGAGAATGATGGGGCACGCAGACTGTGATATAGTGCTCTGGAATCGTGAATCAATAAAAATTGATCAAATGAAAGATTTAGAAATTAAAATTATGTTGAAAGATATTAATTCTCCAAAAAGTGATTATTATTTGGATGATGACGCTCTAGTTTATAAAAAGAGTGCGGACCGTCATAAAGATAAATTAGTAATTCCCGAATCCCAGCGCTTAGCAGGTATGCGTGCCTGTCATGATTCACCGCTTACAGGTCACGGCGGGATAGATAAGACATTACAGCGAGTTAGCTCGAGGTTCTATTGGCCAATGTTGCGCACGGATGTGAAAAATTATGTAAAAGCGTGTATTTCCTGTGCACAACGTAAAACTTCTCCACATCTCCGCTTCGCACCCCTTGTAAAATTTCAGGCAGAACAGAGACCATTTCGCCGTATAGCTATGGATGTGGTAGGGCCGCTAGTTCAGACTAACTAGAGACACAAATATATTTTGACAATTCAAGACGCCGTTACGCGATACCTGGAAGCGTTTTCTATGAAAGATCAGACCGCCGAGACTATTGCCAAACATTTTGTGAAAAGAATAATTCTTAGGCATGGGACGCCGCGACAACTATTGACAGACTTAGGGACGTCATTCTTGTCCAAAATTATGAAAGAAATTTGTAAATTTTTGGAAATAGAGCGATTACATAAAATTGAATACAGGCCACAAACTAATGGCAGCTTAGAACGTACGCACCGCACGTTGAAAGACTTAGTATCACATTACATAACACCCGACCAGCGTGACTGGGACGAATGGCTGCCTTATGCAGTGTCAGCATATTGTAGCGTGACTCACTCTACGCTCGGCGATACTCCATTTTATACGGATACTATATTTTATACGGAAGTGATATCGAGTTACCATTCGACGCCATTTTCAAACCGCTCAAGACAAGATATGACACGGAGTTTGTTCAGCGAATGAAAATTGTACATCAACAAGCGCGCGACCACCAGAATCGAGCCACTGACAGGGTACATAGAGTATTTAATAAAAAAGCCAAATCCCCCACTTTCAAAGTCGGTGACCGAGTATACTTACACGCACCGGCTATTAAACCTGGGCTTAGTAAAAAACTCTGTAAACCTTGGTCAGGCCCTTATAGGGTGGTAGAACTGGAAGGCGTGAACGTAGTGGTCAAAGAAGTTCATGGACGCAGAACAAACAAAGTGCATGTGAATCGGCTTAAGCACTGTTTAGCATTTGCCGATAATCATTGTAGATTAGGGGACATACCGATCACGACTGACACCGACAACGAATTGCTAAGTGAGAATGAACAAGGCTTCCACCCGATACAACCACCGGCTAATTTGGCAACTCAAGAGGTAGAACCCGATCTTAGCAATGTAATAATTAACGTAACTTCAGTTACAGGCGACGGAAGTTTTAGAAGTCGCACGTCAGGTCCAGATCCCAACACTACCGGAGCTACCAGCAGTGAAGAGTCGTACAGCTCAGACTTTAGTCAAATACATCCGGTTTCCGCCCCCCTCGTTACAAAAACCGCATCAGGGGACCGGTACAAGACCATCCGTGGGTGTACGACCAGCGAATTTAGTTTGTTTTAAAATATGTTTATATATGAAGAATTAGCTTAAGTGGGTAAACGAACTAATATCCCCAGTTTGACTTGAATTATTCCTCTGTGAGTTTATAATTAAGTCTTAAGGGGGCGGTAATGTAACAATTTGATTGTTGTGCAAAATTTGGTTTCGTAACTGGCCGCGTTCAAATTGACGTTTTATATTAATATCAGCTATTACGTTATATTGCCGAGTATGCATTTAGTTCGTTTACCAAGGACAAAAAGATGATCGCAGCGGCCAGACGAGTCATTCTCAGTCCAACCGTTTAGCATTTAGTATTGTTACTATCAATTTGAAATATTACCTATTTTTAACATTTGTAATTTCTCTCTATTTTTATTTGTCAATAATAAACTTCATCGTTTTCTAAATTATTGTCCATAACTATTGTGCTACCTATACCCAGTGCAGAGATCAGCTTACCAGCCGACGCAACGGACAGCAGGTAAGTATAATTCCTTTCTTAAATTGAATAACATTGCTACTTCTGTTGCACCCCAGTCGCGATTGTTACAATTGGCGCTGCGGACAGGATCCAGGGGTTTGGCCATAATATTGTCGCTTTTAAGAGGGTGATCTTCTGTTCACTGTCAGTTGGTGATGAGTTATATTATGATGACTACAAGTACAGTAACACAGACTACAACGACGGCTGTTACAACTGAAGCAGTTACGACTAGAGACATATCGACTACGACCGGCCCTACATATTCGCTACCACCGGTTGCTAGTACTGTCTCAACATTCAGGACTGAGAATCCATATCGTTTACTTAGTCATGGTCTAGCCCATAGCTACTATCCTTATGCATACCCCGGGCCAGGAACGTCTTACCAGCAACCCTATTCCTATCATTTACCACCGTACCAACATAGTGTAAAACAAACAGTACCGTCCACACCTTCCGCCAGCGATATCCCGCCCTCTGCTCTAACCTCTACCCCTGATCATGCTACCACTCAAATATTTTCGGATCCGAGCACAATGTCGGCTCTCAAGAACATTGAAATCTATTCAGGCGGTCCGGTATTAGAGGCCTTTTGGATAACGTGGCGGCAGTAGCAGAATGTTACGGTTGGACTGACGTACAGATAGTAAACGTTATGAAGTTAAAATTAAGGGGTGAAGCGCAGGCCAGTTTCTATTCACTGCCTCGCGATAGACGTCCACATACTGTGGCCGTTTTTGTTGGTTGATTGATCTTTACGGCCGAAAAACAGACCCAGCCTCTGCGGAACGCGAATTAGGTAAAAAATTTAGAAAAAAGGACGAATCTCTCAGAAAATATGCATTAAGACTGGAAATAGCGGCATAGAAAATTTTCCCAGTCATTCATAGTAATGAGCCCTTAAATTTAAGAAATACAATTAAAAGAGAGATGGCCTTAATAAAACAATTTTAGAGGGTCTAGACACCCGTTTAGCTAATAAAATCTGCCGGTATCGTCAATTTGAAACCGTGGACGAAGCGCTACCTTATGCGGAACATTGTGTGGAAGTTTTGGCCAGATTATACAAATGCCCATAAGTCTAGCATAATGACAGTAACATATAAATCGGAGCGTTCTACGCCCAATAAATCCGCGCAGGCAAAGCCAAATATTTCGAAGAAATCCAAAATGAATGGTAGACTTCGCTCAGACTAAAATTACCCGCAGATGATGCGGCAGTAAAGATCACAACTACAAGGCCTGCCCTGACCCTAAACAGAATTTTTGCTTCCAATGCGTTAAGCCCGGACATATTGCGAAAGATTGCCCTTTAAACGGAAAATCTGTCTCGACGGCGACCCCGCGTCAGACAGAATAAGCCAAGAAATTGTCAGTGTTATACCGAGGGTCGCAGATTTTTGTCTAGATAAAACACGTGTGGTTAAAAATCAACGATGGAATTTACCAGTTTTTAATAGATTCGAGTACAGCTATGTCTCTAATCAAACGACAAGTAGCAGTTAAGCACCAATTTTCGATTTCTGCCACAAAGAATGTTTTAGTCGATGTATCGGGGAACCACTTGCGTAGTGATGGGGTGGTAGATACCAAATTAGATTGTGGATTGTCGCAGAAAATTGTACACAAATTCGTAGTTTCCACAGATGACTTGTATTTTAATATAGATGGGTTACTTGGGGTCGACTTTTTAGAAACACATTGCGTAGTTTTAAAATTCAAAACAGATGAATTTAAAATCATGGGCACAATTTTATCTATGACAAAAATCTCAAAATTATGTAACACTGACAAAATTCGTTCAGTTAACTCTAGGACCAAAAATCCTACTTTAGATTCGGACGTGAAATTCATGGGACAAAGTAATGATCAACAAGTCACTCCCTCTACGATAAATTCGGACGGTTGCATCCTTGAACAGAGTCGGGATGAACATGTCATTATCGCAGAGCATTCGTTAAATTCGGACTTGCTAGCCATTGAACAGAGTCGTGGCAAAAATATCATTAATTCGGAAAAATCTCCTGAAGTTTCGGATTTGCCGACCATTGTACACAGTCATGATCGACAAATCATTTTACGGGTTACAATATCGGTGAGTCAAAGGGTGATCAACCAAAAATTGGGGAGGTCATTGACTCACAAACTTGTAATCAATGCACAGAATCGACCAATGTCGATTCCGACAAAATCATTATTTCGGATTACTATATCGGTGAGTCAAAGGGTGATCAACCAAAAATTGGAGAGGTCATTGACTCACAATCTTGTAATCAACGCACGGAATCGACAAATGCCGATTCCGACAAAATCATTATTTCGGATTACAATATCGGTGAGTCAAAGGGTGATCAACCAAAAGTTGGAGAGGTCATTGACTCACAAACTTGTAATCAACGCACGGAATCGGCAAATGCCGATTCCAACAAAACAGGGGGTCAAAAGACGGAACATAATTTCCTAATTCGTATGAGGCAATCTTTAGCTATTCCCGCACGTCATTCAGTTACCTGCTCAGCAATTATTGACAATCGTGCCCCGGTCGGCACATACGTACTCGAATTACACGGTGTGCTAATCGCTCGTGTTGTGATCAAAAAGCTTCCTAAGAAAAATTCAGTATTGGTCAATATTTTAAATGTTAGCCCTGAATGTGCAAATTTAGATAAAAACACACCTATTGCAATTGCGGTTCCTGCTGACGAGGCAGATTTCCAAAATAAACAGCCAGCTGCAAACATAAACGCAATTTCAACTAAAGAATTTTCAGAGTTGTTTAATCTGGGTCATTTAGAAACAGCTGATAAAGAAGAATTGTCGAAATTTTTACTCGAGTATGCAGATAGTTTTAAATCTAAACAGGAACCGCTAGAACAAACTCTTATGGTACAACACAGGATATTGACTGGCGATAGCGCACCGGTAGCTCGGGTTCATTATCGAATACCCTTTAGTAGACAACAGGTTATGAAAAATTTAATCGATGAAATGCTTACCAATAAAATTATATCTGAATCCACATCTCCTTGGTCAGCGCCGGTAGTACTCGTAGAAAAGACTGATGCCGATGGTAATAATTCATTTCGATTTTGTATTGACTACCGTACGTTGAATGCGGTTAATAAACGAGACTTTTTCCCGATACCCAATTTGTAGGATATGTTAGACCAGTTAGGTAAACCGGCTAAATTTTCTACTTTAGATCTGACTAAGTGTTCTTGGCAAGTCGAAGTGGATCCAAAAGACCGAGAGAAAACGGCGTTTTCAGTACCATGGGGCCAATATGAATGTAATAGAATGCCTTTTGGCCTCGCTAACAGTCCAAATACATGGCAGAGGCTTATGTACACAGTACTCTCGGGTTTAGCGGTAACAGATTGCTTCGTATATTTGGACGCCATTATTTGTTTTAGCTCCGATGATTTGCAGGAGCACATTTCAAAATTAAGGCTTATTTTCGACCGACTTAGAAACGCTAAATTAACTTTGAATCCCAGTAAATGTTAATTCATGCACGATGAGACTAAATATTTAGGCCACATTGTTAGTAATAAGGGCATCAAACCCGACCCCGACAAAATTAGTGTAGTCAAAAATTATCCAGTACCCACTAGTGTTACTCATATCCAAATTCGTGAAAATAGCCGTACCACTGACGGCTTTAACGAAAAACTATGCACGTTTTAATTTGAATGAGAAGGCTCAACAAGCCTTTGACGGGCTTAGGGAGTCTTTAATACAGGCACCCATTTTAATATACCCTGATTTTGATCGAGAATTCATTTTGTGCACGGATGCATCAGCTTTTGCTATTAACGCTGTACTATGCCAACCGTATGACGGACATGAAATGCCGGTAGCCTATGCAAGTCGACAATTAAGTAAAGCAGAACAAAATCTTTGCATGACAGAGCGGGAATGCGCAGCACTTGTCTGGGTCTGTGGTGTGAGTCTGTGTAGATGTATTCATTCAGCTCCTAAAAGTTCTTCTAATCTCTTGAGAAAACAGTGATATTTTGATGAATTTTCTAATACAAGTGTAAGACAAACAAAGTGCTTTTACATCGCGGTAAATAGTTTTCGAAATTTTATTAAAATAGAACAGTTTTTACTGTATCTTTGTTGTACATTTACACATGTTGGCAATAAAGTCGAAAATTGCAAATCTTTTAAGACTAAAATAATTAAACGCGCAAACTCACAATAATTAACTGTTCATTCACAACAAACTGTCTTCTGTCCAATTCTCAAATGACTCGCTCTGCCTCTGCCGCTAAATCTACTAGTGACACCAGCGGTGAAATTATGGACAATGTTAGTAAATCTATAACTGATTTCCTAAATTCTTCTAAATTTGAAAAACTATTAAGTAAATTACTGACCACAGCAATCCACGCTGAATTGAAACATAGTGACATATTAAAAACTCATTTTGAGTCCGAAATAAATAAACTAAATCATGAAATCTCTGAATTAAAACAAACAAACTCAAACCTTGTAAACGAACTTGAAAAATACAAGCCACAATTGCGTAAAAATAAAAATAAAAAAAGTGAATCGAACGAAAATAAAAATACAAATGCCAACACAACTCAAACTACTCAAAGTATACAAAATAGTGAACCTACTGACTAATCAAATAACTTTGTAAAGAATAAATCTCAAAAGACAATAGTTGGATCAGCATCTAATTCAAATAATTCAAGCAAGTTTGAAAGTGGCAAAAAGAAAGCTTGGTTCTACGTTGGACGAGTGAGTGCTTCAACAACATCTGACGACGTGTTAGATTATCTCAAATCAAAGTGTCCCGATGGCGAATTCACATGCGAACAACTCACATCCAGTGGACCCAATAAATCCTTTAAAGTTAGTGCCGACTTCTCCCTGTACGATACCATTAACAATACTGACTTTTGGCCTGATCGTATTGTTGTTAAACGCTATTTTTTTCGTCGAGAACCGGCAGGAAAATTTGGAAAAGCTGAACACTCTCAATGAGGTATTATCAATTTTTTATTGGAATGTTCAAACTATAACAAATAAATGTAATTTAATCGACATTTTAAATATTGACATTAATGCTAGTGTGATATGTTTAAGTGAACATTGGCTTAAAGAGGAACAAAATAATTTATATAATATTAATGGATACTATAAAGCCTCATGTTTTAATAGAATTCATTCAAAAAACGGCGGAGTAATTATATTTGTCACAGAAGGAATCAATTCTTTTGAAATACCAAGTATTAAATCTTTATCCGTTGAATCCGATTGCGAAATTGTCTCTGTCTTTTTAAGTCAATTCAAATGTATTGTAGTATCACTATATAGAGCTCCTAAAGGAGATTTTAATAATTTCATAAATATATTAAACCAAGCGTTAGAAATATTAAGTAGATATAATGTAAAAATTGTTGTAGTAGGCGATTTTAATGTAGATTTTTTGACTGCTAACAACAATAAAAATATACTAATCAATTTAATGACTAGCTATGGCTTGAATCTCACAGTCAAACAATACACACGCATCACTGATCACAGTACAACTTGCATAGATAATTTATTCACTGATCTGACATCTGATTTTACAATTTCAGTAAAAAAATTTGGAGTGTCAGACCACTCTGCCATTCTTCTTACTAGCGAGTTTGGCAGTATTGAAAAAATTTCCAAGCCAATCAAAAAATACCGAGATTACAATAATGTAAACAACATTAATTTATTCGCTTCTTTGTTACAAAACGAATCTTGGGATGACTTGTATCTTGAAACCTGTCCCCAGGAAAAGTGTAATATATTTATTAATACTCTTTTATATTATAGAGATATTGCTTTTCCAATTTTAAAATAATGAAAGCACTAAGTGGATTACGCCTGAGCTGAGATCTATGCATGATCACTTAACATTTCTTCGGGAGATGATTTCATCTGGGTATTACGATTTGAAAACAAGGTACAAAGAGCTTAAGAAGGCATATTTGAGGCAGGTAAGCGAAACTCGTAAGTTATTTAATCTTAACAAGCTATCTCAATCGACAAATAAAATTAAAACTGTATGGTCTCTAATAAACCATGAATCCGGAAGAAATATTAAAAATAATAAATGTTCAATTAGCGCAGATAACTTTAACGATTACTTTGTTTCAATTGCGGACAGCATTAATAACCAACTGCCTCCGTCTGAGTTTGATCATGATTATTTTCTAAGCAAGACAAAAAATTGTGACAATTCTATTTATTTTACTCCAACAAGTACGACCGAAATCTATAATATTGTCCGTGAGATGAAGAACAAGGTATCCACTGATATCTATGACATTAATATTATTTTACTTAAAACAGCCATTGAGTACTTGACAGGACCTTTGTGTAACTTAATTAATGCCTGTTTAGAGCACGGAATATTCCCTGAAAAGCTAAAGATAGCTAAAATAATCCCAATACATAAAAAGGGGGAATGCGACCTAGCCTCAAACTATAGGCCAATTGCGATTTTACCAGTAATATCTAAAATATTTGAAAAAGTAATCTATGTTCGTATCCATAAAGTTCTCGTTTCAAATGAATATTTCACTGGTGCACAATTTGGGTTTCGCGACGGAAAATCAACTATAGATGCATTAATGTCATTAATTCAAGTTATAGTAGATTCATGGGAAAATAAAGAAACGTGTAGGGCCATTTTCGTCGATTTGAGTAAGGCATTTGACACTCTATCACATGAAATTTTATTATCTAAGCTGGAACACGCTGGAATCAGGGGTATTCCTTTGCAGTTATTAAAAACTTACTTGTATAATAGACAACAAGTCGTATCAGTTAATGAAACAATAAGTACTGTTAAAAATATAAATAAAGGCGTTCCTCAAGGAAGTATTCTTGGTCCTCTGTTGTTTATAATATACGTTAATGATTTACCTCAAAATGTAAAATCAAATATAATACAGTTTGCAGACGATACGACTTTAATTAATCATAGCTCCTCAAAGGAAACACTTGAAAACAATAGCAATGAAAGCCAATTTCAAGCCATTGAATGGTTCACAGCCAATCTTTTAAGTTTAAATAAAGACAAAACAAATATAATAGATTTTGTCAATTCAAATTCATCTGATGAACTCTCCCAGAAATATCTAGGTCTCCTTTTACAAAAAAACTTAAAATGGTAAAGCAATATCGATGTATTGTGCAGGAAGTTAGCTACATGCTTGTTCGCATTACGCAAAATATATGGTACAATGGGTCCACCAGCAACCAAGATAGCCTTTTCTGCATTGTTTCACTCTGTCATGTGTTACGGCTTATTGGTATGGGGTCAATCTCCTGATGTGAACAGAGTGTTTATAGTGCAGAAGAAGGCTATTAGAATACTTGCTGGTGTAGGTCCAACACACTCCTGCAAAGACCTTTTTAAGAAATTTGGTGTTCTTACGCTCTACTCCCAATATATACTGTATACCTTAATGTACATCAGAAAAAATATTTCAGATTTCACAACTCACTCCGAGATTCATAAATATAATACGAGAAATAACGATAATTTAACAACAGTAAAATTTACTCGGACAAACTCTAAACTTAACAGTGTCAACGTAAAGCTTTTCAACAAATTACCCCAAACTATAAGAAAATTAGAATTCCAAAAATTTAAATCTACTGTGTTTAAAAAATTATTAAATAAAAGTTATTATAACGTAGAAGAATATTTAAAAGATGAAAATTTCATAAATGCGTAGGTATTGAAAGCAAGATTGTGAGCTTCATACCCAATTATTATAAATTTAAAAATGTATGTACTTTGCCTGTTTGTATCTAAATGTTTTGATTTCCTAAATTGGACGTACTGTGCATGTAAATGCTTTTCAGTTAATAAAAATTATTATTATTATTATTATTATTATTAAACATTATAGATGCTATCTATACGGCCGGTCATTCACCGTAATTGTGGATCATCAACCACTAAAATGGTTGATGAAGATGATAGAATCAAATAACCAGCTCATGCGATGGTCGTTATTGTTAGCCGAATACGACTTTAAGGTTGAGTTCAGACCTGGCGTGAAACATTCTAACGCCGACGTACGAAGGCGTAGAAAGGACATGCAAGAAAAATATTTGTAATTGCAAATTGTAAGTTGCAATTAGGCTTAATAGTAAGTTGTATGTTGCAATTAGGCTTAATTGCAAGTTGTATGTTGCAATTTTGCTTAATTGTAAGTTGTATGTTGCAATTAGGCTTAATTGCAAGTTGTATGTTGCAATTAGGCTTAATTGTAAGTTGTATGTTGCTATTTTGCGTAATTGCAATTAAACCTAATTGCAACATAGAACTTGCAATTAAGCCTAATTGCAACTTACAACTTGCAATTAAACCTAATTGTAAGTTACAACTTGCAATTAAGCCTAATTGCAACATACAACTTGCAATTAAGCCTAATTGCAACATACAATTTACAATTAAGCCTAATTGCTACTTACAACTTGCAATTAAGCAAAATTGCAACATACAACTTGCAATTAAGCCTAATTGCAACATACAACTTACAATTAAGTTGTACATATAACTTGCAGTTAAGTCTAATTGCAACATACAACTTGCAATTAAGCCTAGTTCCAACAGACAACTTGCAATTAAGCCTAATTGCAACGTACAACTTACAATTAAACCTAATTGCAAGTTACAACTTGCAATTAGACCTAATTGCAACATACAACTTGCAATTTAATCTTTATTGTATAGTTAAGTCTAATTGCAACATACAACTTGCAATTAAGCCTAATTCCAACATACAACTTGCAATTAAGCCTAATTGCAACTTATAACTTGCAATTAAACCTAATTGTAAGTTACAACTTGCAATTAAGCCTAATTGCAACATACAACTTGCAATTAAGCCTAATTGCAACATACAATTTACAATTAAGCCTAATTGCAACATACAACTTGCAATTAAGCCTAATTGCAACATAAAACTTACAATTAAGCCTAATTGCAACTTACAGCTTGCAATTAAGCAAAATTGCAACATACAACTTGCAATTATGCCTAATTGCCACATACAACTTGCAATTATAAATATTTTTCTTGCATGTCCTTTCTACGCCTTCGTACCGACGCGTTATCTCGAATAAGACCAGTGAGAATGATGGGGCACGCAGACTGTGATATAGTGCTCTGGAATCGTGAATCAATAAAAATTGATCAAATGAAAGATTTAGAAATTAAAACCATGTTGAAAGATATTAATTCTCCAAAATGTGATTATTATTTGGATGATGACGCTCTAGTTTATAGAAAGAGTGCGGACCGTCATGAAGATAAATTAGTAATTCCCGAATCCCAGCGCTTAGCAGTTATGCGTGCCTGTCATGATTCACCGCTTACAGGTCACGGCGGGATAGATAAGACATTACAGCGAGTTAGCTCGAGGTTCTATTGGCCAATGTTGCGCACGGATGTGAGAAATTATGTAAAAGCGTGTATTTCCTGTGCACAACGTAAAACTTCTCCATATCTCCGCTTCGCACCCCTTGTAAAATTTCAGGCAGAACAGAGACCATTTCGCCGTATAGCTAAGGATGTGGTAGGGCCGCTAGTTCAGACTAACAGGCCTATTCTACTAAAAATGTGTATAACGATATCGTTACCATACGACTGTCGCTAAGCATTTGGTTGAACGACTTTAATAACGACAAATGTCAAAAAGGTATTCTACTAATCATATCGTTATCGAGTTACCTTTATGATGAGTTTAACGATAATATCTAACTTCATGTTGATTTTGACAGAATAAATATATATTTGTTTTTCAATTTAAATTTGACATTGATTCAAATTTGAAATTTTCATCTTACATAAAATTATTTAATATTCTCACCTCGTTTTACAGTTTACACGCTCTATATCTACTTGCGCCGTATGAAATTTGATATAGGTATATATCTATAAAATGTTCAACAGTAATATTGCAGATTTCTATTAATGATATGATTATTAATGATTGACTTAATACCACATATGAATCCTTTTCTACTGATATCCTCCTTGCTACTGATTTCTGATAGCTTCCATGAGCAAAAAAATGCAAAGCTGCCATCATCTGAATTGAAAACAAAATATTTATGTGCATATATGTAATGTAATAAGCATAGATAATAATTTATAAATAATTTAGAAATTTTTGGCAAACCATTACTTCAACGAGTTCGTCATATATGGTGATGCTACATGCTTCTTTACTCATAAAAAAAATTCTAAAATTTTCCTCCGGTGCAGTAAAAGGACGATTATATAATATGTCAAATTAAAAAATGTAATAATATAATAATAATGTCTTGTTCAGCTACAATTAATAAAATATCTTCTTCACTCATTTTTACTTTTATTTTCAAAATATATCTAACTTTACGACTTCAACGAGGCATGTGAACTTGTCGTTCATAAACGACATAAAATAACGATAAGTAACGATACGCAACGATAAATAAATTAGTAGAATAGGGTTTTGGCAAAAATCGTTATTATAACTACATGTCGCCTGGTAACGACTCGTAACGATACATATTTTTCTAGTAGAATAGGCCTGTAACTAGGGACACAAATATATTTTGACAATTCAAGACGCCGCTACCCGATACCTGGAAGCGTTTTCTATGAAAGATCAGACCGCCGAGACTATTGCCAAACATTTTGTGAAAAGAATAATTCTTAGGGATGGGACGCCGCGACAACTATTGACAGACTTAGGGACGTCATTCTTGTCCAAAATTATAAAAGAAATTTGTAAATTTTTGGAAATAGAGCGATTACATAAAACTGCATACAGGCCACAAACTAATGGCAGCTTAGAACGTACGCACCGCACGTTGAAAGACTTACTATCACATTACATAACACCCGACCAGCGTGACTGGGACGAATGGCTGCCTTATGCAGTGTCAGCATATTGTAGCGTGACTCACTCTACGCTCGGCGATACTCCATTTTATACGGATACTATATTTTATACGGAAGTGATATCGAGTTACCATTCGACGCCATTTTCAAACCGCTCAAGACAAGATATGACACGGAGTTTGTTCAGCGAATGAAAATTGTACATCAACAAGCGCGCGATTACCAGATTCGAGCCACTGACAGGGTACATAGAGTATTTAATAAAAAAGCCAAATCCCCCACTTTCAAAGTCGGTGACCGAGTATACTTACACGCACCGGCTATTAAACCTGGGCTTAGTAAAAAACTTTGTAAACCTTGGTCAGGCCCTTATAGGGTGGTAGAACTGGAAGGCGTGAACGCAGTGGTCAAAGAAGTTCATGGACGCAGGACAAACAAAGTGCATGTGAATCGGCTTAAGCACTGTTTAGCATTTGCCGATAATCATTGTAGATTAGGGGACATACCGATCACGACTGACACCGACAACGAATTGCTAAGTGAGAATGAACAAGGCCTCCACCCGATACAACCACCGGCTAATTTGGCAACTCAAGAGGTAGAAGCCGATCTTAGCAATGTAATAATTAACGTAACTTCAGTTACAGGCGACGGAAGTTTTAGAAGTCGCACGTCAGGTCCAGATCTTAACACTACCGGAGCTACCAGCAGTGAAGAGTCGTACAGCTCAGACCTTAGTCAAATACATCCGGTTTCCGCGCCCCCTCGTTACAAAAACCGCATTAGGGGACCGGTACAAGACCATCCGTGGGTGTACGACCAGCCAATTTAGAATAAGAATATTCTAATTTTGTTTTAAAATATGTTTATCTATTAAGAATTAGCTTAAGTGGGTAAACGAACTAATAGCCCCAGTTTGACTTGAATTATTCCTCTGTGAGTTTATAATTAAGTCTTAAGGGGGCGGTAATGTAACAATTTGATTGTTGTGCAAAATTTGGTTTCGTAACTGGCCGCGTTCAAATTGACGTTTTATATTAATATCAGCTATTACGTTATATTGCCGAGTATGCATTTAGTTCGTTTACCAAGGACAAAAAGATGATCGCAGCGGCCAGACGAGTCATTCTCAGTCCAACCGTTTAGCATTTAGTATTGTTACTATCAATTTGAAATATTACCTATTTTTAACATTTGTAATTTCTCTCTATTTTTATTTGTCAATAATAAACTTCATCGTTTTCTAAATTATTGTCCATAACTATTGTGCTACCTATACCCAGTGCAGAGATCAGCTTACCAGCCGACGCAACGGACAGCAGGTAAGTATAATTCCTTTCTTAAATTGAATAACATCGCTACTTCTGTTGCACCCCAGTCGCGATTGTTACACAACACAAAACATTTGTTAGTAATGATGATAATGCTGATAAAAAACACAATACAGAAGAAATTGAAGAAATAATTCTTTGTGAAGAATCTCCCATAGAATTAAGTGGGACTACAAATTCAGAAGAAAAAGAAAATGGTAATCAAAATGAAAATTTATTTGCCGGATTAAGTGGGAAAGATAATTGTAGAAAATATGCTAATCAAAAAAAAATTTATCTACCGAATTAAAAGGGAGAGATAATTGTAGAACAAAAAATCCAAGAAGATCGGAAAGAGTAAAAGAAAAATCAACGAACCAGAAAAATAATATTGCAAATCAAATTATCTCTTCTTTTATAGAACAAGAACCAAGAAGTTTTGAAGATGCTATGAAAAAAAGAAGACAAAGAAAAATGGATGAAATGTATGGAAGAAGAAATAAGTTCATTGTGTAAAAATGGAACATGGTTTTAGTTCCCAAACCAGCAAATAGAAGAATTATTGAATCAAAATGGGTTCTTCGCTGAAAACCAGCGAAGTTGATCGCTATAAAGCAAGACTTGTTGCTCAACGCTATTCCCACGTACCAGACATAGATTTTCATGAATCTTTCTCACCAGTTGTTAAATGGCAAAGTCTTACAATCCTTTTCGCCTTTAGCTGCGGAACTAGATTGGTATATACATCAAACGGGTGTGAAAACAGCATATTTAAATGGAAACCTGAACGAAGAAATTAAAACAATCTGGGAAAGAATGGAATACATAAATGTTTAAATGAATATCTCTTGAAACTAAACTTTCAAGTGAGTTATGCTGATCCATGTGTATACATTTCATGTATTCATGATCGTCTGTTAATAATAACTGTATATGTTGATGACTTGCTCATTTTTGGATCGAATTTAAAACATATTTAAAATATAAAAAAAATTAAACCAACGATTTGAAATGAAAGATATGAAAGAAGCTAACTATTTCCTTGGTGTTGAAATTAAAACGCCACTAGATGTTAATAGTACATTAAAGAAAGATTCGTGTCCAAGAACTGAAAAAGAAAAGGAAAACATGTCAAAATATCCACATAAATAACTTATTGGAAGTCTTATGTATTTAGTAACTACGACAAGACCAGACCTGATGTTTCCGATAACATTTTTAAGTCAATTTTGTTCAAATCCTGGCTTAGAACATTGGAAAGCAGCAAAA
This sequence comes from Harpalus rubripes, assembly GCA_963082715.1. Taxonomy (NCBI): domain Eukaryota; kingdom Metazoa; phylum Arthropoda; class Insecta; order Coleoptera; family Carabidae; genus Harpalus; species Harpalus rubripes. The sequence goes on from OY720450.1 coordinate 34,221,358, forward strand.
AGAGTTTTGAGATATTTACAATGGACGAAAACATTTGTAACTGAATACTCAAAGCAAGGTAGCAAGATTACTGGTTATACAGATACAGATTGGGCTTCTACTGTAGATGATCGACGATCCTTTACAGGATATTTATTTACATTGGCGAATGGGGCAGTTACGTGGCAAACGCACAAGCAAGAAACTGTTGCGTTGTCGACAGCAGAAGCAGAATTTATGGCATTTATAAGTGGATGTAGAGAAAATACGTGGATCACACAATTTTTTAAAGACCTAAAATTAAGAACATTTTTACCAGACATATCTATAATTTATTCAGATAATCAGAGTGCCAAAGCTATGTCTGAAAATCCTGTATATTTTATCTTCCTTCGGAAAATATGCCTGCGGATATTTTGACGAAGATAGTAAATGGAAATCGAATAACGAAACTTATATCGATGTTTGGATTAAAACAGGAATAATATTTAATAAAAATTTTCTTAAATAATCTGGCAAAGTAGGAGTATTGAATTTAGATATTTTATATAAATAATGATTGCCAAATTATTTAATAATAATAAAAAAAGAATAATTATTTAGTATGATAGGTGATAGTTGTTTTTAATTTTTTATTGATTGATTTTGAATGAAAATGTCATTTTTGAAAAATATTTTATAAAATAAATAATTTAGATTTTTATTTGAACTGGTTAATTTATTGTTTCTTCTATCTTGAAGACTTCGTCACTGCTTATTCCATTAGAAACAGCTAAAGAAAGGTCAGGCAATAGGAGAAAAAGAAAGATAGAATTTTGCTTTCTGCGCAACAGCTCTGAGATTTGGCAGGGGCTATACGATATTTGAAGCCATAACAAATCATAACTGTATAAAGGTGAAAGAAAACACGTGTGTTTGGATGCAGAATGTGAATGATTTTTTATTTCATTAAAATTGTATTTAAGTGGCGATCGATTTCGGAAAAACAAAGTCCATCATCAGGCCGACGCTAAAATATAAATACATTATGATGTTAATTTTAATTTTTTACATTTTTATATGAGGTTAAAGTAAAGCTAAATATAAATTTTAAATTTTGACATGCTATTAATATAAAGATAATAAAGTAAGAGTTAAGCTTAATTAACAATTATATAGCAGATGAATATGTGAAAAAATATTTGAAATATATATATATATATATATATATATATATATATATATATATATTTGAAAAAATTGAAATGAAGAAGGTTAGGTGCACGTGTCAATAGAGAAAAATATTTAAAAAAAACTTACCGTCAAAAATTTTAAAATATATATGAAGAGAAGTCTTTGAGGGACATTATTATCCTGTGTCGATGTTAAAAATTATTGAAAAATAATTGATCAAAAAGATAAAAAGGATTTATAAGAAACCTGTCACTGGCCAGGGAGGAAACTGCAATGACTGAATCTGGCGGGAATGTTTTAGGGGTTAATGGCCGACAGTTGTGAAGAGGAAGAAGAATTTTTAAATAATGGTAGGAATTTAAAAATATGCGGTTCTGGAAAAATTGTATTCTCATTTAACATTATGTTATCATTTGACATTTTATGTTTTAATATATCAAATTTCTCTAAAAGATCTAGTTTTGTATAAGATGTTTCATGATGTAAAAGTTTAAGATTATCATTAGCGGTTATTTGATGATGTGTTTCGTCTATGTGAGCCCAAACAGCAGAAGTAGGTTTTTTTAAATGTTCATTAAATCTTATACCCAAATTACGTGTTGTTAAACCAATGTAGATACCATTGCAATTGTTACAGGTTATTTTATAAATACCTGATTTTTCTGTATGTGAAATTTTGGGTTTATTATTTAAAAAGTTATGTGGCTATTGTATTGTGTGATTTTGACGTAACGGATATGTTGAAATTATCAAAGAGTTTTTTTAATTTGTTAAAGTGTTTACTGTATGGGATTGAAATGTAATGTGTTGTTGCTTTAATATGTGGGTATAGTTCTTGTAATATTTTGTAATTGTGTATATTGTTTAAAATCTTATTTATGTATTTTATGGGAAAGTTGTTGTTAAGCCCTATTTCAAAGATTGTTTGTAATTCTGTATTATAATTTTGTGTTGACAGTGGAATGGAATTTAATCTATTAAAATAATATCGAAAAGCTGATTGTTTAACTGTTGGATTATGATATGAATTGTATGGTATGATAGAATCAGTGGCTGTAGGTTTACGGTAGATATTATATTCTATTCCGTTATTATTTTTAGTTAGTGTGAGATCTAAGAAGTTAATTGAGTTATTTTGTTCTTTTTCTACTGTAAATTTAATTTGTGTCAGATTATTAATAAAATTATGGAAGTTTTCTAAGTCTGTGTCGGATCCGCTCCATAGGCAAAGCACATCATCAACATATCGCACCCATAATACGATTTTATCTGCAAATTGTGAATTCATTATTTTTTGTTCTAAATTATCGATGAAAATATTAGCTAATATTCCACTACTTGGACTTCCCATTGGTAAACCGTTATTCAAAGTGTAGGTTTTATTGTTAAATTGAAAAAAGTTTTGTTGTAATGTAATTTTGAATAAGTTAATGATATTGGCAATGTCTGTTGAATTTAAATCGAAAGCTGTTATGAATTCTGTGTCGTTTTTAAGAAAATCTGAAAACGACACAGAATTCATAACAGCTTTCGATTTAAATTCAACAGACATTGCCAATATCATTAAGTTATTCAAAATTACATTACAACAAAACTTTTTTCAATTTAACAATAAAACCTACACTTTGAATAACGGTTTACCAATGGGAAGTCCAATTTGTGGAATATTAGCTAATATTTTCATCGATAATTTAGAACAAAAAAGAATGAATTCACAATTTGCAGATAAAATTGTATTATGGGTGCGATATGTTGATGATGTGCTTTGCCTATGGAGCGGATCCGACACAGACTTAGAAAACTTCCATAATTTTATTAATAATCTTACACAAATTAAATTTACAGTAGAAAAAGAACAAAATAACTCAATTAACTTCTTAGATCTCACACTAACTAAAAATAATAACGGAATAGAATATAATATCTACCGTAAACCTACAGCCACTGATTCTATCATACCATACAATTCATATCATAATCCAACAGTTAAACAATCAGCTTTTCGATATTATTTTAATAGATTAAATTCCATTCCACTGTCAACACAAAATTATAATACAGAATTACAAACAATCTTTGAAATAGGGCTTAACAACAACTTTCCCATACAATACATAAATAATATTTTAAACAATATACACAATTACAAAATATTACAAGAACTATACCCACATATTAAAGCAACAACACATTACATTTCAATCCCATACAGTAAACACTTTTACAAATTAAAAAACTCTTTGATAATTTCAACATATCCGTTACGTCAAAATCACACAATACAATAGCCACATATCTTTTAAATAATAAACCCAAAATTTCACATACAGAAAAATCAGGTATTTATAAAATAACCTGTAACAATTGCAATGGTATCTACATTGGTTTAACAACACGTAATTTGGGTATAAGATTTAATGAACATTTAAAAAAAACCTATTTCTGCTGTTTGGGCTCACATAGACGAAACACATCATCAAATAACCGCTAATGATAATCTTAAACTTTTACATCATGAAACATCTTATACAAAACTAGATCTTTTAGAGAAATTTGAAATATTAAAACATAAAATGTCAAATGATAACATAATGTTAAATGAGAATACAATTTTTCCAGAACAGCATATTTTTAAATTCCTACCATTATTTAAAAATTCTTCTTCCTCTTCACAACTGTCGGCCATTAACCCCTAAAACATTCCCGCCAGATTCAGTCATTGCAGTTTCCTCCCTGGCCAGTGACAGGTTTCTTATAAATCCTTTTTATCTTTTTGATCAATTATTTTTCAATAATTTTTAACATCGACACAAGATAATGATGTCCTTCAAAGACTTCTCTTCATATATATTTTAAAACTTTTGACGGTAAGTTTTTTTTTAAATATTTTTCTCTATTGACACGTGCACCTAACCTTCTTCATTTCAATTTTTTCAAATATATTTATATATTTTTTTTTTCAAATATTTTTTCACATATTCATCTGCTATATAATTGTTAATTAAGCTTAACTCTTACTTTATTATCTTTATATTAATAGCATGTCAAAATTTAAAATTTATATTTAGCTTTACTTTAACCTCATATAAAAATGTAAAAAAAAAATTAAAATTAACATCATAATGTATTTATATTTTAGCGTGGCCTGATGATGGACTTTGTTTTTCCGAAATCGATCGCCACTTAAATACAATTTTAATGAAATAAAAAATCATTCACATTCTGCATCCAAACACACGTGTTTTCTTTCAACCTTTAACAACATGCAGAACAACCTGGAGTCATTTATCCACTACATAACTGTATAATTTATAAAATCCTTCGAAGAAAGATAAGATATCCTGACGGCATCTGCCTAAAAGTAAATTGAAACGTACCAGCCGAAACCGGAAAAACTAGATTAAAAACGCAAACCAGCTACTAAATATGAAATAGATGGTTTAACCCATGCCGAGCGTCATGTTAAAATATATCCGAGTAATATTAAAACGCTGATTCTTATAAAAAAATTTATAAAAAAAACATGCGACGGTATATGACTGCACTTTGAATAGTTGCGCAGGAGGGTCTACTCGATCGTGTGTGAGTGAGCGTGACAGATCAGTTAAAAGTCACCTGTGCTGAAAGTAATATGGCAGAAAAGTTTATTTACGTAAATTACACTCTAGCTGTTGGTCGATGTTAAAATTTTTTCTCAACACTTAATTTAATTTATATTAAAAGTACTCAACTTGTCAATCAAGATAAATTTAAATCAAAATTCTAAGGTTCCTGTTCTTATCGCGATTGTGATACATGTATCAAATGCGGAGATCGGTATCAAGTAGTCCAAGTCGCCCATGGGGAAGGTACAAAGATTAACTTCTATCAACTCAAAGTTAGGCTACCTAGACCTCATTATGATGGCGGTTACATGGATAAACACAAAGTTAAGAATGGTCAAATTGTGGAGTAATTTCTCTAGCGCCAATTTCCTACAACATACAATACTTAGCGTTGTAGTCATTTCCCACGAGACACAACTACTACTAACAAATAGGCATAAAATGACGACAACCAAACACGCTTTGTTTTGTATTTAACACAAAGAAAATTAAAACGAATAGCAAGTTAACCGAAATTTAAATTAGTGCAATTATCAGGATCACGATTATTAGTGTTCTATATACACCTTACCTATTTTCTTCACATAATCTAACGCAAAAGACTCACGCCCATAAAACTCGAACAAGTGATTATAGTTTGTATTTTCTTTTACTTATAGCAAGTGCGGTTCAACTTGTGCATTGCTTGACTTCGGTCGTACGAAGTGGCCTAGTGGTGGTCAGCGGACACATATTCATTAAAAATTATTTACATTACATAATCAAAGATTCACAGCGGAGTACCGATGCTTGACCCGTTCAAATATTTAAACATTCGATTTGACACAAAAAATCCCAATTAAAACATTTTCAATGGATTATTTTATTCGAAGTTGCATTTTTGTATTTATATTTTTTTTTTTTTTGTTCTGTATAATATGTTATGTACGTATTTATGTATTGTTTCTTCTCTGTAATTGATTTGAAGGTTAAGTGGAAGAGCAGCTGTAAGCTGAACTTTGCCTAATAAAAAGTATTATTATTATTATTATTATTATTATTATTATTATTATTATTATTATTATTATTATTATTATTATTATTATTATTATTATTATTATTATTATTATTATTATTATATGAGATGAAAAGTGGCAAAGATAATATCTTATAATGCCTACAATTTTTACATAAAAAATTAAACAAAAAAATTGACTGCTGCGACGGGGTGATCTTCATTTACTCATACCTCTGAAAACACAAAAACACCTTAAATCTTTAGACTCTTCAAAATTTTTGAAATTCAAAATTTTCAATCCTCGGTTAAATATTTCTTTTCGTAGTCAAAACAATTTCATTATAATTATATATTTCTGGGTTATATAACACCAAAAAGGATGAAGATACGAGTCTGTCGACTTTACCGTTCTATTCTACTGGCAAAATTCCTTAAGTTTACCTATTTTTACAAAATTTATCCCATTAGTTCATTTTTCACAGCAAAAAACCAGAAATTTATAAAAATACCCAATATCATAAAACCCCATAAGGGTACTACTCGTAGAATCGAATAAGCGCCAGTGATATACCTTAGTAGGTACCTCATTTAATGAAATTTTTGTTTTTCAAGTTAAAATGCCACTAAAAGAGATATAAATTTTATTAAAATTTCTTGTCAGCCAGTGGCATTAAAAATGTACACTTCATAAACCAAGCCAAATTTTGCATAAATTCTTTTTGACGCTCTATAAAATCAACATGTTTTTATCTACTCGTACATTAACAAAAAGTTATTTCGAACCATAGAAATATGAAGTATATCTAAGAACATGTAAGTTGTAAGTAGTAATGTGTGTAGATATAAAGTAATACAAAATATTTGCAAATGTACCTGCCTTCGTAATGACGCGGCAGAATATTTATGTTGCTATGCGTCATAGGATGTTTATTTTGTGAAAACAGTACACTATGCAGTTGAATTATAATCTCATGCAAATTCTATTACATATATGTGTTGTAACTTTTATTTTATATTCTTTGTACTATTTTTCTCCAAATTTAAGTGAAACATTAAATTCCACACAAATATTTTGTGTACCGAATTTTCAAATATTTTGTAACAACCATGTTCTGTTATCCCTCAATCCCATTTAAGAGGCCACCCGAAGCAGGTAAGTTTGCAAAATCTTGCAACAAGCTATACGTACCAGATGACGGCAGCAGATATTTAGCTACCTCGTTCAACAAAATGTTTTATTTTTAGATATAATTATTAATACATTTAAATTGTATGTCACGATTTGCCACTCGATAAAATAGTATAAAATAAATATTATAGCAAATTACTAACTTTATTTATTTCTTGCAAATTAATCCTACAGGATAAAAATCCCAGTTACAGGACGATTATAATGAAGTATTTAATATGATGAGTTGGCATAAATATAAATATATTAAAATACAATAAAAAAAATACGATGATGAACATAGCAAACAATATACTAAACAACCAATTTAAATATGAAAATATTGCAGAAGTGATATTTTAAATTTACGTAATGAATCGGCATAAATATCGGACTGAAGGTGGATATTATTAAATAAATTGCAAATTTGTCAAATAGGAGATTTTAATTCATAATTTGCCCGCACTGTTCTTAAATCGAAAGTCAACTTGGTTCGTGAATTTAATCTATGTACGTTGAAAGAGATACGAGATAAAATAGCACTATCGTTAACTTGACCATTTAACAATTTATATAGAAATGTAATGGAATGTATTTTCCTCCTTATCGAAAAAGAATTCATATTTACATATCAATATCTTTTAAAGCCGTATACTAATACAAACTGTTAAGTTAATAATGTCTATTGTTTTCACTGTTACTTCTAACCTGACTTTTCGAGTACAATGGTTATTTAATTAATAATAGGTTTGCTCGATAGTTTCGAGAGATAAAAAAAAAAGAATAATGTGCTAAACATCGCAATATTCATCAACACAGTCTTATAGTATTTTATAAATCTTACAGACTATATATATATATATATATATATATATATATATATATATATATATATATATATATATATATATATATATATATATATGGCACAATTAGTCACCCACATGCACACATAATATGTGTCATGCGGTATAAATCATCAACACCGATTTCCAGTTCAACAGTCGAGGTGTAAAGGTTAAGTTCTCTATGCGTTTTGTGGTGTCAACAGTGCTCGATTTGTAAATTGCTCTAAATAATCAAATCAAATTGCGGTATGGTATATATGTCGCAGTCCAGCTCGTGTCCGAGTGGAGTGTGTTGTCCGAAGTTTTAATAATACTGATTATAATAGTGAGAAAGGTGTTAAGATTCTTATTTAACTAAGAAAAATGAACGTCGGTTACAGTAATAGTGAAAAAGTTGATATACTTGCTGTTTCCACAGATCAAATAATAATAAACGTCGGGCTGCTATCCTGTATCCAAATTTATATCCTGATAGAAGACAGCCTCACGTAAATAATTTCCAAAATTTAAAAAATTTTCTGCGACAGACCGGTAGCTTTTCAAAGCATATTCAAAATGGAAGAGGAAACCGAGGAGGAAACGAACACGATGATGAAGATGTTATTTTAGCGTACTTCAGAGCAAATCCTGGAATTTCTACAAGACAGGCAGCTTTCGATTTGAACATTTCAAGATACCAAATTCTAAAAGTTTTAAAATTGTACAAACTAAAACCATTCAAAATACACTTAGTCCAATCACTACATGCTAATGATCCGAACAATACAATACAGTTTTTTGATTGGCATTTGAATGTGGGAAGACAATATCTGAATACTATTATTTGGACGGATGAATCCAATTTTAACAAGAATGGAATTTTTAATAGGCATAATACGCATTACTGGGGCGATCAAAAATCCTCTCCAAATTGTTGAAACTCGCACGCAAGTGCGTTTTTTTTATTAATGTGTGGATAGGGATAGCGGGAAATGTAGTTTTGGGACCTCATTTTTACGAAGGAACATTGACGCAACACAGATATTTATTATTTTTGTAAAATGAATTTCAAGATTACATAGACAATCTCACATTAGTTGTAAGAAGAAACTTGTGGTTTCAACATGATGGCGCCCCGCCTCATAACGGAGGTCTAATAACAAATTTTTTGTATAACGAATTTGGTCAAAATTGGATCAACCACAGAGGACCAATTTGTCTATTCTTGATTTTTTTTGTGTGGGGTTTTCTAAAAAGTCAAGTTTATAATACGCCTTCACAAAATCTGGAGGAACTTAAAAATAAACTCACGGCAGCTTGTTTGCTCATTACACCAACAATGCTACATGACGCCAAAAGAAATTTAATTAACTGGGCCCAAAAATGTTTGGAATTTAAAGGTAGACAATTTGAACAGTCGTTATAAGCCACTATCTAGTATTAAGTTTTGTGAAATTATAATTAAGTAAAAGTTCTAGTAATAGTTTTAGTATTAAGTTTCGTTACATTTTAATTAAATAAAAGTTATAATAATATTATGTTGTATTAAATTTTTGTACTTGATATTTAAATAAAAATATTAATAATTTTGTAAATCATCAATGCTAGTAATTCTATTACTTGCTTTATTAGACATAATTTTATTCATAGGAAAACCCCTACGTAGCCAATGTTCATGTGTGACAGATGTTACAGGTATAAACAATAGAATATCATAGCCTACTTTTATCATATTTTTATTTGCTTTATAGGACCTAATTTAAAGGTAAATCCTTACTTGTTACACATCATTATAAAGAGAAATTTTTTAGGAATCTTACTTTGTCAAAATATACAGGCTGTTCCATTTAAAAAATTAAAGTTAAACATTTTTCCAAAAAAATCGGTAGGCCTTGGAAAAAAAATTGTTTATGCTACATTATAGATCAGGTTGTAATAAACAACTATTGTATTTAACTTTATCTTTAATATTTCAGAAGATATAAGCTAGACAATGAAAAATCAACCACCCTGTATATTAAGTTATTAAATTACTATTTTAGTGTCCATCGAATTAACGAAATATATATATATATATATATATATATATATATATATATATATATATATATATATATATATATATATATATATATATATCTAGTTATTAAAACGGGTTAATATTTTTGGGTTTTGAAATGATTAAATTGTACAAAACATGTACCACAAAAAGGCGAAAAAAATTGTGCGATTGTGAATTTGTTGAATCACAGATCACCTGAATTTTTACTCTGCTACGAGTGTTTTGTGATCGAATAAATTTAATATGTGTTCAAGTGAAATCGTTAAATCGATACTGAACCTCTACGAACAATTGAAATAGTTGTTTGTTTCAAATGAAATAACAATATGTTTCAACATCTGAGATAATAACTACTCGTAATTACTTACGAGTAAAATACCAATAGATTCCACATCACTTCTTTTGTCACGGGATTTGATTATTTTTTTATTGCAATCCGGAAGTTGATCCTTCAAATTTTATTTAAGCATTATGTGCATTGGAAAATTGGGAAATGATCGGACACGCAGTCTAATGTAAATAATTTATTTCCTGGCCTACGTTTCGACTGTACTACAGTCTTCCTAGGCCAGGAAATAAATTATTTACATTAGACTGCGTGTCCGATCATTTCCCAATTTTCCATTCTGCTACCAGTCGATCATCGTACTCCACATTATGTGCATTGTTATTATTAATAGAAATTGTTTCGTAGGATAGGTTATCAAATTGCAAAACGACTTAAGTCAAAATTGTTGAGCCATTTGAAATATGCCTCTATTGCCGGAAAAGGTTTTTAAAAGAACTCATATATTATAATTTCATTTTAAGCTATAAGTGTAAGTTTCCGCTATGAACAAATTTTCTAAACTTTCGCCTTTGAAATTTGAAGCAATTTAAAAGTCATTTGCCGACATGTATTCATTTTTCTTTATCATTTTCGCGTTATGTGTGTGAATCGAAATCGAAGTTTTCGCAATTCCCTAAGGCTTTGTGTTGTTACATGGCGTAGTTTCCAGTTCCTGTTAATATCACTGCTTCTAAATCACTGCCGATCAATATTTTACAAACAATAAAACTGTAGTAAATGTTTCTGTTTCTTTAATTTTACGTTGCTTACTTAACTTATAATATTTAAATACTTATGTAAAGTGGTAGAATATATTAATGCCAATAAACTGTTTGCCAATATTATTTACTCTTATTTAAATTTAAATGTTCATTTATCTATAAAATGCTTATCAATATTATATTTATATAATTTTAAATAGAATGTAAAAAGTTGTAATTTTAATTCAATGAAATACTTTCTTTTTCTTTCTTTTATTATTATGAAAGTCTTATACATAAATATTTTTTTAAAAGCTTTAGATGTGTTACAAAATGCTACAAATGCTACAAATCTAAAATCAGAGGCCTGTTCGCAACTTTTTAATTTACACTCTTTATATTTATAAATATTGTGCCACCATTTATCTATAGTTTATGTCAAAATATTTTTTTGTACAAAATCAAAAAATAGTTCATTTAAAACAAATTTTAAATAATAGTAAAACAAAAATTTCGAATATGTAATGATTTTTTTAAATTTTGAATATTATCTATCCAACCCCACCATTTGATGCTGTTAGGTAAGTCCACTGGTGTGTTTCTTATACAGCTGGCAACTTATAGCCGACCTTCTCCGATAACCAAAACAAAAGCGGAGTCTCCACCAATCCCTAAAACACTTTTAAAAACTCTCTTAACCAACATCGTGTAAAAACAGTAAAAAATGCAGTAAGTATTGTCATATATATATATATATATATATATATATATATATATATATATATATATATATATATATATATATATATATTATCAATGATATAAGCACGGTGTAACAAACCTATGGTACACATCTATGGTACGTTACTTACCCATGCACCGTGTACACAGTAAACATGCTAAAGCGATTTTGCTGCAAGCACAGTGTAAACGTAAACGTAGTGAATAATACGTAAAGATAAGTAGTTTTTCAATAATAGATCCGTTTAGTGTGACGTCACGAAGGTTTCCAAACAAGAATATGGCGTCTTTGTTGCTAAGGCTGTTGCTATGGTAAACTAGGATTTAATGTTTGGCGCTTATAACCTATAAGTTTGTTTGTTAGTGAAATGGCTCAGAAACACCTTATAAAGTTTTTTTCTGTTATGAATAAATACTAACCTGACTAAGTTTTCCACGCATAATTCAGATTTAGGTCTTTTGGAAATTTAAAAAACTTACAAGTTCCACGTTCGCTATAATGATTGAAGTTTTCTGCGAAACACATCAGCAACAAATTTAAAATAAAACCTTGAAATATGCACTGTACAACGTACAAGACGTAACAAGTACTATAATAACAATTATATTTATTACATCCATGTCTTCTAAGGAGCCTAAAATTTGAAGAAAGGGAAATATCCCACTATTAGTTTCGCGATAAATTTTAAATAACAGCAACCGTTGCCAAGGCGGCAGCCATTTTTCTGTTTGGAAACCTGGCCTAAGTTATCACTAAACGTGTCTATAGGTACGTAATATATTTATATGTAAATTTTACTATAGATATTTATTCATTTTTTATGTATACTTCAGTATATGGCACTGCATAGTAATATAAATTTCCGATTTCTTCAATGGCAGAAAGCAAAGAACTAATAATTCAGGAAGTTTACAATTTATATTGATCAACGCTCGAAGTCGGCTAGTTTCAATTGCTCATCTTTTGATTAATGCTCCTTTTCACCAGTTACACATAAAAGTAAATCAGCCACTTATTGATAAATTTGTCGTTGCAACAATTCTTAATAATACATGATTCGTGTCTTTTTTAGAAACGACCGGCTTGCCGCGAGTTTTCTTAGGGGACAAGTGCGCTGAAATGTCTTATGAAACATGTATTTTAAGCAATTTTTTCTGTTTTGTTTCTTTTGTCTAAAAATATATGTTATTTCATGTTCAGGAATTTCGATTTCGGTTGTTTATTATGTACTTTATAAAATCCAAATAAGTTTCATAAAGTACATATTAAAGAACCAAAATAGAAAAATTACATTTATTATGTTATTATATTTACTGTAGTTCTTACTGCGGACTAGAAATGGTCGATGGCTATCGACAAGGCTCACTCGATACTAGCTCATTCTATGCAACATATGGGGACCATCATTTCCATGGTTACACATTATTGTCAAAAAATGAGAGATATGTATTAAATGTCTATTTTAAAATGAAACATTATAAATATAATCTATTCTTAAGCCAAATTTTAAGATCTACTGCATTAAAGTTTTGATTTTTTATTAATAGTGTGGAGGCTAATTTATTGGAAATTCGTACATAACTACAAATTTTGTATGTTGGGTATTAAAATGGATATTTATTACATTGCTGTCATTTTTTCAGATATTAAAATAAATTCCCTGTATTTCTTTACTGATATGTATTATTTTATACTACCCGATATGTCCTACCTAGGATATCACCCAACAATAACTGTTCCTTGGCGTGAAATCGGATTATACTCGTATATTGTTGGCAGTTACCAACAGCATCAAATGGTGGGGTTGGATAGATAATATTCAAAATTTTAAAAAATCATTACATATTCGAAATTTTTGTTTTACTATTATTTAAAATTTGTTTTAAATGAACTATTTTTTGATTTTTTACAAAAAAATATTTTGACAAAAACTATAGATAAATGGTGGCACAATATTTATAAATATAAAGAGTGTAAATTAAAAAGTTGCGAACAGGCCTCTGATTTTAGATTTGTAGCATTTGTAGCATTTTGTAACCCATCTAAAGCTTTTAAAAAAATATTTATGTATAAGACTTTCATAATAATAAAAGAAAGAAAAAGAAAGTATTTCATTGAATTAAAATTACAACTTTTTACATTCTATTTAAAATTATATAAATATAATATTGATAAGCATTTTATAGATAAATGAACATTTAAATTTAAATAAGAGTAAATAATATTGGCAAACAGTTTATTGGCATTAATATATTCTACCACTTTACATAAGTATTTAAATATTATAAGTTAAGTAAGCAACGTAAAATTAAAGAAACAGAAACATTTACTACAGTTTTATTGTTTGTAAAATATTGATCGGCAGTGATTTAGAAGCAGTGATATTAACAGGAACTGGAAACTACGCCATGTAACAACACAAAGCCTTAGGGAATTGCGAAAACTTCGATTTCGATTCACACACATAACGCGAAAATGATAAAGAAAAATGAATACATGTCGGCAAATGACTTTTAAATTGCTTCAAATTTCAAAGGCGAAAGTTTAGAAAATTTGTTCATAGCGGAAACTTACACTTATAGCTTAAAATGAAATTATAATATATGAGTTCTTTTAAAAACCTTTTCCGGCAATAGAGGCATATTTCAAATGGCTCAACAATTTTGACTTACGTCGTTTTGCAATTTGATAACCTATCCTACGAAACAATTTCTATTAATAATAACAATGCACATAATGCTTAAATAAAATTTGAAGGATCAACTTCCGGATTGCAATAAAAAAATAATCAAATCCCGTGACAAAAGAAGTGATCTGGAATCTATTGGTATTTTACTCGTAAGTAATTACGAGTAGTTATTATCTCAGATGTTGAAACATATTGTTATTTCATTTGAAACAAACAACTATTTCAATTGTTCGTAGAGGTTCAGTATCGATTTAACGATTTCACTTGAACACATATTAAATTTATTCGATCACAAAACACTCGTAGCAGAGTAAAAATTCAGGTGATCTGTGATTCAACAAATTCACAATCGCACAATTTATTTCGCCTTTTTGTGGTACATGTTTTGTACAATTTAATCATTTCAAAACCCAAAAATATTAACCCGTTTTAGTAACTAGATATATATATATATATATATATATATATATATATATATATATATATATATATATATATATATATATTTGTCGTTAATTCAATGGACACTAAAATAATAATTTAATAACTTAATATACAGGGTGGTTGATTTTTCATTGTCTAGCTTATATCTTCTGAAATATTAAAGTTAAAGAAAACGTTAAATACAATAGTTGTTTAATACAACCTGATCTATAATATAGCATAAACAATTTTTTTTCCAAGGCCTACCGATTTTTTTGGAAAAATGTTTAACTTTAATTTTTTAAATGGAACAGCCTGTATATTTTGACAAAGTAAGATTCCTAAAAAATTTCTCTTTATAATGATGTGTGACAAGTAAGGATTTACCTTTAAATTAGGTCCTATAAAGCAAATAAAAATATGATAAAAGTAGGCTATGATATTCTATTGTTTATACCTGTAACATCTGTCACACATGAACATTGGCTACGTAGGGGTTTTCCTTTGAATAAAATTATGTCTAATAAAGCAAGTAATAGAATTACTAGCATTGATGATTTACAAAATTATTAATATTTTTATTTAAATATCAAGTACAAAAATTTAATACAACAAAATATTATTATAACTTTTATTTAATTAAAATGTAACAAAACTTAATACTAAAACTATTACTAGAACTTTTACTTAATTATAATTTCACAAAACTTAATACTAGATAGTGGCTTATAACGACTGTTCAAATTGTCTACCATTAAATTCCAAACATTTTTGGGTCCGGTTAATTAAATTTCTTCTGGCGTCATGTAGCATTGTTGGTGTAATGAGCAAACAAGCTGCCGTGAGTTTATTTTTAAGTTCCTCCAGATTTTTTTAGGCGTATTATAAACTTGACTTTTTAGAAAACCCCACACAAAAAAAATCAAGAATAGACAAATTGGTCCTCTGTTGTTGATCCAATTTTGACCAAATTCGTTATACAAAAAATTTGTTATTAGACCTCCGTTATGAGGCGGGGCGCCATCATGTTGAAACCACAAGTTTCTTCTTACAACTAATGTGAGATTGTCTATGTAATCTTGAAATTCATTTTACAAAAATAATAAATATCTGTGTTGTGTCAATGTTCCTTCGTAAAAATGAGGTCCCAAAACTACATTTCCCGCTATCCCTATCCACACATTAATAAAAAAAACGCACTTGCGTGCGAGTTTCAACAATTTGGAGAGGATTTTGATCGCCCCAGTAATGCGTATTATGCCTATTAAAAATTCCATTCTTGTTAAAATTGGATTCATCCGTCCAAATAATAGTATTCAGATATTGTCTTCCCACATTCAAATGCCAATCAAAAAACTGTATTGTATTGTTCGGATCATTAGCATGTAGTGATTGGACTAAGTGTATTTTGAATGGTTTTAGTTTGTACAATTTTAAAACTTTTAGAATTTGGTATCTTGAAATGTTCAAATCGAAAGCTGCCTGTCTTGTAGAAATTCCAGGATTTGCTCTGAAGTACGCTAAAATAACATCTTCATCATCGTGTTCGTTTCCTCCTCGGTTTCCTATTCCATTTTGAATATGCTTTGAAAAGCTACCGGTCTGTCGCAGAAATTTTTTTAAATTTTGGAAATTATTTACGTGAGGCTGTCTTCTATCAGGATATAAATTTGGATTCAGGATAGCAGCCCGATGTTTATTATTATTTGATCTGTGGAAACAGCAAGTATATCAACTTTTTCACTATTACTGTAACCGACGTTCATTTTTCTTAGTTAAATAAGAATCTTAACACCTTTCTCACTATTATAATCAGTATTATTAAAACTTTGGACAACACACTCCACTCGGACACGAGCTGGAATGCGACATATATACCATACCGCAATTTGATTTGATTATTTAGAGCAATTTACAAATCGAGCACTGTTGACACCACAAAACGCATAGAGAACTTAACCTTTACACCTCGACTGTTGAACTGGAAATCGGTGTTGATGATTTATACCGCATGACACATATTATGTGTGCATGTGGGTGACTAATTGTGCCATATATATATATATATATATATATATATATATATATATATATATATATATATATATATATATATATAGTCTGTAAGATTTATAAAATACTATAAGACTGTGTTGATGAATATTGCGATGTTTAGCACATTATTCTTTTTTTTTATCTCTCGAAACTATCGAGCAAACCTATTATTAATTAAATAACCATTGTACTCGAAAAGTCAGGTTAGAAGTAACAGTGAAAACAATAGACATTATTAACTTAACAGTTTGTATTAGTATACGGCTTTAAAAGATATTGATATGTAAATATGAATTCTTTTTCGATAAGGAGGAAAATACATTCCATTACATTTCTATATAAATTGTTAAATGGTCAAGTTAACGATAGTGCTATTTTATCTCGTATCTCTTTCAACGTACATAGATTAAATTCACGAACCAAGTTGACTTTCAATTAAAGAACAGTGCGGGCAAATTATGAATTAAAATATCCTATTTGACAAATTTGTAATTTATTTAATAATGTTCACCTTCAGTCCGATATTTATGCCGATTCATTACGTAAATTTAAAATATCACTTCTGCAATATTTCCATATTTAAATTGGTTGTTTAGTATATTGTTTGCTATGTTCATCATCGTATTTTTTTATTGTATTTTAATATATTTATATTTATGCCAACTCATCATATAAATTGTTAAATGGTCAAGTTAACGATAGTGCTATTTTATCTCGTATCTCTTTCAATGTACATAGATTAAATTCACGAACCAAGTTGACTTTCGATTTAAGAACAGTGCGGGCAAATTATGAATTAAAATCTCCTATTTGACAAATTTGCAATTTATTTAATAATATCCACCTTCAGTCCGATATTTATGCCGATTCATTACGTAAATTTAAAATATCACTTCTGCAATATTTTCATATTTAAATTGGTTGTTTAGTATATTGTTTGCTATGTTCATAGCGGAAACTTACACTTATAGCTTAAAATGAAATTATAATATATGAGTTCTTTTAAAAACCTTTTCCGGCAATAGAGGCATATTTCACATGGCTCAACAATTTTGACTTAAGTCGTTTTGCAATTTGATAACCTATCCTACGAAACAATTTCTATTAATAATAACAATGCACATAATGTGGAGTACGATGATCGACTGGTAGCAGAATGGAAAATTGGAAAATGATCGGACACGCAGTCTAATGTAAATAATTTATTTCCTGGCCTAGGAAGACTGTAGTACAGTCGAAACGTAGGCCAGGAAATAAATTATTTACATTAGACTGCGTGTCCGATCATTTCCCAATTTTCCAATGCACATAATGCTTAAATAAAATTTGAAGGATCAACTTCCGGATTGCAATAAAAAAATAATCAAATCCCGTGACAAAAGAAGTGATCTGGAATCTATTGGTATTTTACTCGTAAGTAATTACGAGTAGTTATTATCTCAGATGTTGAAACATATTGTTATTTCATTTGAAACAAACAACTATTTCAATTGTTCGTAGAGGTTCAGTATCGATTTAACGATTTCACTTGAACACATATTAAATTTATTCGATCACAAAACACTCGTAGCAGAGTAAAAATTCAGGTGATCTGTGATTCAACAAATTCACAATCGCACAATTTATTTCGCCTTTTTGTGGTACATGTTTTGTACAATTTAATCATTTCAAAACCCAAAAATATTAACCCGTTTTAGTAACTAGATATATATATATATATATATATATATATATATATATATATATATATATATATATATATATATATATATGTATATATATATATATATATATATATATATATATATATATATAATATATATTTGTCGTTAATTCAATGGACACTAAAATAATAATTTAATAACTTAATATACAGGGTGGCTGATTTTTCATTGTCTAGCTTATATCTTCTGATATATTAAAGATAAAGTTAAATACAATAGTTGTTTATTACAACCTGATCTATAATGTAGCATAAACAATTTTTTTTCCAAGGCCTACCGATTTTTTTGGAAAAATGTTTAACTTTAATTTTTTAAATGGAACAGCCTGTATATTTTGACAAAGTAAGATTCCTAAAAAATTTCTCTTTATAATGATGTGTAACAAGTAAGGATTTACCTTTAAATTAGGTCCTATAAAGCAAATAAAAATATGATAAAAGTAGGCTATGATATTCTATTGTTTATACCTGTAACATCTGTCACACATGAACATTGGCTACGTAGGGGTTTTCCTTTGAATAAAATTATGTCTAATAAAGCAAGTAATAGAATTAATAGCATTGATGATTTACAAAATTATTAATATTTTTATTTAAATATCAAGTACAAAAATTTAATACAACAAAATATTATTATAACTTTTATTTAATTAAAATGTAACAAAACTTAATACTAAAACTATTACTAGAACTTTTACTTAATTATAATTTCACAAAACTTAATACTAGATAGTGGCTTATAACGACTGTTCAAATTGTCTACCATTAAATTCCAAACATTTTTGGGTCCGGTTAATTAAATTTCTTCTGGCGTCATGTAGCATTGTTGGTGTAATGAGCAAACAAGCTGCCGTGAGTTTATTTTTAAGTTCCTCCAGATTTTTTGAAGGCGTATTATAAACTTGACTTTTTAGAAAACCCCACACAAAAAAAATCAAGAATAGACAAATTGGTCCTCTGTTGTTGATCCAATTTTGACCAAATTCGTTATACAAAAAATTTGTTATTAGACCTCCGTTATGAGGCGGGGCGCCATCATGTTGAAACCACAAGTTTCTTCTTACAACTAATGTGAGATTGTCTATGTAATCTTGAAATTCATTTTACAAAAATAATAAATATCTGTGTTGTGTCAATGTTCCTTCGTAAAAATGAGGTCCCAAAACTACATTTCCCGCTATCCCTATCCACACATTAATAAAAAAAACGCACTTGCGTGCGAGTTTCAACAATTTGGAGAGGATTTTGATCGCCCCAGTAATGCGTATTATGCCTATTAAAAATTCCATTCTTGTTAAAATTGGATTCATCCGTCCAAATAATAGTATTCAGATATTGTCTTCCCACATTCAAATGCCAATCAAAAAACTGTATTGTATTGTTCGGATCATTAGCATGTAGTGATTGGACTAAGTGTATTTTGAATGGTTTTAGTTTGTACAATTTTAAAACTTTTAGAATTTGGTATCTTGAAATGTTCAAATCGAAAGCTGCCTGTCTTGTAGAAATTCCAGGATTTGCTCTGAAGTACGCTAAAATAACATCTTCATCATCGTGTTCGTTTCCTCCTCGGTTTCCTATTCCATTTTGAATATGCTTTGAAAAGCTACCGGTCTGTCGCAGAAATTTTTTTAAATTTTGGAAATTATTTACGTGAGGCTGTCTTCTATCAGGATATAAATTTGGATTCAGGATAGCAGCCCGACGTTTATTATTATTTGATCTGTGGAAACAGCAAGTATATCAACTTTTTCACTATTACTGTAACCGACGTTCATTTTTCTTAGTTAAATAAGAATCTTAACACCTTTCTCACTATTATAATCAGTATTATTAAATCTTTGACAGATGTTACTGGTATAAACAATAGAATATCACAGCCTACTTTTATCGTATTTCTATTTGCTTTATTAGACATAATTTAAAGATAAACCCTTACTTGTTATACAGCATTGTAAAGAGAAATTTATATAGAATTTTATATAAAGATATACAGGATGTTCCATTTAAAAAATCAAAGTCAAATATTTTTCTGGAAAATTAGTAGGCCCTTGGAAAAAAATTGTTTATGCTAAATTATAGACCAGGTTGTATCAAATAACTTTTCTGTATATTTTTTTCTTGTATCTTTAATATTTCAAAAGATATAAGCTGGACAATGAAAAATCAATCACTCTATATATATATATATATATATATATATATATATATATATATATATATATATATATATATATATAGGTTGTTTGGCGTAAGTAGGGCACCAAGAATATTAAATTTATTTATAGATATACAAAAAAAATTATAATGTAAATTTAAACTAGAGAAAGATGCTCGTAAGATGATCATTGATATTTTGTATTACTTCCGGTTTTAGCGAAAATGGGTACAACTTTAAATGTAGCATAGGTAATCCGTATTTTTTCAGAATGTACATATATTTACCTTCCTAGTAATACCAAAACATTATAGGTTTACATTAACCATTTCAAAATGGCGACCTTTTACATTCAAAATATGTATTCATAAAACACCATACAAAATAAAACATAACAAGCTATGAAATAGTATATTACATCCGAGGTGGGATATGTTTCATTACAGCCGCTAGGCAACCCCCACATAAAAATTTACAACTCGTCGGGTGGATGTGAAATCTGTTATTTCGTAACCAACAGATTATCATTACCAGTGGCGTGCGCTCAGGGTATGCGGGGCATGCGGCGCATACCCATTCGTATTTAGAAATTAATTAAATTTTATAATGTTATTTTTTACATACTACATGTAAATACTTTAAATTATATGTAAGATAAATTCTTTTACTTTTAAATTTCAATTGGTTCTACTTGTATAATATGAATAACTGAATAACACTGGAAAAAAGCTAGTGGATAGCGCTAGGCTCTGCCGCATGACTTGTGGACGGATCGGGGCAGGGCGACGCTTGAGGAACTGCGAGAAATAAGCAGAGGGGAGAGCGCGCTGTAGGTGAGTCGGTAAGCGCTAAACTCATCGCTTACCCGGGTATATTTTGATGTAGTAATTTTTGTATAAGCATCATGCACCATACAGAATTAGAATTAAATATTTTTTTTGTTATACTACAGGCACATGAACATAGGTATTATTATTTATTTTGCTTTTAATGATTATCTTCTACAATATTATAATATAGCACATATTTTTGGGTAACTATGAATTGCATTATACAATTTTTTTTAGAAAAGTCATTTTCGAGAAGAGCATTTAAGGAGAAAAATGAAATTATCAAAAGTGGAAAACCTACTTCTGATTTAAATAATTTATAAACGATTCATAAGGACAAGGGTAAAAGATTTACGCGACATTTTCATTTAACAAAATATGAAAAAGTTTCCTGGTTATGTGGATCAGCATCATTTGGAAAATTTTTTTTTTTTGGAGCAAACAAGGATTTGAAAACTGAAATTGTTATTTAGTAGCAATTCAAAAACATTCGCTATTTCTGACACTTCCGAGTTCTACAACTTTGGTTGAACGCTCATTTTCGGCTTAGAAGCGCATAAAATCATACAAACAATTATCCCAGGGACAGATTATCAAACTTAGGACTGTTGTCTATTGAAAAATCTCAACTATGCGAAATGCAAATTAAAGATAATTTCCATTCTGCAATAATTCAAGAATTTTGTAAAAAAGAAAGAAGAATGGAATTTATTTACAAATAGTTATACCAATTAATATTGACTTTTTTCTGTTATATTAAAGTATGCAATAAATATCGTAATTACAAAAATTATAAATTATTTCCTATCCTTGGCGCATACCCGACTAAAATTTCACCGCACGCCACTGATCATTACAGTTAGAAATGACGTGTGTCCCAACATCTAAAAGGTTAGGAACCGACATATTACTATAAGGATTGTAAATAAACAGTTTTATTACTTATTAATATTTAATATCGATTTTAATATGTTTATTCAAGTAAATAATATCTCACATGCCTGAATTTTTATTTTATCTTTTCTTTTATTATAAGATAGTATATTAAAGAACAAATGTTATAATTGTTATTTTATTTTGTGAGGAGGAAGTTTGGGTCACTATGCAGATCAGAATAGTCCAACCCTTCGAACAAAAAATTGACAATAACTATGAAATGAGTTCTTTATACTAATTTTTCTATTTTGCGCTTCTTGTGTCATTCTTAAATAACAAATCACAGTTTTAAAATCTAGAGAATTTGTGGTTAGTTGGTGATACTAATTCAAGCTCTAACTTTATTTTTGTAACACCAACAATCTACGATATTTTATATTTCTTTTTAATTTCATTATTATATTTCTTCTCTTCATCTTCTTATTGTTACTTTCAAATTCAAACTTATATAAATATAAAATTCAAACAATTGTTTGTGTTAGATTCTTTAGTGAGATTTGACATTTGATATTTTTTGACATTCATAGCCACCAACCTTGTACTAATCTATTACGAAACTCGAATGAGCTATTAACAAACTTTTTTGGGTGCTGAAGTAGCTTTGTTACAAACACAAAATAGATAAAATTGTTTTCATAGTTTGCTATGTTTTATTTTGTTTGCAATTTTATTAATACCAATTTTGAAAGCCAGGCCGGGACTTATTTCAAGCAGGCTGAACTTATTGATCCGCCCCTCCTAGCGCAGCGTGTTTCGTGCTTTTAAAAACTATTAATAATAAAATAATTTAACATTATTTAAATATCACTGGTAATAGAATAATTAATTTGGATTATATCGGAAACTTCATTCACAGTTCGGCATAAGCACATTTTTCATTTGGATTTCAAATTCTATATAAATTTCATTTTTATTTAGGTATAGATGACAGGACCGGGACTAATAAAAAACAGATAATTATAGACAACCGGGACCAAAAAACAAACCGGCCGGAACTATCCCGGTCAAATTAATAAGCCTAGGCTATGCTAAGTATATTTAAATTAGGTTTTTTTACCTCAAAAGTTTTATTCCATTTCAATTTATTAAGAATTAAATAAACAAACTTTCCATTAAATATAATTAATAATTTTAAAGCATAAACATGTACATATTATATATTATTTATTACAGTAGATTCATTTTAAGTTAAAAATAACATTTTTGTTGTAAAATATGAATGTATTATTTATATTAAACAAAACAAAATAAACACATATTGTATCAAGTAAAACTAAATAATAAATACCAATTTGAAAATTTCGTGTATTTAAATTGTGGTGCGATAGTACATAAATAATTCATCACAAGGACGGTAATGTACAGTGTACACAACAACAACAAAGCAAAGCTTTCTCAGGGATGTTCCGTATAGTGTATTATGATACGGGAGCGCAAGGACAAATGTGCGCCACTTTAATTGATTTTACCCATATAGATGTTGTGTTGCTTCCCTAATGCAGTTGCAGAAATTAATTGTGAAAATAACATGACGACTACTACTTTGATCGGTTGGACGTTAGTATTCTTTCCATTAGCGTGCAGGTGCAAGTTGAAATCTCGCTAAATAATCCAATTATGTTAAACACAACGCGCGTATGGTTTATAACGTAGCTGCACCCCCTTCCCTTTTCACTAATTTTTTCTTTACTCAATGTACGTATTTTATGACGTGTCAGTTGACGCATTAATGTATACTTACTATAAAATGTAGGTAGGTACACATGACCGATTAAGACGTAGATATTTATTTAACTTGCACCAACTTATTGCGGGTATTACTCAAAAGTGCAAGTTAAATAAATGAGGTTATATTTGGATGTTAAACTTAGTAGTGCAGTTGAAAATGTAACTTGTATTTTTATATATAACGTAGCCATATTGTAAAACCCGTATTTTAATAAAACGCGAGTAAAACGCGATTATTGTCAAACCTTCGTTGACTTAAATCTGGCTTTCTATCTAGTATTTCTGAATATGTAGCTATATAGCAACAATAACCTAATCTAACACAAAATTCACGCTCGGGTCGAGTTTTGTGCCTTAGTTTAGGATATTGTTATTTGGAGAAATTTTAGCCCATAAATTAACGTGCATCGTGTAAATTTTGTACACAATTATAAAGGTGTTAACGTGTACCTACATATCATATT
>OY720450.1:34250945-34309902 GCA_963082715.1 Harpalus rubripes
AGCTAAATGTAACTAAGGAGCTTTACTGTAAAGCTTAGTAGACGAGCAATAAATTTAGATGAATCGAAATCGCTCGATGAGCGAAACACATGACCACAACAAACTATAGATAAATTTAAAACGAACAAAGACCCCAATCATATAATATTAGTACGTTAGGTTACGGAGTGAGTTATATGCATCGCGTTAGGTCATGTTATGGTATGTTTAGAAAACTATCAAATAAGTTTCAGGCTTTGTAAGTTTAGATAAGTTCACAGCGCGTTGTTGCTGTTTCCGTTTCTTGCTCACAGAGTGATTTCCGACTGCAGCCTAACATATACCGGGTGGTTTTTACAAAACGAATCCTGTTTGAAACTCCATAACTCCGGAGTATAGTGGGATATCGATGTAAAATTTTTGTCTTTTAGACAAAGGGTTGAAAATTATTTCCATCAAATTTCAAACATTTATATAGAAAAACAAGTGAATAGCGATTTTCTAAATTTTCCATTCAAATTCACTACTACACGTTGATAATTTTATAATTATCATAAAACGAAGTAGACTATTATTGAAATAAATGTAACTGTCAGTGATATTTCGAATTAGCTGTAACACTTCATAAATTTACTGCAAGTTTTGTCCAATTATTTTGAAATTTCTTTTAATAATGGCACCTCATCGAAGCAAACCTGACAGAGATCATACTAATAAAAGAAAAAAATTAGCGCGGCAGAAAATTGCGGAAGAATTTCTAAGGAAGAGATGACCATGTTAAAATAATTCGAAATATCACTGACAGTTACATTTGTTTTAATAATAGGGCGCGAGCAGACACGTGACTCGGAGGGACCTTGACGTGCTTAGAATCAGCTGATTTGTGTGCGCATGTCATTTTGACAAGAACGATGTCATGTTGACAAGACCAATGTTTGACTTATTTTGATTTTTAACTGCTAAAATATTTTTAATTACATGTGTTTTACTGTCTAAAAATTGTAAAATATTAACATTTTAACAATTCGAAATCAAAATAAGGCAAAACATTGGTCTTGCCAAATTGACAATGTTCTTGTCAAATTGACAATGTTCTTGTCAAAATGACATGCGCACACAAATCAGCTAATTCCAAGCATGTCAAGATCGCTCGAATCACGCGTCTGCTCGCGCCCTGTAGCCAACATCGTTTTAAGCTGACATAACATGAATTATAAACTATGAATATTATTATTTATCAACTTTAAAAGAAAATTTGCAATCATCTTTTAATATCCTAAACTACTAACCCCTGCAGGCTAGGCAAATTGGTGTACTGATATGTATTTAGTTGTAAGATAAATGTGTATTATTTGTTAAAAGAACTAAAATTAGGGAAAGTGGGAATGTTGGCAACCATGTGCCGTGTAAGGCAGCAGTAGTGATGTGTTGGTGTGGAGGAAGGAAGCCGGTGGAAAAGAGAAAGGCATTTTGGTATGATTGTTGATGTGGTAGCGAGTGTAGCCGGCTGTGTGTGGCCGGTGATCTCCGATCACAAAAGTGGGACGAGCGTCGGTGTAGGCGTGAAAGAGTCTGGAGAAGTTACACAACGGTTTGTAGGCGAGCAAAGGTGGTGAGGCCGGCTGTGTACACAGAAGCAGCTAATTGTACCGCCTGTGTTTTTTCATTATTAAAAAACTCCAGACGAACATGACTAAAGAATTGGAAAAAAGTCCACCTTCCATAACATCAAATTTAATAAAATCAATACATAGGCTGGGAACTGTAGTATGTATTGTTAAATAGTCTTACCACTATTAGGTGTACGAATAATTTTGTATTAATTTCCGTATAATTTTGGTTTTTGTTACAGTTTCAGAAGGTATATTAATCATATTTATATTTGATGATTACTATTCTATTTTTAAAATTAAGGGAATATTAAATTTTGAAAGTAATTTACCTTTGGTAATTTGCTTTTATTTTAATATTTACTTGTAAAATTAAAGGGTACGAATAATTTTATGAACTACTGTACGTTTTATTTTATTTTGTATTTTTGTTTTATGCTATAATAGCACAATGTTTTACAAAACCTACATCGTTTATAGTTCATTTATTCTATCTAAAAATACTCGTATACCAACAGGCCGTTTGTGCAAAAACCTGAAAATACTCGTATATTGGAAAAGTATATATCACACTCTATAATGTACATCAATATAGTGCATGGGATTTCATATCTTATCCATAAAAATTTACGCACATCATAAAATTTTACGAGAATTGTGTACGTAATATGATGATGGAGCTAAATTTAAAGCCAATGCATTTGAGCAATAGTCGGTAGCATGAACATACACTTAATAAATTATGTACTGCACCAAATTATCATTTTCATAAGCATAATATTTAGAGCAAATATAGAAAGCAAATTTCTAAGTGTATTGTACAATAATTAAGGTACATTAAGTGTATAATGTGTATAATGAGGCTTCACAAGTGTAGTACCCATCAGTAGTATCAATTTATTATTCTGATCTCTGCTTTGTTATTAGTTCACTACGTCAGCAAACATCACAGGTAATCTGCATGAACTTTGTCACCAACGTAGTCGTGGTGATTATTACTTCAACGCCGCAATCTACTCGTAAATGAGCCGCCAAATTATTAAAATTAATTTAAAACTATGCAACGTAAGGATTAATACTGTTACATTAATGCAGTTACGGACAACTTGACTTATCTTGAAATGTTTGAAAACTCAGACACGTCTGTAGTTTAAAGAAAATCCTTGACTTTATTTCGTTGTTATGTAGATATGTACTTCAAGTGGAAAACTGTATTCATCTATGAATATCATGTCATGTGAAAAATTCTTTGATTTCATTGAGATTTCATCAGGGTTCTGCCTCCACGAGTAATCGATGATAGATTACTTACATGCGTAAACAATATAAAAAATGTTGTCAAATGTAGACAATGCGTAGAGAATATAATCTATGTAAACTTTGTATATACTTCACATGCACACTAGCGAAATGTACCTCATTTTTTACTTCAACTAACAGTTCAGTGAAAGCTAGTGTTTAAAATGAGAGGTAGAAAGCGAAGGACAATTTTAAATTTTACTGAAAGCACGTAAAATGCAAATACAAAGCACTATGCAATGTTTGTTTAAAAATGTTATCAAACACTAGTGCATCTCGACTTGAACCCCACATGTTAATAAACTAATTGTCTTAAATTAGCCAATAATTTTGTTTTTAATTAGAGTAATTTCGATTTTTGATTTTATCTTTCTTATCTAGAATAGTAGTTAGCAATCCAGCAGAACTATTTCCCAGTCTCACAACTAGTGTTATCTTTTGGTTACAATGCAAAATTCTAACTTGCCTAATTATTTCAAGAAAATGACATAGTATGCTACTTTCAACGAATCATTCATATATACCCTGCAATTATTCAATAATAGTAATAGATTTTGCTACTTTTTTTTGGAAAAAAATAAAATAATTATAGTCTACATGTGCGTAGACAATAGAGGCTATGTAAGCAGCTGTTCCGTGTCGCTGGCCGCGCCATCTGACGGATTTATATATATATATATATATATATATATATATATATATATATATATATATATATATATATATATATATATATATATGAACCGTTTTTTCAGTTTAAAATATATTTGAAACACCACTTGAAATAGAAAATTTGTATATTATCATGAGTTGTGGTTTTGAAGGCGTCGACATATATTTCTTATACGTTTACGCGGTAAATTCGCGCCAGTGTGAGGACTGTCAGACTATCACTATTTGTATCTGTGTACTTCCAGTCGACAATTTGGAAAATATTTTTCGTTGGTTTGGGAGAGCATTTAGTTAATATATAATTTGTGTATTCCATTTATTTACATCTGTTTCTTGAACTTTGACGTATACTCTTTCAAGGTCAGTATACAGATTATCTTCGTGCGCTTTGTATGTAGTTGTCTACTAATAATTTATCGTAAATCTCATAAATATTACACAGTTAAACATTTTACATTCAATAGCATGTATATTTCATTAATATTTTATTTTATTTTGAATTGAAGTATTTTGTTCTTAAGTTATAATTATTGAATTAATTTTCTTATTTGACAAGTCCACAAAATATGTAGCCTTTCAAACCATTTTATTTGCTTAAGGAATTTGTAATCATATTTTTACTGAAATTCAACTGTACTTGCCATTCGACGAACCGATGCTATCCATTTTTGTCGCCTTTCTTATTCCCAAAGATAATAAGGGACGGAGTAAAATTTAGGTCCGTGAAGCTGGAGTCCCGAAATAGAAAAACAGGTCTAAGTGTATTTCTATAATTTTATGCTCATTTAGTGCTAATTATTGCTATATTAAACAAATTTTGTGCTCTTCTCATTTTTGTGTTATTTGCTTTTGTTTAAATGGTACTCCAAGTTCACGCCTAGTACCGTGTGCAACAATTTCCGGTATTTCATAATACTATAATTTTATGCTCATTTAGTGGTAATTATTGCTATATTAAACAAATTTTGTGCTCTTCTCATTTTTGTGTTACTTGCTTTTGTTTAAATGGTACTCCAATTTCACGCTTAGTACCGTGTGCAACAATTTCCGGTATTTCATAATACTATAATTTTATGCTCATTTTGTGCTAATTATTGCTATATTAAACAAATTTTGAGCTACCACAGTTTTGGAGATATTCCTGTTTTTCACATTGTACTCTAAGTTCACGCCTAGTACCGCATGCAGCGATTCCGCTATTTTATAATCCTATAATATTATGCTTGTTTTGTGCTAATTATTGCTATATTAAACAAATTTTGAGCTACCACAGTTTTGGAGATACTCCTGTTTTCAAATGGTACGCTAAATTGGCTTAGAATAAAATTCCGAACTACACGTATAACATTCTATACATTTCTTGGCATAACATTTTCCGTACATGTAAGTACTGTGTGCAAATCTATACCATGAAGTTGTTGCACATTAGTGAATTCTAACTTGGCGCGTTATTTCATCTCGAAGTACACTTTGAAAATAAAATGTATTTTATTCATTTTAATGAGAGAATATAAATGTAAACATTTTCTAAAACATAATGCAAATATTACACATGTTTAAATTAAAATACTTTTTTTTAAGTGTAATTCGAGATGCAGTGAACGCGCCAAGTTTGAATTCTTTGACCACCATTTTTTAAATCTAAATAAATAAATTTAAAACACAATAACCATTTTACCAATCGAAAGAAAAAAAATTAGAAATATTTTTAAAATGGTTGAAACGTGCCGCCCCGTACAATTTTGACATTTGCCGCTGACTTGGTTTTGATAGCATTACTATTTGCATGGATGCACCATACAACCTGACATAAGAATAATGACAGGAATCATCGGCCGGCTGCTTTAGTTTACCCGAACGAAAATATGCGTCAAGAAATTTGTCACGGTCTCCATTGAAATAAAATTAAAGATTTTTCACGAAGATATAATAGATGACTATTTAAGGTAATTTGTTTGAAGAAAGAATACAAAGCATTTTACAGCAGTAGCTTAGCAACATTTTTTTCTTAGAAAGAGAAATATTAATTAACGTATGTCTATTTAATGGACCTTTCCAATTTAAGGGCTATCTCTTTCTATCGCTGCAAATAGTAAGAAAATGGCGCGAACAACTGCCAGTTGGGCTGTCAAACGAAACGTCAAAAATATTGCAGTCATTAAAATACCTGTATTCTCAGTGAAAATTTGCATCGTTAGACATTTTACCTTCAATAAAAGCTTTTGTAACTTATTTCGATAAGATTTTTTAAAGTTATCTTACATTTTACGTCTAATTTTTTTAGAATCAAACGTCATAGATCTCAGTTGTTCTTACTATGCGCAGATCCCCATTGCGCATATCTTCTATCTCTTTAAATTGGAAAGGTCCATTTATGTGGTGTGACATATATGTAAATGGTGCCATTACTGTCAAACGCACTAAAAAAAGCAGTGATGTATGTCGTAGAGTTAGATATGTAATTATGTACTACACTGCCAGTTGTACTAATATTTATCCAGTGACCTTGACATTTAAATTATTAATTTGATTTACGTCAAGTTTTATTTAAAATGTATCCATAAATATTTGCGTTGCACGCCTGTGGATACGAAATGCAGTGAAGTTATTTGCATGTAATATCAGACGGTTCATAAATGACCTTGAATAGTCATCTATCGTGAATAATACAATATTAATCAAATGTCATGCAGTGGAATATAGTTTTTATGAACGACGAATTATGGAAAATTGAAATATAATTTTGACACTATTTTAGAACAAAAGTGGTCACGTGATCTTCAGCCATTTTTGACCAATGTATCTCAAAAATTTACCGATAGAAAAAATATTTTCGTATGCCACTGGATGAAAAATCAAAATATTTAACTTTTTTGTTTGAAACATTTTTCTTGATTACCAAACGTTATTTGAAAATGAAAATATCGACAAAAACCAATTTTTCGCCATTATATAGTATTTTGTGAGAATTTTTTTTAAACAAAAGCACGTCTAAGATGGCCCTCCAAAGGCACACCACCTGTCTCATTTAATTGAAATCGTATCTTATAGTTTCTGAAATCCCAATGGTGGCCTTCGATATTCGGACAGCATTTATTTACAGGAGTAATACCACAAAACATTTATGAATACTGGCATAAATATAATGAGAGTAATAGAAAACACAAAGTAGTTTTATATTTTATTTTAATACAATTAATTTTATATAAAATAACACAAAAACAACTTATATTTAAAACATATTGTGTAAATAAGTAATAGTTTTTTATCCAACAGCGCTTATAACTAAAGTGATTGCACACTAGTGGTTATTTCTTAAAATTTCCCACTAGTTGGTTAACGTCAATATGACAGTTATAAAAATTGACACATTTTCCTTTGGATTACGAAAATTATTAATATTACTATTAAAAGGTGATGGATAAAACGTAGTCGAGATTCCACGACACCGTCGTAGGCGAGTGGGACAATCTTTTCTCGTCTACTTACACAATAAATAACTGTGTGGACTAAGTATGACAATTAATAGGTACCCATGGAGAGAAAAGTTTGTCCCACGACGCCGAAGACGAGTGGGACATTTTTCTGGAGTGGGTCATACGTCATACCACTTATCCTATGTTAACAGTATAATGTGATATCCAACACCTAACAAAAAAAATTATATATTTTTTACAGAAACGGACAATGTGCCAATAATTGTTTGTACCTGTCATATTCAAATAAATAAAAATGATACCATTATGGTAAAAAGAAATTATTCACTACACTAATTTAATTCTACTAAAAACCTTTAGCGGGTAATCACTCACTTTGCTTGTTTAAAAACGCCATAGAAATGACAAAATTCATAAGCGGTGTTAAACAAACTTTTATTGAAATAAACAAAATATAGATACCTAAATACTATATATTAACAAAAAGGTATGTACATTTGCGTCCGGGGACACGTGTATGATTTTTTTATGTAAATCGTCATAAATTTCCCAGGTCCAGTTAAACCTTTTACATATGGCAACAAAATGACCCATGGTACCACTGAGAGCAGGTTTTTTGTATTCAATAAGAGAACGAAAATAAAATTGTTTTTCATCAATCTGCAACATTGAGGGTACGTTCTTCAGAGTAACTTGTAATGGGTCCTCTATTCCAGAAGTGATACCAACTTTAGCAACGTCAATAAATATAATATCACTATATATTCTAGAAATATGATTTTGGAATTTACAATTTGTACAGAAAGTATTTAGAGAAGTAATGGCATTTTTTAAAAATTCAATTCCTTTATCTAATGTTGCAGAGCATGTTATTATCTGATTGTATTCTTTTTCAGTTTCGAAACATTTATTAGGACATGATATTGTTTCTTTAAAACTAATAATATTTAACTTGTTTAACATATTGGATAATGTTGTTTCACAATTAATTCTAATAATATTATCATCGTAAGATGTATTTGTAAAACAGTTTTTTAATATATCTGTTCTTTGTAAATATATATGGGAATTAATATATTTTTGAGAGAGTTTTTTGGTGAAATTAAACACTACATTTAATCTTTCCATATTATCATTTTCTCTTATTTTTTTACTATCACAGAACGTTGTAGCTAATCCTTGCACTATACTGTCAAACGCGCAGGTATTTGATAAACTAATTATATGTCCTCTGTTTTGCCTTGTACTGACGGATTTAATTTGTCCCCCATTAAACAAGATACCAATTTTTGTCGGTTTAGATAAATCGCCTGTATCAATTAAATCCATTGTTGCCTACTCGGGTTCTGGATTGAGATAAAGACTTTGTTTCTTATTTTTTGAAACTTCTATTTTATCTTTCTCGGCTAGGCCCATCCAGTTGTCTACGGTATTCATCTCGGAAATATGTTCAGTCGTATCTTCATCATTTCTGTCTGAGAGTGAGAGCTGAAAGTAATATAAAACCTATGTAACTATCGTTGTGTATTGATATAAATTAGAATCATTATTGATTATTAATTATGAATATACTAAATGACAGCTGACGTTAATTTACCTACTTTTTATTTTGATTTTTTTATTTTTCAAAAATTCGCATAATTTTTATACTTACAATTAATTTTTCAAGTTTTTAATAAATTTTATTGATCCGTGATCTACATATTGAACAATATTTACTTTACTATATAAAGTTTAAACCCAAAGTACAGAATGTTTGAAAGAGTCTAAATAAATTTTGCCCAAGCAAACCGTGTTCCTGATTTTGATTTCTTTGCAAGGTCAGTCCACGTGTTTAACCAGTCACGACTAAAAACATTTGTCGCGAACACTAGCAGACGTAGTTAACATTTTTTTTTATCAAAAATGATTTCTTGTTATTCGTAAAAAGTTGTTATAATTCATGAAATTCGTTTTGAATTCGCGTATAGTACTGATGTTAGCTTCATGTTAGATCACACTTCCCAAATAAAAGTCAGGAGCACGGATTGCTTGTGCGATTAATATTAAGAAATAAAATATTAAAAATATTTACCTCTATGTTTTCTTCAGTTCTAACAGCATTGAAAATAATATTTTTAGTTTCCACATCTAATTTTTCTATATATCCCTTATTTGCAGGTTCAGTACCCATGTTTTCGTTTGTACTTTGGAAATATTCTAGTCCAGAAGCTAACTTCATAGTATCTTAAAGTACATTAAAATTAACAATAATCAAAAGTCAAATCTAATTTACACGTTATCTTTCTTACGGTAATCGTCACGTCACTATTTTGCGAAGATATAACGGAACAAACTATTACATCACTGTCTCTGTCGTACACATGTGTATAATAGAGAAACAGATATCACAGTTTGTTCATTTGTAAGTTTATTTCGAAGAATAATGACTTAACGGTTACACAAGTAAAATCAACTGTGCATTGCTATACCTTCTAAAATTTTACAGTGTTTAACGATAAATTCATCAACTCTTAAAGGCAAATTTTTGATATGTATATTTTTTAATTCATTGAAGTAGCTTTCAACCGAACTCGACGAAGCAGTCAGGTTCCCATATCCAAATTTCTTTAGCATTATCCCTGACCAAAGAGGTAGTCTAAAAATAGTTTTTGCTAATGTGAAAAAAAGAAAATCAATTACTTTACCTGTTTTACTCTTACCTATAACACAAAATTTTCAGAGAATTTATTATTTTTGGCAAGTACATTAAATTGTCTCTGTCGCCTGCATCATTTTTTGCAACTACAGATTCCGCATCATGTAAGATTGCTTCAACCCACTGTTTCATGTTGCTGTTTTCATCAACATGATGTTCGTGTACCTGATTATTAGTTTCAGTTGATGTACTATCAATTTCCAAATCAAGCAAAGACTTTACTTCACTTTGCTGAATTCCATGAGCGAATTTATTTATCAGTTTCTGTTTATGCTTTTCGCATTCAGTTATTTCATGCGTATGTGTAGACATACCTTCCGTTTCACTGAGAGCTACAATAAATAATGAAAAAATTATATCTCTGGCTTCTTCTAAATTTGTTGCTAAAATAATCTGCCCTATTCCGCGTAAGTAAAATTGCCGAATTTTTTTCCTTGTATTAGATGGATGTATCTCTCTCCAACGTCCAATACTTTTTATTAGATGAGCAACATCTATTCTTACAAAACATCGTGGCATATTTACATTTTTTGCATTACATAGTATTTTAAAACATTTTTCAATGTAATTCTTCATATAAAACTCGCCAGCAAAAGCTCTGCAAATTGCACTAATTAATGCAATGCTAAAATCACATACTGCTTCATGTGGAAGTTGTGCACCGACTCTTAACCACTCTGACAACCAATAATTTATTGCATTAGAATTATGCCTTTCTGATAGCATTTGAATTACCGGAATTTGCCCTTCATGTTCCCCAGGTAATTTTACAACTCCTCCATATAAAAATATATGCGATGATAACTCATCAAATCGTTTAATTTTTTTTACAATGCCCCCTGTTGCATCTATTGATATTTTTTAATTTTTTTCTTTTTTAAAGTAACTGTTATAAACTCGTATTTGATCTGGAGTCCAGTAATGCGTAAAATATTTATATAATCCTATTTCATGTATTGTTTTTTGAAGAGGATATCTTTGTGACAATATTTCTAATTTTTTTAATGGGTTTGAATGAATTCTATCTGAATTTTTAACTTCAGATTTGATTTTTCGTAATGTTTCAAGTTTCGGTAAAACAGATGCCTCTTTATCAAACAACTCTATTAGTTCCCCAGCCATTGTTTTTCTTACTAAACTTGGCATTAACTTTCTATTTATCATATCTTCTCCAAGTTCATTTCTTCTTACGGCTCTCATATGTCGTTTCTTTTTATGTTTCACAAGTGTTGGACATCCAGTTACTGTACATTTAACTTGTAATCCTTGCTCTTCTGGTTTCATTCCGACTTTTTTTGGAACATTACAAAATAAGCTACTACCACATTCAATACATTTGCCTCTAACAGTTAAGTAATTAGAACACTGATCGGTTATTCCAATAAATTGTGAACCAAAAATCCATGCACATGGAATTTTTGACGTATACCAGATTTTTTCTGCAAATCTATTGGTCCATAACCCAGATTTTAATTTTAAATACCTTCTTTGGTGTGTTACATCTTTATACATTTTATATTCTGGCATAATTTCTCTCCATTCTTCAACAGTAAATGCAATAACAAAATATTGTTTCATTTCTGAATCATTTTTCGCATGGTCACTATCAGTTTCTTCATTTACAGAATTTTCATCACATTCACTGCCTACATCTTCAATATTAATACCTATAAAAATTATTATGGGAGTGTAAAATTAATATATAATATCAGAAAATAAATATCCTCTAAGGGAAGGTATACAAATGCATAATGTAAATAATATTTTTTATATGGGAACGTGTTGAAAATGAAAATAGTCACATCTTTTTCCTTATTTTATAAGCTTTTCAACGATGTATAACAAGTCTACATGCTTGAATACATGAATAAAAGACGAATTATTAATTTATTGGGGTAAAAAAATTGAAAACTATTAAGAAACAAATGAAAAAATCTATTACATATCATCAATTGTTTATTTCTGTTATTTTCTTTATTTATACTTATTTTCTAATTTATATACTTGAGAAAACATATTATTATATTATTACTCGTATCCAACTTAGCATACATATAAATTATAAAATATAACTATAAATAAGAAACAAAAAAACACTAAAAGTTACAAAATGTAAAATACTGAAGGGACCATAATAAGAAATTAAATAGAAAGCAACCAGTGACGGGCACAATCAACTGCAATAGAATTCCCTTCTGCAAGGTCTTTGAAGGTGCATCTACTTGGAAGGTTTGGGCAAATGAGGAGATGGTTCATTGTTTGGTCTTCACCGCACTCACAACTCGTTGAACCATCAATATAACCCCATTTCTTCATATTCGTCTTGCATCTTCCGACCTGTGTTCGTAGGCGGTTGAGGCTTTTCCAGACTGGCCACTTTAGATCTGCCCCAGATGGAAACTTTTCACTTGGCTCTATTCCAGGTAAAGTGTTTGGAGTTTCAATAGCCCGCCATAGTTCTAATCTTTTGGCGGATATTAAACCTGTAAGCGGCTGGACTGTTGAAAGGAAACTCCTTCTAGACTTTAATCTGGACCTTACAGTTGTTTGACCAAACAATGGGTGACGAGGGTCGGAATTTGCTCGTTGCCTTTCCTTCATGCTGGAAACCTGTCTTCTAACGTGTGGAGGAGCTATTCCACTTAAAAGGTGTAAGTGCGATATCCGCGTTGGCTTTAAACAACCAGTAATCAGCCGGCATGACTGGTTTAGTACTGGATCAAGTTTTCTGGAGTGACAAGAACGTTCCCATACCGGAGCTGCATATTCAGCAGCTGAATAGCATATAGCAAGAGCTGAAGTTCTTAAAGTATGTGGGTCAGCTCCCCATGTAGATCGCACAAGTTTCCCCAAAAGATTATTCCTGGCGGAGACCTTACCTTTCATCCTTTCAACGTGGAATTTATAAGACAGCGTCCGATCAAGAATCACCCCCAGGTAAGTAGGTGTTTTACTGAAATTGAGATGTTTGCCATTCCATATGATGTTCAACACCCTGTTGGCCTCCTTATTGTTAAGGTGAAAGAGACTAGTTACTGTTTTTCCAGCATTTGCTTTCAGACCGTTTTCTTTATAATAACCGGACAAGGTAGATAAATATGATGACAGGTTGTTTTCAATGACTGAAAAATCTTTGTGTTGGTTAGCTACAGTCAAGTCATCTGCATATAGAAATCTTCTTGTTTGTGGATCTGTTGGTTGGTCATTTGTGTAGATGTTGAAAAGAATTGGGGCTAAAACACTACCTTGCGGCAACCCATTTTTCTGCAATTTCCATCTACTGCGATTACCACCCAATTCTACACAGAAGCGTCTGTTTGAAAGCAAGGTACGGATAATTTGAACAAATCGGTAGTCTTTTGTCATTTGATATACTTCCATAATTAGGCGATTATGATTTACCGTATCATATGCCGATGATAAATCAACAAAGACCACACATATTAAACGACATTTTTAGAATGAAACTCTTAGCGCAAAGCTTAGCGTAGATGGCAGCATATGGACATTCTCGTAAGTACGTATTACAATGTACAGACTTTTGTAAGAATACACAGATGTTATTGTGTGTAACCGTGACTTTTCATGTTTGTGGCACATTATATACACAAGAAATAGAATAATATACAATAATATACAATAGGTGCAAACAACAAACGTTTTTAACAAATATGTGGTCTAAATTTATTATTTTTATTAATAGTTATGTTTGATGCTCGTTGTTTCAAAGTCTTTTGAAGGTTAAACTAACTAGCCCAGTAGCGAACCTATCGGGAAAAATACTGCGCTAAGGCTCTCATTACCTCAAAGCAATGCCAGTAGATATATTAAAATACTGCCATGAACTTAACAAGGCAACAATAAAGATTTTCCCCGGTAGAGGCGCTTTTATTTGTACTTGTGTTATTGCAGGGTTCTGTAATGTTGGCAATATCAAATTATTGGTGTAATGTGATCTTGTTTTTCGATTGGATAATACCC
Source organism: Harpalus rubripes (assembly GCA_963082715.1). NCBI lineage: Eukaryota > Metazoa > Arthropoda > Insecta > Coleoptera > Carabidae > Harpalus > Harpalus rubripes. The sequence continues at coordinate 34,264,622 of OY720450.1, forward strand.
CGATATTATCCAATCAAAGGACATTATCAAACTGTCCCTATCTTCCCACCACTCTATAGTTAAAATGGATAGAATATTCGCAACTGAAGCAACCAAGCGGCAAACTTGCGAACCTTCCGAATTGGTAATGGCAGCCAATCACACCTCAAAAAATTACACAACTCATTCGGCCATCTTAAATTAACACAGCGGCTCTATAGGACATTTTAGTCGCCAATATTTAAATTAAGTTCTTACTTCACGAAACATTTCAATATATTTTCGGCTCTTCCAATGTTTGCAAACCACTAATGACGCCTCTCTTTAACATTTGATATGCGAAAACAATATACTCAACTTTTATTCTGATTACAATTAATTTCACAGCATAAGGCATTTTCAGTATGAGAATGAAGCTAGTAGCCAACTCGTAGCAGCCGATTTGTTAAGTAAAATACTTTGGACAACCCTGGTGCTATAATCAGTAACAACTTAACAGCTGTATTTACTATAAGATTATACACGTAATATCAAATGTAATAAAGTAATATTTACGGGGGGTGTTCTGCATGTATCTCTTAATATAGAGCAACGTCGAAACTTTCAAATTTCAGGGGATGAGGGTAACTTATAACACATTATATTTACTATAATCTATCAAGGGTAAAATAGACCGGATTAATCACCCTCAAAGCGGGTAATATGCACTGTAACTAAACCAAATTCGTAAAGTATATTTAGCATACATGCCTTATTATAGAGTAACATTAAAAGTTCAGGAGATGAGGGTAACTTATAACAAATTATATTATTTAATAAATGCAAGAGTAGAATTGAGAATATTAACCACCCTTACAACCCGTAATATTAACTGTAACAAAACCATATTCACAGGATATATTTAGCATACATCCCTTAATAAAAAATAACATTAAAAATTTGAAATTTCAGGGGGTGAGGGTAACGTATAACACATTATATTATTTAAAAAATGTAAGAGTAGAATTGAGAAGATTAACTACCTTACAACTTGTAATATTAACTGTAACAAAACCATATTCTCAGGGTATATTTGGCATACATCCCTTAATATAAAGTAACATTAAAAGTTTTAAATTTCAGGAGATGAGGGTAATGTATAACACATTATATTATTTTAAAAATGTAAGAGTAGATTTGAGAAGATTAACCACCCTTACAACCCGTAATATTAACTGTAACAAAACCAAACACGCATGGTTAATTTAGCATACATTGGTTACAATTTAAGATTAGTAAGATTTTAAGTAGAATCGATAAGACACATAATTAAACTAGGTGAAGTAACCCTATATATATATATATATATATATATATATATATATATATATATATATATATATATATATATATATATATATATATTATTACCCGCTCTAAGGGTATTTAATCAGGTCTATTTTACTCCTGATTGAATATATAAAATATTATAATGTGTTACAAGTTAGCCTCATCCCCTGAAATTTAAGAGTTTTGTCTTTGCTGTATATTAAGGGATATATGCTGAATAAACGCTGTAAATATGGTTTTGTTACAGTCAATATTACCAGTGGCGTAGCTGGCTTTTTCGGCGCCCGGGGCAAAACATTAGTAGGTCTGCCCCCCCCCCTCCAAAAAAGGGAAAATAGTTTCAGATAGAAGAAAAACTTAAGGTTTTATGTGGTACTCCCTTAAATTTTCTTAGACGCAAAAAATAAAAATCGACACAAGACACAAAGTCAGATAACAATTACACAGTTTATTTCACACTTCTTTATTCAATCGTATTCGGCTGATGCTGTAAAAGACGAAACGGCCAATGTTTATAAATTAAGATATTTCTAGATTATTTTGACGGAGAAAAAATAATCAACCTACGTTAGATACTTAAAAAACTTCAAAAAATTAAAACTTCGCTCTACACTAACAAAAATGATAAAATAAAAATGTTAGATCTAAATCACTACTACACATCCATTTTAAAAAGGAAAACGTCATTACTCATTAGTACCAACAAGCTGAAAGTGGTGCCATAACTTGAGCTATACCATTATTTTAATGCAAATTCTGCCTGTAGATACTTTATTTCATATAATTGACCATTGTCATTGACATCTATTAACATTTTTGTGAATTATAATTTATATTCCAAGATTTGAAGTTCAAGGTTAGAATTGTCAACTGTTGTTTACAAATGGCGACGCTAAAGAATGGGAAAAACGGTACATATTATTTTATATTCTTATTCTTTGCTTTTTGCAAATAATTACTATAGTAATTATTTTTAGTGATCCCCTGGCGGATATTAACAATAATCCGAATAATAACAACGGATGGACAAACTAGTGTGAAGTAGAAATAATTATATTCCTTACACTTCACAGAGAACATCGGATCTCTCATTCTAACTAAGCACGCATGCGGACATCAACAATGCAAATGGTCCATTAAAATTTTGTTTTATGCAAATATAAACGTTGAAATTATTATAGTCATTCAAGCCTGTTTTTGCCGCCCCTCAACTGCCGCGCTCGGGGCACCTGCCCCCTTCGACCCCCCCCCCGCCCCCAGCTACGCTACTGAATATTACCCGCTCTAAGTGTGGTTAATCCGGTCAATTTTACTCTTAATTGAATATATAAAATATTATGTGTTATAAGTTACCCTCATCCCCTGAAATTTAAAAGTTTTGTCGTTGCTGAATATTAAGGAATGTATGCTGAAAAAACCCTGTGAATATGGTTTTGTTACAGATAATATTAACTGCTCTAAAGGTGATTAATCCGGTAAATTTAACTCCTTGAATATATAAAATAATATAATGTAATATAAGCAACCCTAAAATTTAAGAGTTTTGTCGTTGCTGTATATTCAGGGCTGTATGCTAAATATACCCTGTGAATATGGTTGTGTTACAGTTAATATTACTGTTGGGCAATAAACGATTATTATTATTATTAATATTACGGGTTGTAAGGGTGGTTAATTTTCTCAATTCTACTCTTGCATTTATTTAATAATATAATGTGTTAAAAGTTACCCTCATCCCCTGAAATTCGAAACTTTTAATGTTACTCTATAATAAGGGATGTCATTCCTCATTGCCGCTTTTAAGATCTTCTAAAGTGGTCAATTCATAATGGCCGTAAATTTTTGATTATAAATGACCCCAAAGAAAAAATCTAAGGGACAGGAGATCTTTCGGTCATTTAATTTATCCATTTTAACAAATCCAAAAATATTTATTGTAATCAGTGTAATTTTGATTTTACAAAATATAATTTATGATTGAAATAATGTTTATATTTCATTAAATATGAATAAAAGATTAAATAATAATAATAATAATAATAATAATATATATATATATATATATATATATATATATATATATATATATATATATATATATATATATATATATATATATGATATCAATATTATTCCGCAATTTGTTACTTGCGCCATCTATTAGTGCTCCCAATAACTATCAGCATATTCCGATCCGATTCAATAAATTATTTTCGTTTATAATTTGAACTCCGGAATGTACTTTTTAAATTGTGAGCGTGCGAAATAAACTTGCGCCATCTTCGTGGACAACATTTGTACGTTATGATGAAAATGTTCAAGGCAAGTATTGTACACGATAATATTTGTACATTATTATATTTACTACATACGTATTTCGAGAACTAAGTTGATTTCATGAGTAGGAACGTAGAAACTGAGCTAGAACTTAATCAGATTTGGATTACTCAAGATGTAAACCAAGTCATTAAACGGAAAGCATGTTTAGATTACTCAGTATACCAACCACACCAGAGGTCTAAAACTTATTCTTTCAGACCTCTGGTATGGTTAACAGGGTAAGATTAATCTAAATCTACTCTCCGTTTAAATTTATTTTTGAACATGTAGCATGGTTTACATATTGAGTTGAGTAATCCAAATACGACCTCTGATCTGCTTGTAGTTTAGTTTCTACTAATGATGGCTACTTATACTCTATCCGTTTCAAACTATACAATAGTGGTAAGATAGGTGCAGTTTGATCTTGTTGTTTGATTGGACAATGTCGGCTTATTATCCAATAAATAGCTACGTCGTTTAATATAAACGGTGCGTTACATGATACAGCCGATAAGTAGTTATTTTAAGCATTTTATTTAGTTAAGGTTAGGGGATATTTAGTTTCTCATATTTATAAAAATAAAATTCATACCTGTTGCTGAATTTGTCGTATTATCAGACGAGTACGTTATTTTATATAGTCGTAATGCTCCAGTATACAAATTTTTTAAAGACATTGTAAAACCATATTTTTCTCTTAGGTTTTGCCAAATATGTGAAGAAGGTGGAACAACTTTGTTGTTCTGTATATAAAGACTTTGTTCGTGGATCAATGCATTATCAATATCATTACTCTCTGCTTTCCGTTTTCTTCCAGCCATTTTTCAACAAAATTTCATAAATTGAAACGCACTTACTAACAAAACAATCTTTAGACGCGTGTTGTAACACGAAGTGCACATAGCCGAGAAAAAGGAAACGAACAACAGGCAGGCGCGTGCTCGCGCATCAAGCGATCTAACTCTACCGTTCTGCGCACTGTTTTGCGCTGTGTACTTCGTACATGTTCGTATATGCAACTGGCGTAAAAATATTGTACCTACCGCTTTGGGTGGTAGTGGTAATGTTTTAAAATAAGTTTAAATGACTATATATCGGTACAATAGCCTTTCATTCAATAAAATAAACCAAAATTGGGGCGCAGAAGCAAGGATTTGTGATGATTTTATGAGTTTTTGTAGTAAAATGTGTCGTTGGTTTTTCACGTGTTATATTGAAATTAACGAATATTACAAGGAATTTGTGACAGTTATTAATAGGAAATTAATAAATTGAAAATATATTCATAATTGCAAGTGTTTTTAGTTAAAATTCAGTATGCAATTCCAGCCGCTATCTTAAAATTTAGAAATGCCAATGAACTTGGAATGAAATAGGAAGTAAATGAAGGCGGTAAATTTGAAAAATAATATTTGAATAGTTATTTTTCTACAAATCTACTATGACACCAATGTTAAAAAGTGACAGGCCATTGTTACTTTTAACGGACTTTTAACACTAGTGTTAAAAGTGAATTAGTTACCTTGGTAATGACGAATGGAACTACAAATCGACATTTTTGATACATGTCAAAAAATTATTAGAAATACAAATTTAAATGAAAAATAGTTTTTGTAGTATAATATATATCCCTTTATCCTTTATCCCTCTCTCACAAAAAATCCGTCAAAAAAGGGATAATCTGTCCGTTCTGGCAACACTGTAACAAGGTTTAAACCTTCCCAATTGATAATATTCATACATATTTTATTTTAATGAGTAAGTGATAAATTTTAATAATTATTATACTGGCAACAAAAATGACCGATAGAGGCAGCACCGATTTTACAAAATGGCTGGCAAAAAGAGTAATTGTTAGAACTTGTATAGTGTTCATATATTTTTAAATGTAAATTGATTTGAAGTGCAGTATTGTTTAAAGAGAAGTATAACAATCGTAAACATAACATTTAAACAAAAGCAAATAACACAAAAATGAGAAGAGCACAAAATTTGTTTAATATAGCAATAATTAGCACTAAATGAGCATAAAATTATAGTATTATGAAATACCGGAAATTGTTGCACACGGTACTAGCCGTGAACTTGGAGTACCAATTAAACAAAAGCAAATAACACAAAAATAAGAAGAGCACAAAATTTGTTTAATATAGCAATAATTAGCACTAAATGAGCATAAAATTATAGTACTATGAAATACCGGAAATTGTTGCACACGGTACTAGTCGTAAACTTGGAGTACCATTTAAATAAAAGCAAATAACACAAAAATGAGAAGAGCACAAAATTTGTTTAATATAGCAATAATTAGCACTAAATGAGCATAAAATTATAGTATTATGAAATACCGGAAATTGTTGCACACGGTACTAAGCGTGAACTTGGAGTACCATTTAAACAAAAGCAAAAACACAAAAATGAGAAGAGCACAAAATTTGTTTAATATAGCAATAATTACCACTAAATGAGCATAAAATTATAGTATTATGAAATACCGGAAATTGTTGCACACGGTACTAGGCGTGAACTTGGAGTACCATTTAAACAAAAGCAAATAACACAAAAATGAGAAGAGCACAAAATTTGTTTAATATAGCAATAATTAGCACTAAATGAGCATAAAATTATAGAAATACACTTAGACCTGTTTTTCTACTTTGGGACTCCAGCTTCACGGACCTGTAAAAATTATCCCCGTTATATTTAGATTTGCACACTGTGAGACAACAAATTTGACGGCATTTTACCACGGTTCTCGTGCTTATATTTACGCGTATTTACGAACTGTCAACTGTTATTTTAACATCCCAACCCAACCGTAGTGTTAAAAAATCCGCGAGTGGCGCGACGATTCGTACTTGGTTAGTCTATATAAATTTTGATCACTAAACAACATCATTGCCTACGTCTGCGCGCAGACAATGACGTATTTTACGTAGCATAGATTACAGGCACAACCCTGGATTTCATAACTGAGTTGATTAGAGTTGAAGCATAAACTAGATATTGAATAGTCCTGGGCTAAAATCCTAGTAGTTCCATTAATTTTTCACAAATCCGTATTTCGTTACTTATACTTTGAAAATATTTTACAATAATTTGGTTACAAAAATTAAATGTTGAAATACAGTCTTTAATGTAACCAGTAATTCGGCTGTTTTATGTAGCACATCCCTTATGTTAAAGACTGTAGTTAAATATTTTAACAAATGGAAACAAAAGTAACAGGTGACACTACGTTTTTTTTATCAGTCACATATTTTGATTGGATAACATTGTAAGCTACGTCGTTTAATATTAGCGATGTGTTACATGATACAGCCGTATTATAGTCAAGTTAAAAAAACAATTTTTTAATTAAGAAATATTAAATAAAATAAAAACTATACTATGTACGGGTTCGTGCCTGAGTATTTACAAAGCTTGAAAGAGTTTTAAAACAGAAAAACTTGAAAATTAAGCAAGTTTAAAAATTTTGGTGTTCCGAAGCTTAAGACAAAATATCATTTCATCAAACCCAATCCAAGTCTCAATTTACAAAAAGCTTGTATTTGCTGTGACTAAGTGACTCTTGTCCCCAGTACCAATACTTGGGTAAACTGTTTGTAAACCGTAAAGCCGCAGTTGTCCTTTGGAAAGCCAAATTCCGTGTTGAAATTTTCATCCAATTCCTGAAGATGCTGCGAATGATCTGAGTGATCCAATCGTACATATATCATGTAAATTCTACAAAATACAAAATTTGCACTATTGTAAATACAAACGAAGTACTCACCTGTGTTTTAGTTGTTCAAGGTGCATGGAAACAGTTGTTGTAATTGTAGAAACTGCAAAGATGACCTAATTAGCAAAGTGCAATCTAAAAGTTTCGTGTAACTTAGTAAAATGTAACTAAATCTATGGGCAGTCGACCCACACATTTGTCATATTGTTTCCTGATGTTGTAACTGTTTTTAAACACTTGCTTGTAACAACATACTTTTGTTTTTGTAATACGACTTGTAGATATGGACTTTGACAATTGCAGTTGTGAATGTCATCGCGCCTGGCAGCACCAGCGAGTTGATTTATTTTTGTAAACTGTAATTTGTTGAATATAAATTGTATTGTTGTATGTATATTGTAAATGAAGCAAAACTCTGACCATCGATAATTTTCACATATTTTATTAAATTAGATTTTATTGTAAAACTATAGTGGCGACATCAAATTTTTACAAAGACATCCCCACTATTTAAAATTCTCTGGTTTCCACGTCCACCAGATTTCAGTATAAAAGCCCGTACATCGCATAGAGAATTCAGTCTCCCAGAGATTGTTTAGTTCCTGGCTCATCTTCGTCTTAAGAGTATTATCTCCGAGCTGACTTCTTCATAAGGTTCTCGTCCGACAGATGAAGAGTAACCGCCGCCGATGTTTTTAAGTTAAGTTTGGCGATAATATTTCGCTGTTTGACAACCGCCGTTCTGTAGAGTTATTTTATATGACATTGGAAGTAGTTTCATTTGCTTTTACCTGCTTTTGCCGCTTCACGGCCAACCGTGCCTTTGCAGCTTCACGGCCAACCGTGCCTTTGCAGCCAAATATAGATGGTCACAGTTAGTCAGGGTTACTATTTTTTTATTTTACTAGTGTTATTTTATTTATACATATTTTTACACAATTAACATTAAATATTAGTTAAGCTAAATGTGAAAACAAACCGTCGAAACAAAGAAGACGACGCCAATATGACACAACCGTCCCCGGGGGTGACGTCACTTTGCATGCCAAATCTTGCTATTTTTATTTCAAATGAAGAATATGAATTTGCACAAAACATGTACTTACTGTTATTTCCGATGATTACACGCGCGACTGTTGCAAAATGGTGACAAGCAGCTGGCGATTTTGTAAAATGCATTAGAAAAAGTAGAATATTATCAGAAAAATTGTTTACGTGATCAATTATGCTAGCATAGGACGTTTTGGTATTCACAATCGAGAGCACGATCATGTAGGCAAATTGCCATGGTATGTTTTATTATTTTATTTCGTTTTGTAGGTTATTTTAAATTCATTTTCAGGAAAACAAAAACCATTTAACCGAAGTTGAATATGCACAGTTTCCGAGATCCCAACGGTGGCAATTGAAAATAGGACACACTGTAATATGTAAATATATCGGGCAAAAGAGTGAAAAAATCTCACCAATGTGAATATATAATTTTGCTTGTATATTAAAATTATACACAAAAAGGGAAGAATGAATTTAATTTTAGGTCGTGGAAAAATTGGGAGAAGCCATTTATAATTCTGAAATCTAACTTTATTAATCTAAAATCTCGCCGCACTTTTAATGTTCTAAAATGTTTTAACATTATATATTCACTTTTACACAGGGTAATGGTATCGTAAATCTTTTTTTAAGGTCGATGACCCTTACCTTGTTTCGTATTTCCCAACGACTGTTTACGAAGATGGACGAGGATCCTCGAGAATTTCACTTTTCTTGTTTTAATTTCATTACCATATACATTTACCAGTTACCATTGATGTAATTATATCAATAAATTATTAATTAAGATTAACTAAAATATTGTATCATTGCTGTTTAGAATGGTTTCCATGCGTGCTTGTTGATCATAAAATATTTCTTTGCATTGATATTTCTGCAATAATTATAAATCATAGTTAAATATTTTAATTTAATTTTATAACTAAAATTTAAAAAAGCACTTTATCTTGGTTTTGTACTAAATGAATTTCATATTTAAGTGTTAGTAATCATATAATTACTGGGGCTGTAATGGGCGGCGTCTAAAGAAGGCTAGTTTTTTTTTTCGGGTGGCTGAGCAGTGGTCTAATAGAGAATTATAAGCTAATATTTCGCCCATGCAACATTGTGTTGGGCATCTTCAGAGGTAATTGGAGATAACTGAGGAATATATTTCCTTTTTTTGTAATAGTGACAGTAAATTGAGAAACATTTGATGAAGATGCTCAACACAATGTTGGGCGGATCACTGGTTAGGTTATAGAAATTCACTTACTGGAGCACGGTGTAGCAATACGGAAAAGTACCTGCGTTTCATCTTAACAATATAGTATTCAACCATTACAAAGAAATTGTAAACTTAAATAATTATAAGGTAGCGTACTTTAATCTAAGAATTTTAGTAAAATGATGAAATATTCCTTGTAATAAAAATGCTTAATTATTGTAAACGCAACGTCACAGTCCCTAATCGGGGCAACTTGACCTACTATTCGTTGTTTTTGTTTTTGATTTCCATATAAGAACTATAGCGGCACTACTGTCACCCTAACGATATTCTCAAAATGTTTCATAAAATAGATTGAAAGATTATATATTTTAAATATTTTGTTTACTTTAAACATTTTTCTTTATTTCTGCATTTAGTAGTAATTAATTTGGCAAAGAAAAGAAGATTTAATAAAAATATATGCTTAATGCAGATAATATAGATACCCTACAATTAATTGTTTGACAAGAACGACCAGCTCGGGACTATGACGTCATAAATAATATCAGTCATTCAAAAATACATGTTTCGCTTACTAATTCGAATTCTAACATCATAGTTTTACCAATATTCTTAAATTAAAAAAAATTGTAAATTACCCCATTACTCGAAATCTCAGTCATACAGCATTTATTCTTACAAACCGACGTATCGGTACAGACTTGTACGTTCATGAAGTTAAGTAAGATCTTATAGATTTTTACATGTAGTACAGTCAATAGAGATTTTTACTCTACAAAAGGCGGTGTAGAAACGATTTTAACATATGTTGTTTAGGTCGGGACGAGGATAAAACTTTCAAGTTTTTGACCTTGGTAAGGCTCGGCGCGAGCCGCTATCTTCGATCAAAGATACAAAAAGGAGTTTTTTTAGGGTTTTGGCTATTATCTAAAAACAGTGCCTTTACAAAAAGGGTTGTTACCTTTTTATCTAGGATGAACTTTCAAATAGTTTTATTAAAGAAAGTTATCCAGAATAAAAATTTATGAAAAATATTTAAATTATGTAAAAAATTAACAATATTAGGTATTTAATCCTTAATCTAAAATGTTTTACTATTTATAACAGTTTAGAGTCGTTGTGGCATCGAAAGCAGTAAATTATCGACAATTTTAAATTTTTTTAACGGTTTTATGCGAATTCATACATTACTCTAATTTAGTTAAAGACATGATAACGCCGTTTAAAAATTTATGCTGAATTCAATATTTGAAAGCGCGTTATCATATCTTTAATCGGGTTAGAGTGGTGTATGAATTCGTAGAATACCGTTGAAAAAATATTTAAATATCGTTGATAATTTACTTCTTTCGAATTAAGAAAAGAAAGAAAAGAATGCTAGCCAGCTGGATTTGAACCCGAAACCTCAACGTCTGTAGTGTTGTGTTGCACTATGGGTGAGCTGCAAATCCGCCGGTTTATACAATCTTTTAGTAAGTTAAGTTCTCATATATTTGTGTATGAGCCCGCATCACATGATAAAGTTGTGCGAATGTCTGACAATTCACAGGTGTTTAAACGTAGTGGTAGTTTAGATATACACCATGCCTAACATATGCCGGATTTACAGCCCAGCCGTAGTGTAATTGATTGCCCCCTAAAAAAGCGCTGGTTGTTTTAAAGGAAACACCCTATATATATATATATATATATATATATATATATATATATATATATATATATATATATATATATATATGAAAGAGTAAAGCACTATTTTAAATTAAAATTCAAGGTATTTATTTGCAGGTTCATAGCATAATAAATATAGATTTTAACTCTAACCTACCTTTTAAGTAACCATTGGCGAAATATCATATGTCAAAATAAATTAAAGGCGATTTTTCGCGATGCGAACTAATGCAAACTGTTTCCATTATATGTTCGCTTATGGTTACAATAATGACGTCATATTGCGTCATCATTTATTCCAGTCGCGAAAACGTAATATTCGGTATTCGGTGTTCGCTCAAATCCATCTGTCATTTTATAGATATAACCACAAAAAAATTATTGCCGGACTATTTACTGTAAGTGTATTTTTCGTAATTATCTATTTGTTTAATTATTATAAATCAAGATAATTGGTAATTTGTTTAATCTTTAGGATAATTTTATTATATTGTACTTGCTGAAATTTTCAAATGGATGCATCAGTGGCTTGTGTACTTGGATTTTTGTTGCAAGATGAATTTTTTGATTCAAATGTGGCACTGGAAATCACAAAATCATTACATGAACAAGAAGCATTGAAACCATAAAACAGCTGTAGCTGTATACAAAACAAGTCAAACAACGTATACGCATGCTTGGCGACAAGTTCGCTCTGATAGCAAACATTTCACAGGATGTGACGTCATTACTTCAGCCATTTTGAGCGAATAATGTGTCGCGAAAATGCATAGTTCGTATGCGAACAGTAACCATAAGTATGAAAAACACATATTGCAATGTCCATTAGTAATACTCGTACTTTGCTTTACTCGCCTATGGATTGATTACGCAAACTACTCATATTACAATAAGGGTCATTGTAATACTTGTCTTTCAATATATTATAATGGTCATATAAATCCCGAGTAACAAAATCGTTTCAGAATAAAGCCCCTTCTTGCATCAATAAATGTGCTAGAATATGTCATTCTAATTTCGAAAGAGAAAAATTTATTTAGGTATGGTTGATCATACGGTACTTTAAGGAATATTTCTATTCTAAGTATAATAATTGGTTAAAGGTAATTATCAACGAGGAAGAACTTGTTGGTCTAATCTTATTACCATATTGTTACTCTCATCTTTTTACGACTAAAATACTCTACTACATAAAACAACAACAAATAACAATACATACATACATAAACTGTTATCTGTTATATTTATTTCAAAATACATCTTTTTTATCCAGACAATTCAATATCTTACCTAGACTTATTGGACATGTTCAAAATTCCTAGTTTACTCGATAGACGTGAATTTAATTCCGCCTTATTCTTATCTAAACTCATCCTTTCAGAGATTGGTAGGGTCTACTTTCCTTAGTCTTCTTAATTTTCATGCTCCCTGCAAAACTACTCGTTTCTTCACAACCTTTTACTTGCCCACCTCCAGAACCAATGTAACTTATTGCGTTACACTTGCTTAAGTCTAGAGGGACGTCCTCTTAGACACAACGACGTGGGTGTTCGTTGAATAAATAAAAGATATGTGTTGATTGATTTATTTATTTGTAGATGATTTATACAAAATGTGACAAGAGCTGTTGCTCACTGTATGAATACTTATTGAGTACTGACTCTGCTTATGCTACATATTTTGCATAGCTTAGCGAAGGGGTGGGCTGAAAGTAGGTGGGGTGAGATTTATTCAGAGGGTGGCGATTGGTATTGGTTGAGTAAACTCATCAACCAACATTCTTTCTTGTTCGCCTATTTACGAGATGTGTTATATATATACAATATAAGGTTTGCGAATGTTGATATTTTTCAGCTTAACCCCAAACAATTTTGGAATACTATGTTAAGAAAGTTGTTCAATATATAGTGTTTATTTTCTGCTCTGTTTTATTGTATTTTATATGTATTATATTGTCTTTTATTCTGTCCTTTTATTGGAATCTTTCCTGTTGGGCATTGTATGCTAAATAAATAAATAAATATTGACTCATTTCGGTAATCTGCTTTCTTAGTAATAAGAGTATTGAAATACGAAGATTGTTTTATAAATTAAATCCTTCACGTCAAGGTAAATCTGTTTTTGAAATCTTAATACCCAAACACTGCCAACATACATGTTATATTTATTGTCTTGTTATGTATCATACTTGTTCGCTTAAAGTTTCCTACAAACTCCGCAAATGTCCATGAATAATTTCTTCGTCTTGGCTTAAAAAACAGGCAAGCTTATCATATTTAATAAAACTTTGTAAACTCTGTATTTGCATTTATACAAATCTGTTTCTTATTCCAGTCCGTTTGTGAATATAAATCTTCTTAATAATGTTATCCATTCTTCTAAAAGGTAACGTTCTTAAAAATAACATTCAAAAAGCGGAATAAAACAACTTGGACGTAAATACTTTGATGTTAAATAGAAAGTCTCTTAGAGGAGTAGATATTGATTTATAGGAATATGAGTTGTTTCTTATTACAGATAACATATTAGTCCAAGAAATGGAAACAAAGCAATACATAAGTTCCATAATTTACTATGAATCTCACGATTCAGCTCCTATTTGTGTACTAACTACAGGTCTTTATAATAAAATGGATTACTAATTTATATTAGTCAAACATATATTTAATAACTCTCAAATTTTAAAATTTATTCATAATTATTAACTAGAACTATTTCACCGCGCCAGTTAAGCTTTCTGATGAGAATATCTCTCAAAGGAAGCATTTGTGAGATATTGATCCCATGAGCATGTCCACTTGTTTTTATGTCCTTTGTTTTTTATGTAAGTTTGTTTAATCTTGAAACATCTTGTATATTGTCATCTATTAGGTACTACAGAATAGTTCGAAATTAAATTGCCTAAAAATCTATCTCTTTTTATCATCTTATCTATATTTTTCATATAATTTTGTTACATCATACCAATTTGTTAAAAAATACTGGTTGGATTGCATTATCTTTATTATATATATTTAAAAATATAACAAAGTTTTGACTGCTACAGATCTACAGTCGTCATCAGGTTACAAAATAATAATAATAATAATAATAATAATAATAATAATAATAATAATAATAATAATAATAATAATAATAATAATAATAACAATAACAATAACAATAACAATAACAATAACAATAACAATAACAATAACAATAACAATAACAATAACAATAACAATAACAATAACAATAACAATAACAATAACAATAACAATAACAATAACAATAACAATAACAATAACAATAACAATAACAATAACAATAACAATAACAATAACAATAACAATAACAATAACAATAACAATAACAATAACAATAACAATAACAATAACAATAACAATAACAATAACAATAACAATAACAATAACAATAACAATAACAATAACAATAACAATAACAATAACAATAACAATAACAATAACAATAACAATAACAATAACAATAACAATAACAATAACAATAACAATAACAATAACAATAACAATAACAATAACAATAACAATAACAATAACAATAACAATAACAATAACAATAACAATAACAATAACAATAACAATAACAATAACAATAACAATAACAATAACAATAACAATAACAATAACAATAACAATAACAATAACAATAACAATAACAATAACAATAACAATAACAATAACAATAACAATAACAATAACAATAACAATAACAATAACAATAACAATAACAATAACAATAACAATAACAATAACAATAACAATAACAATAACAATAACAATAACAATAACAATAACAATAACAATAACAATAACAATAACAATAACAATAACAATAACAATAACAATAACAATAACAATAACAATAACAATAACAATAACAATAACAATAACAATAACAATAACAATAACAATAACAATAACAATAACAATAACAATAACAATAACAATAACAATAACAATAACAATAACAATAACAATAACAATAACAATAACAATAACAATAACAATAACAATAACAATAACAATAACAATAACAATAACAATAACAATAACAATAACAATAACAATAACAATAACAATAACAATAACAATAACAATAACAATAACAATAACAATAACAATAACAATAACAATAACAATAACAATAACAATAACAATAACAATAACAATAACAATAACAATAACAATAACAATAACAATAACAATAACAATAACAATAACAATAACAATAACAATAACAATAACAATAACAATAACAATAACAATAACAATAACAATAACAATAACAATAACAATAACAATAACAATAACAATAACAATAACAATAACAATAACAATAACAATAACAATAACAATAACAATAACAATAACAATAACAATAACAATAACAATAACAATAACAATAACAATAACAATAACAATAACAATAACAATAACAATAACAATAACAATAACAATAACAATAACAATAACAATAACAATAACAATAACAATAACAATAACAATAACAATAACAATAACAATAACAATAACAATAACAATAACAATAACAATAACAATAACAATAACAATAACAATAACAATAACAATAACAATAACAATAACAATAACAATAACAATAACAATAACAATAACAATAACAATAACAATAACAATAACAATAACAATAACAATAACAATAACAATAACAATAACAATAACAATAACAATAACAATAACAATAACAATAACAATAACAATAACAATAACAATAACAATAACAATAACAATAACAATAACAATAACAATAACAATAACAATAACAATAACAATAACAATAACAATAACAATAACAATAACAATAACAATAACAATAACAATAACAATAACAATAACAATAACAATAACAATAACAATAACAATAACAATAACAATAACAATAACAATAACAATAACAATAACAATAACAATAACAATAACAATAACAATAACAATAACAATAACAATAACAATAACAATAACAATAACAATAACAATAACAATAACAATAACAATAACAATAACAATAACAATAACAATAACAATAACAATAACAATAACAATAACAATAACAATAACAATAACAATAACAATAACAATAACAATAACAATAACAATAACAATAACAATAACAATAACAATAACAATAACAATAACAATAACAATAACAATAACAATAACAATAACAATAACAATAACAATAACAATAACAATAACAATAACAATAACAATAACAATAACAATAACAATAACAATAACAATAACAATAACAATAACAATAACAATAACAATAACAATAACAATAACAATAACAATAACAATAACAATAACAATAACAATAACAATAACAATAACAATAACAATAACAATAACAATAACAATAACAATAACAATAACAATAACAATAACAATAACAATAACAATAACAATAACAATAACAATAACAATAACAATAACAATAACAATAACAATAACAATAACAATAACAATAACAATAACAATAACAATAACAATAACAATAACAATAACAATAACAATAACAATAACAATAACAATAACAATAACAATAACAATAACAATAACAATAACAATAACAATAACAATAACAATAACAATAACAATAACAATAACAATAACAATAACAATAACAATAACAATAACAATAACAATAACAATAACAATAACAATAACAATAACAATAACAATAACAATAACAATAACAATAACAATAACAATAACAATAACAATAACAATAACAATAACAATAACAATAACAATAACAATAACAATAACAATAACAATAACAATAACAATAACAATAACAATAACAATAACAATAACAATAACAATAACAATAACAACAATAATAATATTATTAATAATAATAATAATAATATAATAATAATAATAATAATAATAATAATAATAATAATAATAATGATAATAATAATATAATAATAATAATAATAATAATAATAATATAATAATAATAATAATAATAATAATAATAATAATAATATAATAATAATAATAAAGTG
This sequence comes from Harpalus rubripes, assembly GCA_963082715.1. NCBI lineage: Eukaryota > Metazoa > Arthropoda > Insecta > Coleoptera > Carabidae > Harpalus > Harpalus rubripes. The sequence goes on from OY720450.1 coordinate 34,281,986, forward strand.
TAAAACATAAAATAAGTAATAAATATATAAGTTGTATAATACAGGCTTTCATGAAACTATTCAATCAAATTTTGACGTCCTCTATTTGACAATAATGTTTTCCAAAGGTTACTGATTTCAACGCTAAGTTTACTAACATTAAATATATATAATAAAGACAATGCAAGTCCAACCAGCATTTTTAATAATTTAACATTGTCTACAACCTTTAAAAAGAAATAACAATTTGTGTTTGGAAATATGTAACTAGATTTTCATTTTCAGACTCCAAATTTCTTATTTCACGAAGATATTTCGACCAATTGTTCTAATACACCTTGTCTATCATTTCACTCATATAATTCGTGTAATGTATAATGTGTTAAAAAAATCCTAACTCGAATTAGGCAATGAACAAAAAGTCAATATAAAAAGTATTTAATGAAATGCCAGTTTGACATGAGGTATTGTCAAAAATATTTCTAAAAAACTAAAGCTTTTCTTCTTGAATATTATTTTAGAAATGGGAATAAAATAGAAAACGGCGAATGGCAATATACTGTATCCTTATTTATTATCTTTTCTCCTAAAAATTACATTTCAAGATCAATTATGACAATTTAACTTTTGAAATGAATAATAATCAAACATACGTTTCTCTGTTCATAGCCTACTCTGAGTTAGGATTATTTTGAACACGCTGTATCTTATGTTATTTCCATGCATCAGGAAAAAAATTGTCATAAACGTTTGTAATAGATACAGAAGATTTTGTAGGACGGCCTTTTCGTATTAGGACTGATATAAAATTTTGGAGACCAATTTAGGAACAATATTCACAGTTGATTTTTTGATTTTTAAGTTACGAAATCGCTACAAGCAAATTCATATAATTGAATTCCAATAAACTTAATTTACGAGTAGCCATTTTTACTCTATAATTATTTATTAAGGTGCATATATTATATTATTTAGTAATTTGTACAAGAATACCATAGTTTGAGTTCTACTTTCCAGTGAGAGCATATTAAAATGTTTCAATATGTCTACATAATTATTAATATTTAAATTAAATTATTATTATTATTATTATTATTATTATTATTATTATTATTATTATTATTATTATTATTATTATTATTATTATTAATCTTTTAGAATCCCTTGATACCCTTTCGAGTGTTGGGATTTTAGGGTCCAATGCTTGTTTATGCTTAATTTTTAAATTGTATATACTCTTTATTAGATTTTTCTACTGTGTTCTGTTCTTTGCTATATTATTAGCCTCCTGCTGAGTGATGCTGTTCTTCAATAATTCTTCCATGTTTTTGTCATAAGTCTTTGCTGGTCTACTTTTTCTTTTTTCAGCAGTAGACTTTCTTTTCCAGATTAGTTTAGTTTGTCTTGTCTCAGGCATTCGTATGAGTGGCCGTACCATTCTAATTGTCATTTCTATGTTGTTTTTATCATACTTTCTATTTGTAAATGTGTTCTAATATTTTCATTTTTGACTTTGTCTAGTATTGTCACTCCATGTACTTTCTCAGATATCGCATTTCTAATGCTTGTAATTTACTCTTCAATTGTTGGTTTAGGTTCCATGTTTCACTACCGTCTATTAACGTTGGTCTGAAAATTTATTAAAAAACTTGCGATTTAAAAAAATATCAAATAACTCCGTAATTATAAAAGATATAAAAAAAATAGTTCATATAAAAGTTACATGATTTGATAAGACAAACTTAAAATTCATGTAACAAGTAGATTTTAAATTTAAATCTAAATTTTAAATAATTTATTTTTTAATTTCAATTGTATAAATTCTTAGGTGCGTGAAGTTAGAGGTACCACTTTCAAATAACGATATGATTTATATGCTATAATTTAGTGCTAATTTATTGCTAATTATTGCCGTATAACACAAATTTATTGCTATTGTTGTTATGAAGATAATAACTAATTTATAAGTGTACCTCCAAGTTCACGCTGGAGGTACCACATTAATAAACCACAAAAACTAGTACGCAGTAATTTAGTGCTAATTTATTGCTAATTATTGCCATATAACACAAATTTATTGCTATTGTTGTTATGAAGATAATAACTAATTTATAAGTGTACCTCCAAGTTCACGCTGGAGGTACCACATTAATAAACCATAAAAACTAGTACGCAGTAATTTAATGCTAATTTATTGCTAATTATTGCCGTATAACACAAATTTATTGCTATTGTTGTTATGAAGATAATAATTAATTTATAAGTGTACCTCCAAGTTCACGCTGGAGGTACCACATTAATAAACCACAAAAAATAGTACGCAGTAATTTAGTGCTAATTTATTGCTAATTATTGCCGTATAACACAAATTTATTGCTATTGTTGTTATGAAGATAATTAATTTATAAGTGTACCTCCAAGTTCACGCTGGAGGTACCACATTAATAAACCACAAAAAATAGTACGCAGTAATTTAGTGCTAATTTATTGCTAATTATTGCCGTACAATACAAATTTATTGCTATTGTTGTTGTGGAGGTAATTAATTATGTTCAGGACAGAGCCATTAAACATGTATTAGTTAAATAGATTTTAAAATATTCCCCCTACACAATTGTACAGCAAATAGAATATTGTACCAAGAGACTGAATTTTGTTGCCATTCAAATAAACCCAGTAGCAGAGAATATCTAGGTCCAGGAATGTTCATCATCAAGGCTATGTCTTTAAATATCCCGAATTCAGAGTACTAGACGTTTAACGCACGTACAGCCCTGTCTCGCACGCAGGCCACCAGTCTCTGGAAAAATTCCACCATCGTCATCAAATACCACCCAGCAATAGTGATTTGAGAATTTGAACCAACTCTTCATGAAAGATTGGTATCAGAGTGAACCTAGCAGGCGATTCGCAGCAGCCGATTCGAATGAAACATATTTTGGACAACCCTGCCACGGACGAAACATGCACAATGCAGAGATGAAGACAGTAATATAAGAACATAACATACTGAATATTATTTAACAAATATTAACATGTAAATATTTTAAAAAAATGTAGAACAAAGTACATATTCAATGTTTTCATACAAAAATGTAAAAACTATTGAAATATTCAGGGGATGAGGTTAATAATATAAGTTTAAAGTCATCCCCTCTACCCTAGAATATTTGAATAATATTTACATTATTGTATTCAGGGGGTGTGTACTAATAACTGGTAGTAATATGGTTCTGTCACAGCTTCTAGTAATTTTTAAAAAAATAAAAAGTTTGAAACAAGACAAATTTTCGCTGCTTCTGATTTTAAACTTATATTATTAACCCTCATCCCCTGAATATTTCAATAATTTTTATATTTTGGTATTCAGGGGTTGTGTAGTAATAACTGGTAGTAATATGGTTCTGTCACAGCTTCTAGTATTTTTTTTTTAAATAAAAACTTTGAAACAAGACTAACACAGTTTAAACTTATATTATTAACCCTCATCCGCTGAATATTTTAAAAAAATACATTTTTGTATTCAGGGGGTGTGTAGTAATGACTGGTAGTAATATGGTTTTGTCATAGCTTCTAGTAATTTTTTTTTAAATAAAAACTTTGAAACTAGAATAATTCTCGTTGCTTATGAGTTTAATATTATATTATTAACCGTTATACCCCGAATATTTTAATAATTTTTACATTTTTGTATTCCGGGACTTTGAAATAATAACTTTGCTTAATATGGTTCTCCCACGGCCTTTATTATAGTGGTAAAGAACATTTTACTTTTGTGTCTCACTATATTTGATCTGTATGTTGTTTAAGATTTTAAATTGTTATTTTCTATTATTTATTTATGTAAACATTGAATGTACACTTTGTTCTATATTTTTTTATATTTACATGTTAATATTTGTTAAATAATATTCAGTATGTTATGTTCTTATATTACTGTCTTCATCTCTGCATTGTGCATGTTTCGTCCGTGGTAGGGTTGTCCAAAATATTTTTCATCCGAATCAGCTGCTTGGTTCAGTCTGATAAGATTGGTTCCCTACCTCTGGTGGGGATGTCACACATCAACAGGACAAGATATTTAAGGAGTATGCTTGGCAGTCAATACGAGAGTCTGCACTTTACTCTTTTGGTATTGTTGCAATAATTATTCACTGGTTCGTGTGTAAATCTTTTTGTTATATGTTATACATTGTTGTGTATCTGTACATAATTAGTGTAATATAACTATTTTTTATTAACTTTACACCGCCTAATTATTTGCGCATCCTGAGAAAACGCTGCGACACAATTATCTCCATCATTAGCAAATTATTTATTGCTAATTATTGCCTTATAATAAGTATAAGTAATATGAAGATGTTTATACCGTTAGAGGGCAATAAGTTTACAAGTCCGAGGGCCTCTGGCTCTGGTCCGTGAACTTGTTAATCGCCAGAGGGCTGTAATCAAGGGCGCAGCCCGAGTTTTGACAAGGGAGGGACGTAGCAACTGAGTCAAATATTGAAACATTTATTTATTAGGAATTACCTTTTATAAATCATACATTATAAATATTTAAAAATAAGTCTACTAAGATATAATTTTCTTAAAATAGAGATCATGCAATGCAAAAGTCTGACCGATTATTCCCTGTGACAATGGTGGGGGGGGGGGGGTACAAGCGCTCCACTCTGTCCCACCGTACCTACGCCTATGGCTGTAAACAACAAATAATGCATACAATAAAATTTTTGATTTGTCTCCTTAAGGCATTATATTACCAGATAGCTTGTCCCTTATCCATAACAGTAATAAACTATAATGTAGGTACTAGTAAGACATAACAAATTTAATTGGTAGAAGTACCCAAAAGAGTATACTTATCGACCCTGAACTAATTGTTTTTTTTTTTGGAATTTCTAAAATAATTATAGTTGTTGGTAGGCATGGTATTACTACATGATGCCGGTATCTTAACCAATATTTGTTGTCGTCTGAATATTCTTTCGGTGGATAAGTGAAGAAAATCAAATCCAGCATTACTTAAATGCCAACCTCTAATAAATTTATTTTTGTTGAAAAATATCTTTGACAGGCCTCCTGTGCTATTTTAGTTTTTCGAATGACTAATGTGCATCATGACACCCTGTACCATAAATACTCGTAACTATTTACATATTTTTTATGTAACTATATTCATTCAAATTTACCGCCATTACATTTTAATCTCGAATCTACAGTCCGTGCCTGTGACAACAGTGGCCTACGCCTCCATGGTTGTTAGGTTGGCAATCATGGAAAATACAATAAATGCGTTCTTATTTGCATAAGATTTACATTATTTTGTTTGATAGTAAACAATTTAATGAAATTTAATAATAATTTTTCGACTACACTTCTAAGCAGAAGCACCATAACACAATATTACAAAACAAAAACCATTTGATAACAGTTGGTAAAACTGTATATAACACAACATAACGTTTCGTAGAGTTATTGTATTATATTATACTTATAATTTAATTAAATTCAATCATGTTTGTACTTTTCATTCTACAACTAGGTTTTATTATTTTGAAATAAAGAAATTATATAAAATACATATTTTAAGTGATTGCACAGTTATTTTCTTTCATTGTTTTGTAAAATTTTACACTAGAAGTGCGCGCGTATTAGCGTCATGCATCAGTATAATTCGGCACGAAGCTTGTCAATGTATTCTCTTTATCAGGGGCGGATCTAGTCTAAGAGTTTAGAAGGGGGGAGGGGGGGAATTATCAAATTTTCAAAAAAAATCAAATGTTTTATTTAATATGACCACCGTAATATATAATAGCAAAAAATAATGTATAATAATGAAATGTTAAGTTTATATAATATACAATTATTTAATTTTATAAATTAATCATTTCACTGTTATAGTTACACTGACGAGCGAAAAGTTGAGATCAATTTGAAATTATGATGTATTTCAAACTGATCTCAATTTATGTCACTTGAAGTCATATAGTCCTGTATATTTCCCGCCTTGTACATTGGTGACTGTGTACAAATCTATACCATGAAGTTGTTGCACATCATTGAATTCGAACTTAGCGCGATATCTCATCTGGAAGTACACTTCGAAAATAAAATTTATTTAATTCCTTTTAATAATAGTTAAGTATTAAGAACGGTAAGGACAGTTCACCGATTAAAGATAATTGTTAGGAGGAGCATAGCGACGACTTTATTTTTGTCTGAGATCGGCAATTCTTCAACGTTCGTAATGCTTATACCATTTTTTGCACGATCGACGCACAAAATTTAAAAACAAATAGAATTGAAAATTATTTTGACACATTAAAAAAATTTAGTTGTTATTTTGAAAGTAAGCTTCGATTGTTGTTTTTATTTACTTACCGTTCGGTAATATATAGCCTACTGTCTTGGAAACCCTATCGGTAAACATTAAAAAAAAACGTAAACTTATCCTAAAACATAACGCAAATGTTACACATGTTTAAATTAAAATACATTTTGTTTTTGAAGTGTAATTCGGGATGTAGTGAACGCGCCAAGTTTGTATTCTTTGATACGCAGCAACTTCATGGTATAGATTTGTACACAGTGACAAAAGTACAAGGCGAGAAATGTATAGAGCAATATAACTTCAAGGGGCGATATATGCCAAGAAATGTACAGAGTGATATGTGCACATTTAGGAATTTGTATGCATTTCCATTTAAAATAATAATAGTTCATAATAAAAATAATAAAATATTTTCAATTTTCTTAGGGGGAATAATTACCCTCTTTACCACCCCCATAGATCCGCCAGTGCTTTTTATTAAAGAGATAAACTTGAAAGACGCACGCTGAAGGTGCATTCACAAATAGAAATTACTGTTTGTTTTATAGCTTTAACAAATTTCTATTTAACTAATTTGTGAATAAGAAATGACAGTTTGATGTGCTGCCGACATAAATTAAATAAAATTCACCATAATTAAAGAAAATATTTATTATAATTATTGAAAATATAATTTACATTGTACTTTTCATTGTACGCCTGGCTTTTATTTAGGGTTGAGCGTGTAATCTATCCGTCTATGCTATGTAAAATACGTCATTGTCTACGCGTAGACAATGCTGTTTTTTACGTTTGTATATTGTCTACGCGCATGTAGACTAGTGGGACCCGCAGGATAGTATGCGACATCAGCGGTATTTTAGGGAACTAAATTAATGGCGGCCAGTAGGACATGTCAAATATATAAACGTCAAGAACCATTGTTTAGTTAAAATGAAAAAGAAGTTCTCACGCTTTAATTTAATAATTTCTTTTGAAAATGTTCGAAAAATAAGCGAATTAAAGAAAATAAACATAATGTACATAGATAAGTGCTGTATTAAAGGGTGTACGAGTACCACAAAAATTCAAGACATATTACATAATTTTTGGAAAGAAGAAAAACATGATTGATTGAAATTATGGAAAAGAGCTTTAAATATATCGGAAAGCTTCAATCTGATAAATATCACTGTTCCGTGCATTTCATAAATAATTATATTACAATTTTGCTGGTATGTAGTTTTAAGAGAATTATTGACAGTTTTTATAAATAAAATTTATAGTTTCATTGATTTTACAAATTTTTGTCCTTGCAGACTGCATTTCCAAGTCAGAATTGTTATAAGTCGAGTTAGTAATTACTCACGAATTAATGAATTGATGTCCCTCAACTATGTTTCTTGTTGAAGGATATGACTAAACAAACTTAAAAATTGTGTTGATTTGAAATGTTAATATAATATTGGGTCAGAAAGCGCTTATTCAAAATGCAAACAAACTTGACAGGTCCTACTGGCCGCCATGACAATTGCGCTTACAAGGCCGTCAACGGATTCTGCGGGTCCCAATAATAATTATTTTATTTTTTGCTTAATAATATATTACTATTACCGATTAATTTACAAGGTATTTTTAAATAAGCCATTGGAAGTAGCACGATGTCATTTTATTGAAATTGTGAAGCAAGTTTAATTTTACTATTTATAAACTAGTAATTCTTTTCTTTACAAAACAGCAATAAATTTATGACGTACGGCAATAGTTAGTAATAGTACTAGTTTTTATGATTTAATAATATAATACCTCCACATGAAGGTACACTTACAAATTATTAATTATCTCCATAATTACAATAGCAATATATTTTTATTATACGGCTATAATTAGCAATAAATTAGCACTAAGTTACTGCGTACAAGTTTTTGTGGTTTATTAATTAATGTGGTACATCCAGCGTGAATTTGGAGGTACACTTATAATCTAGTTGTTATCTCCATAACAGGAATAGTAATAAATTTGTGTTATACGGCAATAATTAACAATAAATTAGCACTAAATTACTGCGTACTAGTTTTTGTGGTTTATTAATGTGGTACCTCCAGCGTGAACTTAGAGGTACACTTATAAATTAGTTATTATCTTCATAACAACAGTATGTTATGTTCTTATATTACTGTCTTCATCTCTACATTGTGCATGTTTCGTCCGTGGTGTGGTAGGGTTGTCCAAAATATGTTTCATTCGAATCGGCTGCTGCGAATCGGCTGCTAGGTTCACTCTGATACCAATCTTTCATGAAGAGTTGGTTCAAATTCTCAAATCACTATTGCTGGGTGGTATTTGATGACGCAGGTGGAATTTTTCCAGAGACTGGTGGCCTGCGTGCGAGACAGGGCTGTACGTGCGTTAAACGTCTAGTACTCTGAATTCGGGATATTTAAGGACATAGCCTTGATGATGAACATTCCTGGACCTAGATATTCTCTGCTACTGGGTTTATTTGAATGGCAACAAAATTCAGTCTCTTGGTACAATATTCTATTTGCTGTACAATTGTGTAGGGGGAATATTTTAAAATCTATTTAACTAATAAATGTTTAATGGCTCTGTCCTGAACATAATTAATTACCTCCACAACAACAATAGCAATAAATTTGTATTGTACGGCAATAATTAGCAATAAATTAGCACTAAATTACTGCGTACTATTTTTTGTGGTTTATTAATGTGGTACCTCCAGCGTGAACTTGGAGGTACACTTATAAATTAATTATTATCTTCATAACAACAATAGCAATAAATTTGTGTTATACGGCAATAATTAGCAATAAATTAGCACTAAATTACTGCGTACTATTTTTTTGTGGTTTATTAATGTGGTACCTCCAGCGTGAACTTGGAGGTGCACTTATAAATTAATTATTATCTTCATAACAACAATAGCAATAAATTTGTGTTATACGGCAATAATTAGCAATAAATTAGCACTAAATTACTGCGTACTATTTTTTTGTGGTTTATTAATGTGGTACCTCCAGCGTGAACTTGGAGGTGCACTTATAAATTAATTATTATCTTCATAACAACAATAGCAATAAATTTGTGTTATACGGCAATAATTAGCAATAAATTAGCACTAAATTACTGCGTACTAGTTTTTATGGTTTATTAATGTGGTACCTCCAGCGTGAACTTGGAGGTACACTTATAAATTAGTTATTATCTTCATAACAACAATAGCAATAAATTTGTGTTATACGGCAATAATTAGCAATAAATTAGCACTAAATTACTGCGTACTAGTTTTTGTGGTTTATTAATGTGGTACCTCCAGCGTGAACTTGGAGGTACACTTATAAATTAGTTATTATCTTCATAACAACAATAGCAATAAATTTGTGTTATACGGCAATAATTAGCAATAAATTAGCACTAAATTATAGCATATAAATCATATCGTTATTTGAAAGTGGTACCTCTAACTTCACGCACCTTAAATTCTTATTACTTGTAATATTAATAGTTGGACTATTAACTTGATATTATATAAAGTTCACTTAATTGTCGGCAAAGCAAGTTCAATTTACAAACCACTGTCTCTGAATCTTTGTTCTTTCTCTACATTAACTACTTTCCCAACAATAAAGCTCCTTTTAGAATCAGCTGGCTTTGATGACGCAGGAATTACTTCAAATGTGTGTCAAGTTCGAGAGCTTCTCTTCGCTGAAACGCAGGGTTAGCAGCTTGTTGTAAAGGAACCTTTATGTTGAGCAAATCCGACGTCAGATAAAGAACTTGTGAAATTAGTTTTAACTAGATAACCATTCAAACTTGGTCAATTACAAAGCCTTTGGAGATGATTTAGCTTTGTAAACGTTTGTAATTATAGAAAAAAGGCCAGGGATTTATTTAATTTTGTAGTTTTTAAGCAAAGAAAACAGGGTTTTTGAAATTGTAATATCAAAATATAATTATTTTTCAAAGATTCAGTAAACTTTTAATTTCAATAAAGGAAATGATTTTAAAATTGCAAAATTCGAGAAAAAAACTGATTTATAATTAAATAAATAGATATTTCATTTCACATAACGATAAAATAGTCATTTACTTAATACATTTCGTCAAAGTACAGTTATTTTCATATGGAGTTACAGTTACAAATAAAAAAATAATCATGTAGATAGTTATAGTATAATACAATTGTAATTTTATTATAACTATGAAGTATATATAATGTTACCATTGATACGTAATCTACTGTTGATTGTTTTTATTTTATAAAACAATTGTCAAAAATAACATAAAATTGCAAATTTATTAATAATTTTTAAACAATTTAAGCAATTTCGGGAAAAATTGCGCCAGGAAAGTGCATTCACAGTACTCACATGCTTCTTTTGAATACTTTAATGAAAGATGTTGATTGTTTTTATTTCTTTTAATGCAACTGTCAAAAATTACAGTATGAAATTGCGATTTTATGAGTAATATTAAATACACTCCTGGCCAAAAATCGGACACAATAAAAGTTTTTTGTCGATTTACAACAAACAGAATATTGATTTATTTGTTATTTTCATATTGAAGTATGAACAAAGGATCTATAAAGTAAGATTAGAAAACAAAGAAGTGTAGCAAACACTTCATGTATTAAAAAAAGAAAACTTAATTTGTGCAAAATTATTTGTTTTCAAATATTTAATCATGACAAATTTTTCAATTATCGTTGGTTAATTACTCTTGTATAGTTTATTGCACTCTTAGTAATTATAGTACTGATTGTGAATAAATTTCTTATAATTTAATCAGTAAATATAGCCTGAGCACAAACTTCACGTGAATATGATCATATTACACAATATATCGCTGTAGCCTAGATTATTCGCAGAAGTACTGCCGAAAATGTAACTCGGCCTTATTATTATACAGGGGATTTCATCAAATAACGAATATCAGGAACACTATGCTTTATAAATCCTTTTAAGCATCGATTTATTTATTTGCACTACAAAAATGGGGCTTATTACCAACTGTTGTCTGTTGCTGAGTGACAGATGCTCTTGGAATTGAAATTCCTGCACGAACCCAGCGCCAAAGGTTATGGGAATACTGTGTAAGTTCTAGGATGCTCGTTTCTTGCCTAGCTTTGCTCGCAGCACATAGTGGCTAGTGGCTGGTAGTATAGTGGCTACGTTTTGTGTGAGAATATAGGGATGACGCTATGAAGCATTGGAGCTTCTTATTGTTCATATATGAAACTCATTTGTTTCGGTGTTCATTAGATAAAGAAGTATGCACGTGCAGGTCAGGAGAACCGTTTTCAGCGTATCCTGAAAAATACAATTTGGCAGTGGTAGTAAAATGGTAGAAGCTGGTATTTTGATGTATTGAAATATTGAGCTTGTTTTGGTTAACCTTCTATTGGTGACGTGAAAATTTTGTAACGTAACTGGTGACGTGGTGCCATCTTGACCCCAACAGTTTAACTAATTATTGCACAGCAACTAGTAACAAATTGTTATTGTTTACTTTAAATATGCTTTTAAACAATGTATTTAAGTAAGGTAACACAATTAAATAATTCACATGTTATTTGGAAAAAAAATCACGATTAAAGGAGAGGCGAACGAAAATGTAGATGTTTACAAATAATGTTAAAATAATATTTTTTTGTAGGTATTTGTTAATGTTGAATATATATTTTTTGAAGATTATACATGGCTTATTTACAAAAAAATAGAAAAGCTTAATTAAACAACTTGAAATAAAAAACTGCAAGCACTAATCATAATACAAAATAAAAAATTATTCTATATAATTTTTGCAAATATTTGCTCTGTAATCGTGACACATACGTATTTTACATAGGTTACATGTTTTTTGTCTTCTTGTCATTTTTACGTGGACAAAATCCACGTCTTCTAGTTTTTGATTTATTAGTCTTCTATTCATATGATCATCTACAAGTTGCTTTGAAAGTAATTTGATAAAATCTGTTCTCTACACTTTTGGAAGTAGTTGCCATTATTAAAATAGTAACGTAAACGGTGACGTGGTGCCAATATGACCCCAATGAAATTTTGAATTACAATAACTCTTGAAAAAACCAACTGATGAAATTACAAACATGTGAAATGAATAAACTACATCTAACTTAAGGGTAGATGGAGTAACTGTACATTAGCTTTAAAACTATTCAACTGGCGTTAAATTTAAAAACAGCTGGGGTCATAGTGGCACCACGTCACCACTAGAAGGTTAAATATGGTGGTTTTGCTGCATTTGTTACCGATAATTTCTTTCTAAAAGTTGACAACATCAGAAACAAATTGAAATAAACAAGAATGTTTTAGCACATTTACAAGCTACGGAACCGATTTTTTCGACAGTATTTTGGTGAATTGAACCAATTATATTTGAATTACACACAGTGGCGTAACTACCGCCCCCGCTGACCCAGCGACGCGGGGGGGAGGCGCGTCCATCCGGGGGGCGCCTGCGCAGCCACAGTAAACGTATAATAGAGTAACAAAATTTTTGTGTCTGCGCCTTTCTTACTTAAAATATAAGCGGAAGATCATGATCTTCATACATATGCACGCCACTGATTCAAGCAGTACTAACCAGTATCGAAGTAGTGGTAGTGGCACATTTAAAAATAGTACATATTCACAGCGTATGGGCGCCCTTATCATTACTGATGATGTGCAAAATGTGTTTTCAGTTTATTTAAAGTAAATACAATACTTCAAAATTTAAATATTAAAATTTGACTTGACGTACTCTCTCTGTAAATTTCGTTTGTGTAATTTTAGTGACATTTATTTTTGTCATGGAAGCAGTGGCGGCCTTAGAGGGTGGCGAGCAGGGCAATCGCCGGGGCCTCGCGCAACAACCCGAGTAGAAAAAAGTTGATATTTAAAACTTATTTCTGTACAAGAAAGGGGAAACACATGCATTTGCACATACCTTGAAAAAATGTAACTTTCAATGATAAGGCATTTGACCTTGAATGAAAAAAAAATTCGCCTGCGGCGCATTTTTTTTCTATATATATATGTAACCAGAACCCCCCCCCCCCCATTGAAATCCTGGTTACGGCTCTGGGCGCAAATCTAAGTCCCGCGGGGGCGCGCAATTCTATGTAGTTACGCCACTGAAAATTGCTGCTGTAATTTCACGATTAGGCGTTACTTAGACACAATGTCTGTCAAGACATTTTTGAGTAAAAAGTATTTCAGTAATTTCAATTAGGTATTATTTATAAAAGAAATGGTACCAAATACATATTTCGACGAATTGTCATGACGAATAATATTTGTTACGGTCTAATTTTGCTCCAGAATCATTTATCTATCTTTTACGTACTTAACTTAAATCTTGATTTCCCTCGTCGAATCTTTACTGTTATTAATAATAATAATAATAATAATAATAATAATAATAATAATAATAATAATAATAATAATAATAATAATAATAAATAAACTTTATTGAGATCCAACTCAAAGGCGAGGTTCAGCTAAAACCTGTTCTTCCACCTAACCCTCGATACATAATGTATGTAATACATACAAAAAAAAAGTTAAATACAAATGAACAATCACAGTAATGTAATATACAAAAATACAATAATATACATGATAGCAGAATTTCAACAATTTATTTTATGCTAATGGTAGACTTTTTAATTAACGTTTAAAATTACTTACCGATAGAGATTTTAAGAAATTAGGAATATTGTTATATAATTTGGGAGCTTGATATGAAAATAATCCTTTAAATTTAGTTTTCTTAAAAGAAGGAACTACAAATAAATCAGTATCACGAAAATTATAGTTATATTCTCTGACATTTAGTTTACAGTATAGGTAGGATGGAATGTTTGTCGTGTAAATTTTATGAATTAGACACAAATAAAGAAAATTTGTTCTCTCCTCTATAAAACTCATATTAGCTTCCTGCATATGTTGATATGTGATCATATTTACGTACATTATAAACAAAACGTAAACAAGAATTTTGCAACAGAGTAATTCTATTAAGGTCTTGCATTGTAAGATTAGGGACATATACACACGCACAATACTCAAATAAGGGCATAATAAGTGAATTCACCAACTTCAATTTTATTTCGGATGATAAAATATGACGATGTTGATAAAGATATCTAAGTTTGAGTCTAGCAGACGTTAATTTAATTTTTATGTGTTCATTAAATTTTAAATCTTTATCTATATTTAAACCCAAAGTCTTAACTGTGGCACTACAGTTTATTAGTGTATCTTCAAGATATATGGAAGGTTGGAAAGGTTGATTCCCTGTAGGGATAATAAGTAGTTTTGACTTTTCATTATTAATTAATAGTCCATTGATTTTTACCCACAGAACTAGGTTATGAAGTTCCTGATTAAATTCTTCCACAGCTCTTTCTCTTTCATTGTAATTAAAACTTTTGACAACGTTTGTGTCATCAGCATATGAATAAACAGAACACAATTTAAAAACTGTTGGCATATCTGCGACAAAAAGAACAAAAAGTAACGGTCCTAATATGGAACCCTGCGGTACACCACGTGATAATAAAAAGAGAGATGAGACAGAAGTACCTTCGTCAGATGTCATGTGTACTGTGAAGTGTCGATTTTGTAAATAATTTTTGAAAAAAATAAGAGCATTTTGTGAGAAGTTATAAAATTTCAGTTTGGCTAACAATAAATTGTGATCCACTAGATCAAATGCTTTTGTAAAATCAATTTGAGCAACTAAACTTATGTGTGAATTGTCAAAACTCTTTATTAAATCATCCACCATATTTAATAAGCATGTCTGTGTGCTATAACTTTTTCTAAATCCGGACTGTGAAGACGGCAGAATATTATATTTGTTTATAAAAATCATTATCTGTTCAAAGCATATTTTTTCTAGAACTTTGCTTAAGACTGGCAGTATACTAATCGGTCTAAGATGGTCAAAAGAACTCGGATTAGAATTTTTGCAAATAGGTTTAATAATGGCAGATTTCCATATATTAGGAATTACTCCGTTTAAGAAACAATAATTTATAATGTGTGTAATATGATTTATAATGCAGGGTAAAATAAGGGTTAACATTCTAATTGAAATTCCATCCAATCCAACTGCACTAGATTTAATTCTTTGAATTACTTGTTCCACATCTAAACTGGTAACTGCTGAAAATTTGAATGATTCATTACATTTATCAGAAAACATATTATTATTATAATTATTAAGTGTATCTTGATCAATATTCGTAGTTTCTATTTGATTTAGAATATATTGGCCGTAATCAGAAGATTTACAAAGTTCTGTTGGAATATTACTATTTGCATTAGAATTTACACCAATTTTATTCAAATTTTTCCATAACATGTTTGAGTTCTTAATATTATTATTAATTTGGTATTTTATATATGCTTCTTTTTCCCGACGTATAGCTGATGTTGTTAAATTTCTTAGGCTTTTATAGTAATTCCACTTTGCTTCAGACTTACACTTTTTATAGTCCAACAGGGCTTTGTCTCTCTTCTTTTGCATAATTTTTATGACGGGTGTAATCCACGGACAATATCTTCTTTTGGTTGTAAATGATTTTAAAGGTGCGTGTACATTAAACAGCTCACAAATCTTATTATTAAAAAATTCGACTTTTTGATTAATATCATTAAAATTAAAAATTAAAAGAGTTGGCAACACTGCGCTAAATGAGAAGGTCATTTTTTTCAACGGCGAAGTATAAATATTATTATAAATCGCAATAAAATAAAATAAAAATATCAAAGTTCACACAGTATTTATAATCACTAGAAGTGAAACCAGTAAATCTAAAGAAATTTGGAGTGAGAATTAATTTTAAAAAGTCAAGATAACCTCACAATGAGTGTCACCGATGAAATTGCTGATCTAAAAGGTAAATTGGATATAATACTAGCCTCACTAACAAAATTGGAATTACTAGATTCAATAAAATTAGATGTGGCTGCAACTAAAGAGAAATTTGAATTCTTTTCCACGAAATGCGCTAACAATACCACGAGGATAGAAGCGCTTGAAAATGAAGTAAAATCTTTATGCAACGCGAATGCAGAACTACAAAAAGAGAATAATAATTTACAAACCACAATGAAGAAAAGAAACCTATTAATTTATGGTATCAGGGAGGAAGAACGCAGCACGGATGATCTAGAAAACTTAGTGATCTCAAAACTAAACTCCAACCTAAAAATTAATATTTCTAACGCATGCATAGATGAAGTGTATAGACTAGGAAGAAAAAATAATAATACAAGACCTATATTGATCACCTTTTCAAATACAAAAATAAAGAAGCTCATATATTCGAAGCGATCGTCTCTGAAAGGTGCAAACATATTTATAAACTTGGACCTAAATAAGGCAGAACAAAGCAAACGTAAAGAATTATTAAAGGAAGTAAAATCGCTAAAAGACAAGGGCATCTTCGCAAAAATAATAAAAAACAAAATTGTAATACTCAAACCAGACATTTCGGCACCAGCAGGCGCAGAGAGAGACAAGAGAGCCCGCCCTCCGTCCGACTCCTCGCCATCGAAGGTTGAACAACTAACGGAAAAACCAGCACTTCAAACATCCACCGACTCGCAAAGCATGAACGAGGAACAAGAAGCAGAATCTTTTTTATCACCAGCTCAATCCCCCATTCCGATCAAGTAGCATCAAATTTTACTCTACATAATAATTATAAGGTACATAAAAATAAAAATGATCCTGTACTACATAAAAACTCTCAAGTCAAGGTAGGATCATGCATTACTATATTTTTTTGGAATGTAAACGGACTTAATAATTTATACTCTCTAGATACTGAATTAGCGTCTAAATTAATGAAAGGAGACATTGTCTGTCTCTGTGAAACCTGGCACGCTTCAGACATTTTCAATTTTCCTGCTTACTTAAACGAATTCAGTAATATTTTTCATAGTAAAGCGGTTAAATCCAAAGAGAGGGGTAGGGCAAGTGGTGGCCTAATTATTTTGGTTAGGAAAAGTCTTAAAATTAAAGTAAAATTAATTGAATCCACAAATCTGTGGTTAGCGGTAGAGTTCAATATTAATAACAAATACTTTATTATAATATTAGCCTACTTTAGCCCATCTTTAAATGACAGTACATGTATAAAATTATTTAGTACTACCTTAGAAGAACTATATACTCAATACACTAATCACAATTTTATAATTGTAGGCGATTACAATTCAAAAATTGGAGAATTAAATCAGTTTGATGATGATATCTTCCAGAACCCAGACATTTATCATAAACGATCTACAACTTTGAGTCAAGTAAATAAAAGGGGTGAACTGTTAGTGGAGTGCATGGAATCTTTAGGTATGTTCTCTCTCAATGGACGTGTGAAAGGGGACATGCCAGGTAAGTGCACCTTCACCAGTCATTTCGGCAGCAGCATTTTTGATTTGGCCTGGATTAACTTAAGCACGGCTGATTTCATAAAAAATCTTAATTTCTACCCCACTTTAACGATTTCTGGCCATAGCATAGGTTGCCTAACTCTAGACTTAAAAGAAAATGTAAATAGTACTACAATTAATAATTACTCTAGTAATGTCCAGGCCTTGTATTCTGTTTCCTTTAGAGTTGATTCAATGTTTGAAAATAAATTTATATATCTTCTTAATTCTTCTCAACGCATATATTGTCATAGTAATGAAGTGGAAATATTAAACAATAATCTTATCGCTGCCATTAAAGAAGCTAGTTGCAGTAGTAGCATGATGAAAGTGAAAAAGATCCAGCCAGAATATAACTCCCCAAAAGTAGCATATCGCCCGTGGTTTGACTCAGATTGCCGAAAACTTAAAAAGGAAGCCACACAAGGCTTAAACTGTTACCGGAAAAGTAATACAAAAGAAGCTTTAAACAACTATCTAGCCAAAAAAAAATATATATCTAAAACTTTTAAAATTTAAGAAAACTAGTCACGATAAAAATATAAAAGAGGCATTAAGTAATGTAAAAGACAACTCACACTTCTGGGGAACAGTTAATGAGTTGAAAAATAAAAATAAGAATAATAATATAATTTCGCTTTCAGAATGGGAAATATTCTTAAAAAATTTGCATTCAGTCCCATGCGAAATCTTTCAAACCTTTCAAGATAGCAGTCACCCATTCTTAGACTCTTTAATCACTTTTGATGAAGTCCAAATGGCAATCGACAAAATAAAATGTGGAAAGGCTTCCGGTAGCGATCAGATAAACAACGATTTTTATAAACTTTTACCTTCAAAATGGGTACATTATTTGCATAATCTTTTCAATAAAATATTTTCGTCGGAAATTATACCCACAGAATGGTCTAAATCACAAATATTTATGCTGCATAAAAAAGGTGACCAAAATATTCCTGAAAATTATCGAGGAATAGCATTAATAAACTCGATCACAAAAATTTTCACAACTATACTATATCATAGACTCCAATTATGGTTAGAAGATAATCAAATAATAAACGAATTTCAAGCAGGATTTAGGCCAGGTAGAAGCACTGTTGATAACATTTTTGTTTTATCATCAGTTATACATCTTCAGTTAAGATTAAAAGGAAATAGTTGTTTTGCAATATTTGTAGATTTAAAACGAGCCTTCGATTCTGTAAATTATTTAATATTATGGGAAAAATTATACCAAAATGGCTTAAGCGCTAAATATATTAGATTATTACAAAATATGTATTTAAAATCTGAAGCTTGTGTCAAAAAGCATTGTTCTATTTCAAATTATGTACGATTATCAGAAGGGATCTTACAGGGAGAGATACTAAGCCCTACCCTTTTTTCTCTCTTTTTGAATGATATAGAATTCTTTTTTCGGTCACAAGGAGCTAATGGATTAAATATCGACGGTTTACATGATATAGTTCTCCTAGCTTACGCGGACGATATTGTCATTTTGTGTAATTCTGTGTCAGATGTACAATTCAAACTCAATATATTAGAAAAATATTGCGATAATAATAAATTAACTGTAAATACTCAAAAATCAAAAATTGTTAAATTTTTTAAGGGCCGTAATATTAACAAGAAAATATTTAAGTATAAAAATGACAAAATTGAAGTAGTACAGAACTACACTTATTTAGGAATTTCTTTCTCAAGTTCTGGGAAATTTTTGACAACCGCAAATCAGGCAATAAAAAAAGCTAATGCGGCAACAGGCATAGTAAATAATATTTTAGCTAAAGGCAAGTCAGATTCGTGGATAGAAAAGGATAAACTGTACACAGCGATAGTGGCTGCTACAGGCCTATATGCTTCCGAAATTTGGGCTTTACGTTATATGGATAAAATAAAAAAATTAGACACATCATTTATTAAAAGAATTTTGCAATGCCCACGAAGTACTCCAGGTTACATGCTTCGCGCGGAGACGGGAAAGTCGCATCTACAAATAGCTATCCTCAAAAGAGCTCTGAATTATTGGAACAAAATATCAAAAATGGAGAATAATAGATTGCCAAAAATAATCCTAACACGACTTAAAAACTTAGATTCATACGAGTATAATAAAGTAGAATTTAATTGGGTTTCTCAGCTAAAGTCAGTATTACAAAGTGTAGGTAAAGAAGATTTAGTGTCACAACGAAATTTAACTAAAGAAAGTATAGCAGAAGCCCTAGAGGCATATAAGCTTAGCCTGCAACAAGCAGATCTTAATTCTGTTTTAAATGCAACATATAATAGCCATTATAAATTCATAAAAAATTCTTACGCCCTTGAAAATTATTTAAATAACGTACCAATACACAAAGCCAGAATAATTGCGCAAATGAGAACATCCAGTAAAAGAGTTATAATTATCATACATAACACCATTAAATATACTATTAACGCTCAAACAGAATGTACGATCTGTAATTTACACAAAATGGAAGATCTTTTTCACTTTCTTTGCGAATGCCCAATATATAAACCATATAGGAATAAATACATTACTCCAGCATACAATTCTATTAATATTTACAATGTTGACTGCCAAAGTTACGTATCTCTTTTCAATAATTTAACAAAAGATATCATCAACAAAATTTTTTACTTCACCATAAATTCGCTAAGATTAAGAAGCTTTATTTTAAATGAATAAACGTGATAAATGTCAAGGAACATTGAGCTTAGGATTTTTTCCTCTTCGCTCTGCGTAGGCTTGGTTAATGTTTATTCTAAAACAAGTGTCATTTCAAAAGTCTTTTCTAAATATATGTACGTTATGTATAATTATTTAATCTGCAGCCTGCCAGGTTGTCTAAGTTATAAAACAATTGCAAACATGCCCAGTGGCATGTTATATTTTTTTCTTTTTTTAATTATTTTATGTCATTTGCCTTTGTAATAAATATGTACATCCTGTAAAAGTAAAAAAAGTAAAAGTTATGTAACAAAATGTTCTATCTATTATATTTAAATGATCAAGATTAATTCAAATTATATATTCAATCCTTGTATACAAAGGATTTATTTTTCTTTGGGAAATATTTGTTGGAATGTATAGAATGTACAATAGTAGGGATATATTTAGTTATAGCATAGGTTGCCAACACACACACACACACTCCATATTGTAACAAGTTGTAATAGACTTTTATACAATAAATGCATTGGATTGGATTGGAAAATTAAATCCCAATTAGCTTGACTCGCATCTTTCATTAAATACTCCAAATTTAAATTCTTGAAATCTCTATATGTTACGGTTTTTTAAATTAGAACAGGTGTTGGAAAATTTAATATACAATAAACTGCTTCGTGGTCAGTATTAAAGGGTAATGTACCGGAATTATTACATATTGAAATATCTGATATTAACATAACATCAAGAAGAGAATTAGAAATAAGCCTTGTACAATCTACAATTAATTGATGCATATTATTTGTTTTTATACTGTCCACAAAAAAATTTGTTCGAAAATTATTATCAAACAAATCAATATTAATATCCCCAGTACATATTAAATAATCATTTTCCATGTTAAACTGTTCAAAAAAGCTATCTAAAATTGACAAATCCTTGTAAAAGTTTCTATGCGGATTATAGATTACACCAATACATATTTTAATATTAGAGACAACACATTGGATCCATAAATATTCAATATTATTTGGTGTAATGAAACTTGTATCTAATACCTTGAATTTAATCCTTTTACGAACAAAAAAAGCAACTCCACCACCTCTCTTATTTATTCTCTCCGAGCTAATTAAATTGTAATCATCAATACTAAATAAATGTTGAGGTGCGTTTGGATTTATCCAAGTTTCAGAAACCGCAATAATATCAAAATCATGTTCCAGTACAAAATCTTTGAAATCCAAAAAGTTAGCATTTAACGATCTTACATTTACATGTACAATTTTAAAAAAACTATTATAAAGTTCCTTAACCTCAGCACTCGAAACAGGTGATTGATTCTGATTCATGAATGTTTATACACGTATATTAATGTAGGAGTACGCAGATCAGTAAAGACGACAAAGTTATAAAAATAGATATTCTTTAAGAGATGAGAAAAAAAAAATAAACTCGTAGTAGTACTAGCAGTAGTATCGATGGCAGTTCCATGGTACATTTAATAATTTAGTTGCAAATATTAGGAGCTGCAGCCAGTGATTCAGCGTCTTTGAAGAGATGCACCTTTCCGTCAATATTCACGAAGATTTTACCATCACGCGACCAAATATTTTTAGGATTATATTTTATTCTTGCACTTTTTATTAAATTCAATCGCTCCCTAGTAAGATCTTCCACCACAAATATTTTAGAATTTTTCAGATTTTTTTTATTATTGATAACCAGAGCACGATGCTTATATGAATTAAATTTGATAATTATTGCACGCGGTCTAGAATTAGATTTAGCACCAACACGATGACACCGATCAATCATTTCTGGTACAATGTTTATTTTAAGTTGATTATTAAGTACATTACGCACCTTGTTTTCAGTGTCTTCGTCTGGTTCCTCTTCTACTCCAAATACGCGCACATTATTTCTACGTGAATACTGCTCTTGATCATCAATCATTGTTTTTAGTTTTAAATTTTCACATTTAAGATCACTTATCACTTTTTCATATTTTACTGCCTGAGCTTCTAATCGTTTTTCAATTAGATCACACACTTTATTTGCCAATGCGGCCACGAAATCATTTTCTTCGCTCAAAAGATGATCAGTCACTTCTTTAACAATAGCAGTTATTTGTCTCGTAGTACCCATTTTGAAAAAATAGATATTTTAATATAAAATAACGAGCAACAAATATAAAAATTTATGGAACCACTACTCTACACGTCTACTCACTGTGACGGCTCATGTCATTCTGTCAAACCCTTATATTCCTAGTGTTTTTCAATTGTTATAACATCTTTAATTAGTGTTCTCTCCAATAAATCTTCTTTGCAACTTCATTCTCCCTTTTATTGTTTGTGTTTAGTGTTTCATTGGTTCCTAAATTGTGTATCTCTCATGTAAAATCTGGACTTCTATTTAGTAATTTAGTAACTTACCTGTATTCTGCGTTGATTATTTTCGGTCTATTTCTATTTTGTTTAACAATTCTTCCAAACATTCATTCTGTAGCGACCTTCTGAAGTTTTGTTGACATTTTTGGCAGGTTTGATGCTGTTTACCATGTCAGCGGCGTGCGCGTTCGTTTTATTGTATTTTTTCTTTGTTATTTTTTTGTTTTACTGTGGCGTTGTATGTTTCCGGCCAATATATTGAGGTCCGTGTAAGAGTTTCCGACCTCATGGACTTTAGTTCCTGATGTGACGCAGGAAGGACGTGTTTTTGTTACCATCGTATTTCGGCACATGGCCATTGTCTGACGTATATGTTAGTGTAGTTTTGTGTCGATGTAACCGTAGAGTCCTCGGTCGTTGTCATCTTGAACCAATATTTTTGGTTTCGCTGTGTGCGGATTTTGGCAGCGTCGAGGTGCCTTTTTGACCGTCCAGTGTTTTGGTGGTGCGCCGTTGTGGATTCATGGGCATTATGTTTTCGTTCTGGCAGTTAAGCTCCGTGGTAAGAGATTCCCACTCGCTGTGTTTGGAGTTGAGGACTCCTAGGGAAGATTTTGCCGCTCTACAACCGCATCTTCGTTTGTTGGGACATCAGCCAGCTTGAGTTCCATCCGTCGACATCGCCAGACTCCATAGCCCTTTCCGCCCTGCACACGTCACATGTGAGCTAAGTACATTACCGTCTTTTAACATCGTTCTTCCGTTTTGTGTTATTTTTGCGAGGAAGAACTGGAGTCACGTTTTAAAGTTTGTGTGTTGCCGTGGAGGACTGTTGCTACAGAGTTCTCACTGTAGGATTCTATTTTGACGCTTAATTATTATATTTTTATGGGAATGATTAGTGTTTCATTGTTGTATGTATTTCACAGTTAATGCAGTTTAGTATAGCGCTATATAGAGTTAGATATAAAGTTGGAGCCTTCAGCTCAGTACATTTATTTGTTAATGAGAAATATTAGGTATCTTAGTAAGTTTTTTGTCATGTTATTTTATTACATTGTTGCAACTTGTGATTGAGCTAGGTTGCGCGTATCATTTGGCATGTAGCCCACGTTTGAACTGATATCACTTCGAATAGCTGTAAATGTATATACGTCGCGCGCAAAACTGGGTTGTGGGTTTAGGGTTCAACAATTAGTTGTATTTATGATCTCATTTTTTTTAACTTATATTCATTTTTTATATTGTTGTACATTTAAAAAATTTGACACATTTTCATACCATGCCTTCAGCACGCTAGAACTTGCTTTCATTAAATACTATTTTGTTAAATTATTTCTTGTATTTCGCAAACCTCAGTCGAGTACAGGCAACAACGTTACGGTAGGTAAAATCTCGTTTAGCATTTTGTTTAGTACAGTCCTGTTCGTAATTTTGTGGTTAAAAATTACGTGGCGCCCTTATTCCTTTTTATAACCATTCCTATGGTTTTTCAACCCTGCCAATCTCCACTGTTCAAAACCTGGCGGCCTCCCAACAGAACATCCCTGTGGAGTATCCGTGACTCAATTAACCCTTTAGGGAAATGTGACTAGAATTTATGCCTAGCACACACGTCCTTGTTGATTTAGAAAATCGGCACTCATACTGTCATACTCGTTAATTAATATCTGTTTATCGAATATGGATTTACCTGAATGCGGCAAAAACAAAACAACATTCCAAAAACAGGATGGAAGTACTCCAACGAAGACGAAAATTGTATCATCAGCTGAAAAGGTGATGGCAATTGTTTTTTTTTTTTGAGGTTTGGAGGCTGTGGTACTCATACACTATCTGGAAAAAGACAAAACCATCAACAGAGAGTATTACCCAGCATTGCTGGAGTAATTGAACGATGCTACTGAGGCCAGACGTGTGCATTTGGTAAATGAATAATTGCTTTTTTCTCAGGACAATGCACCCACCCAGATTTAGCCTTAGCGACTTTTCCCTATATTCGAATCTAATGAAATGGTTCAAAGGAAAGTTTCATATCAAATATAGAAGTCATCGCTTAAACAAATGCATATTTTGAAAAGCTTTGATGGAAAATGTCAAAAATTACGTGTTTTCTTTGTCAGGACGAAAAGTTTTCGAACTATCCTCGTACTCTTTTACTTGTTTACGTGTACGAGTAGATCGAATTTTATAAAAAAAATTAATTTACATACATAATTCAACACTTTTAGCGCATAGAAATACTCTTACTAATATCGTATCTCATTAGTAGCGTATTATATTATTTACAATACAATAATTGTATCACGAGAATACAGTGGATGGAAAATGTAACTTCATTAACTTCAGTTTTGAATTGTAGTTTATACATCAAAGTTTAAAGGCAAAATGAGTTTAGAATTACTTTAAATTTAGGCCTTATCATGATCTAAACGTAAGTTTTATTTCGTTTGAAATATTTCATTTGATGCATCAGTTATAGTTTTTACATATGCATTTTACATCGAAATCGCACTCAGTAAATTTTATTTATTTTACAAAGTGTAATGGCTAATACTTGCTACATAACGTGTAGTGATTGTATTGCGATAAATCTACGAAAATACTTCGCCCTTACCTTACACCCAAATTTCGTAAAAATATTTTCGACAAAATTCAGTCATTAAACCACCCCGGTATCAAAACTTCAAGAAAACTAATATCCACAAAATTTATTTGGCCCAACATGCACAAAGACAAAAAATTGGACACAAAATTGTAATAAAATGTCAGTTTAAAATAAACATTGCATCCCCGCCCTTACAAAAATTCAATATAACAACAGCACGTTTTGACACAGTCCATATAGACTTAGTAGGCCCACTACCAATTTCAATAGGATACTGTTACTTATTAATATGTATCTATCGTTTTACACGTTGGCCAGAGGCCATTCCATTGAAAGACATTAAAACAGAAACCATCGTAAAAGCATTCATATCAGGTTGGGTAGCTAGATTTGAAGTTCCTTCTTACATTACCACAGACCACGGACCACAATTTGAATCATTACTTTTCAAACAGTTGCTAAAATCGATAAACTCTACACGATTACGAACAACCGCATATCACCCACAAGCAAACGGAATCATCGAACGTTTCCATAAGCGATTAATAACAGCGTTGAGGATGTGTGATAATACGGAAGAGTGGCATGATAATCTACCATTAGTTCTCTTAGGCCTTAGAACGGTTTTTAAAGATTCACTTTAGGCTAGTTGCGCAGAATTTGGTTACGGAACACAACTACGTCTACCCGGAGAATTACCAAAACAATTTCCAAGTAATTACATAGACAAACTATACCTGCCAATATTTACAGAGAGTGAAGAAATGTATGTCTATGTTTTAAGCAACCGCACCAAAACCACCCAGTAAAAATAAATACAATTACATACACCCGGAACTCTTTCAAAAAGAATATGTTTTTTTACGTAGACGCCTTAAAAACAACACTACAGCCCGCTTACAAGGGCCCATATAAATTACTCCAACGCAACACGCATACTTCACAATCTTAAAAAACGATAAAAGCGAAACCGTTTCGATAAGTCGATTAAAACCGGCACTCGTTCCTACCTCACCAAGTTTTCAATGTAAATACACTCAAACTACTTCTGCACCTAAAATGATGCAATAGTGGAGCAAAACCAATTGAACAAATTTTTTAATCTAGTTTTAAGTTAAGTTGTAAATGTTTGTTTTTCCTAATATTTTTCTAGGAGGAGGGTATGTAGCATGCTAGTTGCTTAAGTTAGAAAGCAAAATTTCAAAATCAAGCAACTAGGCTGCCAGGAGAATCAATTGTCAATATATACTTAACAGCAACGGAAAACTAAACATCCAGTTCGATTTCCTTGTAGAGACAACATCGTTTTTCATAATCAATTAAATTAATTGTTTGTTGTTAATTTTTATTCTTTAACGTTTTACAATTTAATCATTGACATATTTTTACAAAGTGTAGTGGCTTATACCTGCTACATAACGTGTAGTGACAGATACAGGCCAATTATTATTATTATTATTATTATTATTATTATTATTAGAATTATTATTATTATTATTATTATTATTATTATTATTATTATTATTATTATTATTATTATTATTATTATTATTATTATTATTATTATTATTCTAGTATTCACGGATTAAATCGCATTTTTTTTTATTTTTTGACATATATTTCATTTGTTTGCGGGATGTTGTGTACCCTGTATAAATTAAATGTATTACAAAATTGAGATGCACATACAAAACTAAGTGAAATAAATACTTTTTCCACAATCCTGAGCAAAATTCATTATTATTCAACTGAAAATAGTGAGCAAAGTAGCATATTAAATCACATGTGAGCAAAGTAAATAATTTTCTTCACAACTGAGCAAAGTAAATAACTTTCTTGACAAGTGAGCAAAATACACCTACCACTTCATCAACTATTGGTGACGTCGATAATGAAATAGAAACTTCTCATATAATACCATCAAGACTTACATTTCAAGGAACAAATGAAAATATGATTATCCATGTACATCAGGAGTCATAAATTTTGGTGGAGCTACAAATTGTACCATAAATATCTACCATTCTACATGATAAAAAAATTGTATTAATTTTTAGTTAATAAAATTTAATTGTAAACACATTATACTTCTGAGTTTTTCATTAATCAACAAAGTACAATGTTTTAATTTTTTTGGAAAATTGTATTTCAAGATTTTAGATAAAATCATGTTTAGCACACGTGGGCATGTCTTTTTCTCACTTGACCAGTTGGCTAATTTCTGGACGCGTTGGAAAAAGACATACTTTGCTCACTTCTACTAAAAATAGCTATTTTTTCACTATTAGCTACACAGAGCAACTTTTTTGTTCTGAATACAGTGCGGTAAAATTACATTTCTCAATTTGTTTATAGTTACTGGTATAAAAGTTTTTATTATTAACCTCTAGATGGTAATGAATTATATTGTTTGATAATTCTGTGTGTTTTACAACCGGGCATGCACATAGCAAGATTTAGTATAACCAAGAGATTTTGTTTT